>JAPDVR010000021.1:34618929-34958929 GCA_026230005.1 Gila orcuttii
GAGAGAGGTGTGTGTGTGTGTGGCAGCCGAGAGAGCAGAGACTGTGTTCTCTGTGTGTGTGTGTGTGTGTGTGTGTGTGTGTGTGTGTGTGTGTGTGGCAGCCGAGAGAGCAGAAACTGTGTTCTCTGTGTGTGTGTGTGTGTGTGTGGCAGCCGAGAGAGCAGAGACTGTGTTCTCTGTGCTCTCAGAGAGAGGTGTGTGTGTGGCAGCCGAGAGAGCAGAGACTGTGTTCTCTGTGTGTGTGTGTGTGTGTGTGTGTGTGTGTGGCAGCCGAGAGAGCAGAGACTGTGTTCTCTGTGCTCTCAGAGAGAGGTGTGTGTGTGTGTGTGTGTGTGTGTGTGTGTGTGTGTGTGTGTGGCAGCCGAGAGAGCAGAGACTGTGTTCTCTGTGTGTGTGTGTGTGTGTGTGTGTGTGTGTGTGTGTGTGTGTGGCAGCCGAGAGAGCAGAGACTGTGTTCTCTGTGCTCTCAGAGAGAGGTGTGTGTGTGTGTGTGTGTGTGTGTGTGTGTGTGTGTGTGTGTGTGGCAGCCGAGAGAGCAGAGACTGTGTTCTCTGTGCTCTCAGAGAGAGGTGTGTGTGTGTGTGTGTGTGTGTGTGTGTGTGTGTGTGTGTGTGGCAGCCGAGAGAGCAGAGACTGTGTTCTCTGTGCTCTCAGAGAGAGGTGTGTGTGTGTGTGTGTGTGTGTGTGTGTGTGTGTGTGTGTGTGGCAGCCGAGAGAGCAGAGACTGTGTTCTCTGTGCTCTCAGAGAGAGGTGGAGACAGAAGAACACTTCCTGATACACTGTGATCACTATCACAGCATTAGATCGGACTATTTCACTAGATTCCAACAGTTAGAACCAAATTTTATGGCATTACCAAATTCAGAAAAATTTAATCATATTTTGGGAGAAAAATCTTGCTCAATCACAACAGCAGCGAGTATGTAACAGCCTGCCACAAACTACGAGAGTCAGCCAGTGGACAAAACTAAAGTCAGAATTGTTCTTGTCTTGTTTGAATGTTGGTACAAACGTACAAAAATGTGTGTTTTAAATGTTAAAAATGTATTCATGCATTTTTTTTTTTTTTTACACTAACTGATTTATTGATTGTGATTATTTGTTCATTGCATGTGTAATGGCCAATGCTTTGGCAATACTGTACAAGTCATGCCAATAAAGCTCATTTGAAATTTGAAATTGAAATTGAGAGAGAGAGAGGGGGAGAGAGAGAGAGAGAGAGAGAGAGAGAGAGAGAGAGAGAGGGGGGGGGGGGGGGGGAGAGAAAGAGAGGGGGGGGGGGGGGAGAGAAAGAGAGGGGGGGGAGAGAGAGAGAAAGAGAGAGAGAGAGAGAGAGAGAGAGAGAGAGAGAGAGAGAAAGAGAGAGAGAGAAGGAGGGATAGACTCATTCACTCTGTGCTGGTTAAATAGTGCGGGTGGATTTCTCTCAGCGGTCACTTACATGAACAGGTTTGGAGAAGGCGACAGAAACCCTCTCGCCCTCCCGGCTGACATACACACAGCTGATCATCTCCTCTCGCTCCGCTACACACACAGCAGGGGTGAGCAGACTTGTCACGTCAAATGTGCAGTAAACACACACACACAGACACACAAACACACGCTCGCGCACACACAGACACACACAGACACACACAGACACACACACACACACACACACACACACACACACACCTCGGCCCAGCAGCCAGCGGTAGTAGAACCAGGCGCTCTGATCGTTGGGGTCGGTGAAGAAGGCATTATGGGCCAGCTCATATTCTAGAGAAATAAAGACAGAAAATCAATCACTGAAATACCTTTGACTGGTCAAATGCGGTAACCTGAGGGCAAATATTTTAGTTAATACCACAACATCCTAGATGCTTGATTCTGATTGGCTGACATATTCTGTGTAGATTATTTTTGCACAGATATAAAGTAGTTCCAGGTCTTGACAATTTTATCATGTTACTACTAAGAGACTAACAGCCTAAAAGAGCAAAAACACCACAAAGACACTGGCCAGAAAATAAAAAATGAGAAACAATAAAATAAAAATTGCAAACAATTGTGTTTTATAATTGTTTTAAACTATTGTATACAGTCTTCTCAAATAATAAAGATAATTTCAACTCAAATCAATATTTCCTTTCCAATTATTTATTTTGATGCAGCTGTGTAATAAGCATTATAAATGTACAGTCAAAGGGACTTCCAGTGACGTCATCAAACGGATGGCAGCTGGAAAGATTAGCTCTCGACAAAGTGATAGAATTAATTTAGCCCCAAAACACGAGAAACAAACTCAAATTACCATTATCATCGACATAGAAGAGGGGACTCAAGTACATTCTAGGCGAAACCAAAAGAAGCAACTGCAATCTGAAAAATTAGAGAGACAATTCTGATCAGCTAAAAGACATTAAAGAGGACATCCCCCTTCCCGGCCAAGCTACGGGTGTTTTTTCCAGATGCGATCCGGGTTTACAACACTGCGGAAGAAGCGACGAAGGATTTAGCTGACAGGGGACTTCCTGGGACACTGATGGAGCGAATTCAACATCTCACCTGGCGCACGGCTGTCAGACAGTAAAGTCACCTCAAGTCTCTCTATTTTACAAGAATTTATACTCCCAGAGGAAAACAGATGCAGATTCCCAGGGGACAAAGACTCTTGATTCTTTGAATCGACCTACAGTCTCTGCAGAAAACAATAAGAGACGATTATCTGAAATAACTGAAGAGGGGTTAAACATAGCTATTACAAGGTTGAAAGTAAATAAGTCTCCAGGCCCCGATGGTTTCATCTCGGATTGGTATAAATCCCTTAGAGAACCATTGTCCCCTATGTCAGTGGTTACCAACCTTTTTTGTCTGAGACCCCCTTTTCCAAAGAAAATATTTCAGGGCCACCCTTCACATTTAATGATATTGTCGCTCTTGTAAACTTGCAGCAAGGATGACAAAAGGTTTCATTTTTAAACAAACAGTATGTTTATTACTATAACCAGATATGTTTATGCACAAATAATAGCGTATAATATTGAAAATACTATAACAAAAACATCAGTAGGCCGTTTGTAATTTAAAAACGTAAGCCTATAGCCTATTAATTGGCCCTATTTGAAATGCAAGAACAAAAATATCAGTATTCACACTGGTGTGTAGGGAAAAAATAATTAATATGGGCTATTACAAAATGACTGGTGTCTGGGACCTCAATATTTGCATGTTAATTTGTGAGGCTTTACCAATCAGTGTGAGGATTGCGTCATTATGTCTATGACGAGTCACTGGGCTACACCAGCGGTACGACCCGGACCAGTGTAAAATAGTCCCAATATAAACACTTCTTATAGGTGTACCATAGTGACTCAGGATAAGACAAAAACACAGTTTGGAAAATGGATTCATGATGTACTCGCTCATTATATAAATTTAGTCAATTTTGAACACAAAAAAAGATTGTTCATTATTAATATCCTCGTTTAGATGCTGGTTATGGTTATATAGTACAATCCTAACAATATGAATAGAAAAAAGAATGAAAAAAATCCATTCACTCTATTGGCTGTACAGCCGCAGAGAAGTTGACCAATGTAAGCTGTCCGGCCGGACAGCTTACATTGGTCAACTGCTCTCATCCAATCACCAGCTCCACTTGAAACTCCGCCTGGCGCTCGCATCTCCACCCCACCACACCCGCCCCACTCCTGCGACATGAAATTGAGCGAAAAAGCAGCTGACAGTCTATGGTAGCTAGCTAAGTAGCATCAGATAAAAAAATAAACGACAGCAGCAAGCGGCCCCTGCTTGCCCCTAGTGTAAAGTTTGGACGAAAGAGAAAGTCTGTAGTGGAAAGAGATAGATACAAAATCTCTGAGCAGAGATAAAAAAAAAAAAAAAAATGTGAAGAACGCCGGACTCAAAGTAGAATAAATATAGGGTCCACCATTGATCGTTGGAGGAAGCTTCGGGGAGATCTGGGACTGAAAACCGACGCTGACACGGTTTTTTGTTGAGCAGGTAACGTAAAACATTTATTTGTACTTTTATGGTGTGACGTGTTACATAAATAGCTTTTTATCAGTCTGACAACATGCTCATGCTGCCGGTCGGCATTGGAATGTTAGCCGTTTAGCATCGCCTATCACGGGGTCAAAGTAATTATATTTTTTGAAGTATTGAACAAGATGCGCTGTGTGCTGCTATAACAATTACTCAAAACCTTAGCAACACTAGTAGTATTATACTAATGGTGGTGGGGAGTTTAGAACATTTCATGTGTTGCTAATCTTGCGTTGGCGAACTCAAACGTGACATTGCATTGTTGATGAAGCAACTAAGTTCAAGTGTCGAAAGTCAATTCTACATATGAAGTGTCATTAGCGAGGTCATTAGATTGAATCCGACATCGCACGTACATCTGTTCCAATGTTTACTACCGGTGATCACAGCTTGAATGAGTGACGTAGTTCAGTTCGTTTCCCGGTGGGAGGGATCAGGTAGCACAGAGGGGAGGGGTGTGTGTGTGGAGGGGTGGGATGAGTTTTTTAAAAATTCCCAACCGTCTCAGGCTTTCTCGACCGATTTTCAAAATCGTATACCATAGCTTTAAATGCGGATTACAAACTATTTACATCCATTCTGGCTAGAAGATTAGACAAAATTATTCCAGAACGTATTCATCCAGATCAGACAAACTCAAGATAATATTAGGCGTTCTATACATATGAGCCATATAACCAAACGCAATGTTGCAGCTTTATTAGTAGGATTGGATGCTGAAAAGGCATTCGACTCTGTTAGGTGGAAGTATCTCTTTATGGTTATGAAACGATTTGGGTTTCACAAATATATTATTAATGTTAGGCAAGCAGTATATGATAAACCTCTAGCGAGAATTAAGGTGAATGGTGATCTTTCTATCCAGATTACTCTCTAGAACAAGGAACACGTCAGGGCTGCCCAATTAGCCCTATTTTATTTGCCCAATTCATAAAGCCCCTCAACCAGTGGATTAGGCAAAATTACAAAATTATAAGTATAGAAATGGGGACAGGAGTGCACAAGGTAGCTGCCTTTGCAAATGACATTTTAGTTTACTTAAAACAGCCAACCCAGTCTTTTCCAGAATTGATGTTGTTGTATTACAAATTTATTAAATGTTTAATTTAGGTTCCAATACAATAGTATATAAACTGAGAAAGTTTAGTGGACTGAATTTAGCATTTGAGGTATAAAAGATGATTATATCAGAGTTTTCCAGCAAGAGATTCTATATTTTAAGTTAAATGAGTCAGACTACTGAGACTCTCACTCTTTGTCTTTAATGGCTCTTGGAGCCCCCTGTCCCAGTCATTGAATAGTTAGGTTCATTGGATTATCACCTTTGCATTTGAATCACACCGTTATGCTGATGAGATCAGGGCTGGGGAATTTCCGGTAACAGGCTGACTCCTGTACTTCATTTACATGCTTTGTTCAGATTGTCTCCACCTCTATGTAATCCCTCCCCCTTGAAAGGTATAAACTCTATGAGCTGAGCTATTGAGTTTAGACTTGGATGACTACAGCCACGCACAGCGAGTTCTCAATAAAGAGTAACTTCTGCTTGAAAGATACCCCAACGTCTCCTGGTCTCTGAAGAAAAAGTTTCCAACAATGTCACTTCTTGAGACATATGAATCATTTTCAGG
The DNA here is from genome assembly GCA_026230005.1 of Gila orcuttii. NCBI lineage: Eukaryota > Metazoa > Chordata > Actinopteri > Cypriniformes > Leuciscidae > Gila > Gila orcuttii. Next base: position 34,624,609 of record JAPDVR010000021.1, read on the forward strand.
TTATAAGGTGAACATACAGAAAACCCAGGTTCTCACTTTTAATTATAGGCCACCTGGTTTCATTACCGGAAATTTTTGTCTCAACTGGGAATCAGTTTCAATTGAATATTTCTGTGAGTAATTTTATCAAAAGATATATCGCAATTATTTCAAGCTAATTATGCTCCTCTAATTACAAAAATTAAAGTTGAGATATCAAGATGTAACCGTATCCCATAGCTCAAGGGTCGAATCAGTCAAGATGAACTCTCTACCGAGACTATTATACTTATTTCAGTCTCTGCCGGTGAATATACCAATGCAGGAGTTCGTAGAATGGGATAAATTATTTTCAGGATTTATCTGGAAAGAAGAAACTGTCATATCTCAGGAGGATGTCACAGTTCAGGCAGCATTGGGAGATATTGAATTGATAAATATATTATTAACTATAGATAATCCTTGGTTAAATCCTTAAACATTAATTTGTACCTATGATACGGAGTTCGTTCCCAACAAAACAGATAACTGGTTTAAAAGATGGATGACTAAAGGCTTAACTGCCTATAGGACATTTATGAATAAGGGGAAACTTCAGAGCTTTCATATGATTAAAGGAAATCATGGGCTAGAAACCAAGACTTTTATAGGTATCTATAATTGTGCCACTGTTTTGAGCATGCTATAGGAGATGTATCAAGGAAAGGAGAAGTATTATTAAAGGGTTATTAAAGTTTTTTTTTCTAGCCTATCAATTACATGTCTGTAAAAATATAATCTCAAAGTTGTATAGTGGGCTACAACAAGCTAAGCGGGTAGACATTATACATAAGGAGAGATGGGAGCGGGAAGGTAACCTGAGTCTTTCGGTAGAGGAGTGGGAAAGCGTATGTGAATCACAATGGAAAACTACACATTGTTTGCTCTGGAGAGAGTTTGTGTGGAAGGGTGTTTCTAGGTGTTTCTCCACACCCGCTCAGATCAAGCAAGTCATATAGAGACAACGTTTGGCGAAGGTGCGGGGTTGACAAGACAAACCAATCCACATTTTCTGGAGCTGTTTTTCTATTAATCAATATTGGTATGGGATACATAATTGTTTAGAAATTATTCTTAAGATTCAAAATCCTTTCAGTTTTGAGGTGATGTACTTGGGTTTCATTCCCAGTGATTTTCAAAAAAAATACCAGTTCAGAATCCTAACAATAGCAAGTAAGAAAGCAATTACAAGAAAGTGGCTGCAACCAACTTTGCCTACTCTCGAAGACTGGATGAACATGGTACATTATATTTGTACAATGGAGAAGCTAACCTATGCTTTAAGGCTTAAGTCCCAGTTGTTTTCAGTACTATGGAGAGATTGGATCCAGTACATATCCCCTATAAGATCAGATTTTGTTTAACTGAATAAAATAAAGACAGTCGTGATTTAGTGACTTAGGGCAGACATTTCACAAGAAATGGCTCAATAATGTTTTGCAGTGGACGTGTTTGTATGTGGGTTGGGTGTTCTTTGATAATTTTTGTTTGATTTTATTTTGCCTTATTATTTTCATATAGTGAATGCATATGATCTATTCTTCAAATGTACACGCATATATTCCTTGGTTCCAAGTGATTCAATTCTTTAATGTAATTAATTATATATTTTTTGTGTGATTATCTTAGTATAGTTTACATTGAAAAGGTTTGTACTTCTCTATAGTGATTATTTGTTTTTGTTCTAATTTTTGGAAAAATTCACAAAAAAAGAAAAGTATAAAAAAATGTACAGTCAAAATCAGTTTCTAGGTTTATTTTGTCCTAATGACTGCACATTATCATACTGTAATTTTAGAAATGTATTTTCTGATTGCATTAATAATCAAGCTAACCTTTATTTACTAAGCACATTTTTTTTCTGTGTGAGACACAAATAATATATATTTTTTATTGGTTTAATTTTTAATACACAGAAACGTAAAGCTAACTATAAGGAAGAATGGGATTAGAAAATGACGCAGGCACGGTCTGAACTACCGTTCACATGTTTGGGGTCAATATGATATTTTAAAAATAAATGAATACTTTTATTTAGCAATGCATTACATTTATTGATTAGTTGATAAAAAATATATATTGCAAATAAATGCTGTTCTTTTTAACTCATCAAAGAATCTCAGAAAAAAGTCATGGTTACAACTAAAATATTAAATGGCATAAACATAGATAATAATCAGAAATGTTTCTTGATCATCAAATCCTCATATTATAATGATTTTTGAAGGATCATGTGACACTGAAGACTGGAGTAATTACGCTGAAAATTCAGCTTTGAACACTACTTTACAATATATTCACATAGAAAACACTTATTTACTTTTTGTTGTAAATAAGTGTGTGAATTCACATGAAAAATAATTGACAGCTAAGATGGCGCCGCTATGTTTGGCTTGCCACTTGCTTCTCTGTTTTTTCATGTTTGTTTTTGCTATTTTTTGCTACCGTTTCGCCGATTATTGTTTATGATCGCACTACGCTGCTGGAATTGCGTTTTACAACTAATCACCTCCTAAATGCCCAATCCTTCAAACCACCACCGCCACTGTTGACACTAATTCCTACTTACCTGAGACGCCCTATCTGTCTGCTACCAGGCAGTAAGCGTCGCAGAAGACGCGGTCGGAGAAGGGGGTTACATGTCAGGCTGAGGACTCACCTGGTTTCTCCGTCGTCGAGGACTGGAAATCAATCAGGATTTGGCAGTGCTAGAAGATCGTGGGAATGCTACCGATGGCTTCGGCCGGTTAATTCCAACACTGCCGTTCCATTTCCGTGTCCCTGCCGAGTCAAAACATCTACCCGGGGTTGCGTCCAAAGAAACCTCCGTCCAATTCCTCGTGTGACATCGCCGCCTGTCAACTCGACCACGTTTTGCATGGCATTATGTAACACCAGATCGCTCAATAACAAAACATTTGTCCTCAATGATGTCATCTCCTCGTACAATCTGGATTTGTTTTTCCTCACCGAAACCTGGCTTCCCCCAGGTGACGTCAGTGCCTTTTCGGAACTCCTCCCCTCTGGCTATCTTTATCTAAACACCCCGCGGCAACGGGTAGGGGCGGGGGGATAGCTACTACACACAGACAGTCCTTGATATGCAGCCAGCTGTCCACTAGAGGGTATTCCAGTTTTGAGTTACAAGCATTTGTGCTCACACTACCCTGTCCTATCTTATGTGCAGTAATCTACCGGCCACCAAAACTAAATAAGGATTTTTTAAATGAGTTTTCAGAGTTTCTGACAGAGTTTCTGGCAAAGTTTGATAATATTTTAATCTGTGGGGATTTTAACATTCACGTTTGTTGCCCCTCTGATAAACCTGCTAATGATTTTAAGGCACTTTTAGATTCATTGGACCTTACCCAGTCCATATCCTGTCCCACTCATAGGTTAGGTCATACTCTTGACCTTATTATCTCTCGTGGGGTGATAGTGTCAACCTGTGAGGTTCCTGACCACTCTCTCATACGGTTTGACATCTGTGCTGTTCCTCCTGCTCCCTCATCTACTGCCCCCCATCGTCGTCGCATTATTACTCCATCCACAGTCGATAACTTTGTTGCTGCCTTCTCTGTTTCTGACATCGTCTCCACTGCTGAACTGACATCGCCTCTATGTCCTGACCTTCTCCTCTCCTCCTTCCACACCATCTGCTCCCAGATTATGGACTCTGTTGCGCCTTACAAGGTAAAGACGACCAAAGGTCCATCGGTCCCCTGGCTCAATGATTCGACTTGGGCCCTCAGGCGCCAGTGTAGACAGGCTGAGCGAAAATGGAAGGATAGGCTGCAGGTGTCACTGGAGATGTTTAGAGACAGTCTTGCCACCTATCACCTATTGGAATCTGTTTTTGGAGCGACCAAGGCTCTTCCGCGCTGATGGCTTACATCCAAGTAGAATCGGGGCAGATCTTCTGTCGGATAACATCTCCAAGATGTTTAATACCGTTTGACTAGTAACCAAAAATCCAAATCACAGTCTCTACTGCACCAATTTAATTGATATTAATACTAGTGTAGAACATTGCATAGAAACTGTGTCTATTCCTCGTTTACTAAGATCAAATAATAAATCTACTGCGGGATCTAGAAAAAATCGAATTATTAAAACAAAAAATCTCGCTATTAGTGAACAAAAACAATTTCTAAAGCTAGGTCTTCTAAACATTAGATCGCTCACACCTAAGGCGGTTATTGTAAATGAAATGGTCACAGATAATAATTTCGATGTTCTGTGCCTTACTGAAACCTGGCTTAAACCAAATGATTATTTCGGTCTAAATGAGTCTACTCCACCAGGATACTGTTATAAGCATGAGCCCCGTCTGATCGGTCGTGGCGGCGGTGTTGCAACAATCTACAGAGATATCCTCAATGTTGCTCAGAAAACTCGTCATAGGTTTAATTCGTTTGAAGTGCTTGTGCTAAATGTTATGCTCTTAGATGTAAGAAAAAAATCCCTATTATCTCTAGCATTGGCTACCGTATATAGACCTCCAGGGCCTTATGCCAATTTCCTAAAGGAGTTTGCTGACTTTCTATCAGATCTTTTGGTCAACATCGATAAAGCATTAATTGTTGGAGATTTAAACATACACGTAGATAATTTAAATGATGCGTTAGGGGCTGCGTTTACAGATTTATTAAACTCCTTCAGGGTCAAGCAAAACGTCACCGGACCAACTCATCGTCTTAATCATACACTCGATTTAATTATATCATATGGAACCGATCCAACCGATATAGATATCATTCCACAAAGTGATGATGTCACTGACCATTACATGGTAACTTGCATATTACGCACTGCTGTAATATGTCATGCTGCGCCACATTATCGACCAGGTAGAACAATTCGTCCATCCACCATAGATCATTTCTCAAATAGCTTATCTGATCTGTCTCAGCTGCTGCCTGAACCCAAACAAAAAGATGAATTAGACGAACTAACTAGCACTATGAGCACCATTCTCTCTAGAACATTGGATATTGTTGCACCCATTAGATTAAAAAAGGTCAGAGAAAAAAGTATAGCACCATGGTACAATAATACTACGTATGTTTTAAAAAGAGAAACCCGTAATTTAGAGCGTAAATGGAAAAAAACTAATTTAGAGGTCTTTAGAATCGCGTGGAAAGACCGTATGTCACGTTATAAAAAGGCCCTTAAAACGGCCAGGGCTGAGCACCTCAGCAAATTAATAGAAAACAACCGAAATAATCCAAGGTTTTTATTTAATACCGTGGCTAGACTAACAAATAAACAGACGTCGTCGGAACAAAATACCTCGTTACAGTTTAGTAGTAATGATTTCATGAACTTCTTCACCGAGAAAATTGAAAGCATCAGAATCAAAATCGTAAACGTTCGATCCTTGCTCGCGCCTTATAATTCGGCCGCAATTATCACCCCGCAAGAACAATTTCAATGCTTTACAACCATAGAACAAAAACAGTTAAATAAACTTATCACTTCATCTAAAACAACAACATGTTTATTAGATCCTATACCAACTGAACTACTGAAAAAAGTGTTACCTATAGTGGAAGAGCCTCTTCTCAATATTATTAACTCATCTTTATCTTTAGGTCATGTTCCAAGAACGTTTAAGCTGGCAGTTATAAAACCTCTTATTAAGAAACCACAATTAGATCCAAATAACCTAGCAAATTACAGACCCATTTCGAATCTTCCATTTATGTCAAAAATATTAGAAAAAGTTGTGTCCGCTCAACTCGGCTCTTTCTTGCAAGAAAACGACATCTATGAAAAGTTTCAGTCTGGATTCAGGCCACATCATAGCACTGAAACTGCGCTTGTTAGAATCACAAATTATTTACTTTTAGCTTCGGACCAAGGCTGTATCTCAATACTAGTTTTACTTGATCTTAGTGCTGCGTTCGATACTATAGATCACACAATACTCTTAGATCGACTACAAAATGACACTGGTGTTCAAGGACAAACATTAAGCTGGTTCAGGTCATACTTATCTGACCGCTACCATTTCGTCTACTTAAATGGAGAAAAATCGATCATAACTTCAGCAAACTATGGAGTGCCGCAGGGATCTGTGTTAGGCCCTTTATTATTCTCAATATATATGCTGCCACTTTGTAATATTCTAAGGAAACATGGAATTAGTTTCCATTGTTATGCTGATGACACTCAAATATATATTTCATCACGGCCAGATGAATACGCTAAATTATCCAAATTGACAGATTGTGTTAAAGATATAAAAGATTGGATGACACGTATTTTTCTTTTATTAAATCCAGACAAGACAGAGGTAATACTTATCGGTTCTAAAAACCGTCCACAATACCTTTCACAGCACGACTTTAACATAGTAGGATGCCCTGTTACTTTATCCGCTACAGTAAAAGACCTGGGTGTTACATTAGACTGCAACCTGTCTTTTGAAAAGCATATTTCATATGTTACAAAAACAGCCTTTTTCCACCTTAGAAACATTGCTAAGCAACGCAATATGCTATCAGTCTCTGATGCAGAAAAGTTAGTTCATGCATTCATGACCTCGAGACTAGATTACTGTAATGGTTTATTAGCTGGTTGTCCTGCATCTTCAATAAACAAGCTACAGTTAGTCCAAAATGCAGCCGCTAGAGTTCTTACTAGATCAAGAAAATATGATCATATAACACCGATTTTATCATCACTTCATTGGTTACCTATAAAGTTCCGTATTAATTACAAGATATTGCTTTTGAGTTATAAAGCTCTAAATGGTTTAGCTCCAGTCTATTTAACGGATCTTCTATCGCCTTACAATCCATCGCGCTCTTTAAGATCACTAAATTCGAGGCTTCTGGTCATTCCTAGGATATCCAGATCCACCAAAGGAGGCAGAGCATTTTCACATTTAGCTCCGAAGCTCTGGAATAGCCTTCCTGATATTGTTCGTTGCTCAGACTCGCTCTCCCAGATTAAAACTAGACTGAAGACGCATCTATTTAGTCAGGCATTCATATAATTTTTTTATCTTACAGTTACTGTAAATTCGGCCTCTAGTTCATAAACGCCAGAGGAGAACTGGCCCCCGACTGAGCCTGGGTTCTCCCAAGGTTTTTTTTTTTTCTCCATTGGGTCATCTGATGGGGTGTTAGGACACCATTAGGTCCCTGGATGGAGTTTTTCGGTTCCTTGCCACTGTTGCCTTTGGCTTGCTCAGTTGGGGATATTCAAATTAATTAAGCAATCATACCATTGATCAGCTTTACCAAACTTGGATGTCTATTTTTTTTTTTTCTCAGTAATAAACAAACATTGTTAAGTTGTTTTGATTGATACTGTGAAGCAGCTTTGATACAATCTGTATTGTGAAAAGCGATATATAAATATATTTGACTTGACTTGACTATCAGAGAGCAGTGAAGGAAGCTAAAGGACAATACCTTTCTAATCTCATCAATAGCAATAGCCACCGCCCTAGAATCCTGTTTAGCACTGTTAACACGCTATTGTTAGACCGCTGCTCAAAAAACCCAACTTAGATCCCACCATACTGTCCAATTTTCAACCAATATCTCATCTGTCACTTCTGTCTAAGTTGATGGAGAAGCTTGTTTTCTCCCAGCTTCAGACTCACTTACAACTGCACGTCATTAGTGATAAATTTCAGTCCGGTTTCAGGTCCAGACATAGCACTGAATCAGCGTTACTGAGGGTCCATGATGACATTCTTGGAGCTCTGGATATTAAAAGCTCTGTGGTTTTGGTACTACTTGACCTTACCGCTGCATTTGACACCGTGGATCATTCCATCCTCATCTCCAGTCTTCAAAATTTTGTTGGTTTGCAAGGCGCAGTGCTCAATTGGTTCTCTTCATATCTCACTAACAGAACTTTTTCATTAATGCTCGACGACTTTTCATCCTCATCTGCCCCTCTGTCATCCGGTGTGCCTCAAGGATCCATTCTCGGTCCTGTTCTGTTCTCTCTCTATATGTTGCCACTTGGACAACTCATCTCCAATCATAACGTTCACTTTCATTTCTATGCAGACAACCTCCAGATCTACCTTCCTGTGATTCTGAACAATCGTTCTGCGCTGGACCCCCTCTATAACTGCCTTAGGGACATTAAGCAGTGGCTTTCCCAGAATTTCCTTCATTTGAATGAAGGAAAGACGGAGTACATCCTGTTCAGCCCTGACTCACCCAATAGTTCTTTCAGTTTTGGTCCTCTAACACCTCAGTTTGCACCCACTGTACGTAACTTGGGTGTTATTTTTGACAAAAATTTGCAGTACGACAAACAGATTAGTGCTGTTGTTAAGGCGAGCTTTTACCAGCTAAGGCTTCTCAGTAAGGTCAAACCATTCTTGTCCCGAGCTGACTTTGAAAAAGTCATTCATGCCTTTATCAGCTCGAGGATAGACTACTGTAATGCCCTCTACACTGGACTTAATCAATCATCTCTTAATCGGCTTCAACTGGTTCAAAACGCAGCAGCACGTATCCTCACCAGCACCTCCAAACGCTCGCACATCACCCCCGTCCTCCGTTCGCTCCACTGGCTCCCGATACGGTTTAGGGTGGAGTATAAGGTCCTGCTGTTCGTGTTCAAGGCCATCAATGGTCTGGCCCCGGTCTACCTCGCCGATTTAGTAACGGTCTATCATCCACCCAGAACTCTGCGCTCATCTGAACACACCTATCTGGTCATTCCCAAATTTAAATATAAAAAGTTTGGAGGCCGGTCATTTGCTGTCCAGGGCCCTAAACTGTGGAACGCTTTACCAACACTCCTACGAAGCATCACCGTGTTGAGTGTTTTTAAATCACAGTTAAAAACACATCTGTTCAGACTAGCTTTTAACATGTAATCTTCGACTCTGGCTGATATTTGTGTTTTGTTTTGTTCTTTCCCTTTTTTTTGTTGTCTATTGATGCTTTTACTGGAAAGCGCCTTGTGCACCTTTTGGCTGTTGTAAGGCGCTATAAAAATAAAATTTGATTGATTGATTGATTTTGTATAATATTTCACTATATTACTGTTTTTACTTTATGCATGACCAAATAAATGCAGCCTTGTTGAGCAGAAGAGACTTCTTTCTACATTTAAAACATTACAAATTGTACCGACCCCAAATCTTTAAATGGTAGTGAACATCATGACCTCATATACTATTTGCTGTGCCACAAATGCAGAGTTTAAAAATACTGATTGGTCAATACAGTGTTCAGGATGTACAGAAATACTAAGCAATATGGAATAAACAGACAGTTGTGATGACTTAATGCTTACAAACTGCTGCTCAAAATGAGTTGATGTACCTTTCAGAAGCTGCTCCTCACAGACTCTGTGCGAGTGAACCGGAGGCGAGCCACTGGGGGCGGGGCTTGTGTTGGAGGCGGAGTCAGGGGCCAGCTGGGGGCGGAGCCGAGGTAACAGCGTGCTCCGGTAATGCCAGCTGGAGTAGTTGGAGAAATTCGAGCCGATCAGGCGATCTGTAAACTGCAGCTCCTGCTCCACAGAAACGCCGGACTCTTTCACCACCGTGCGGCGGTAATCCCAGCAGTGAACTGAGGAAGAGGCAGGAGAAACACACGTTAGCAAAAACAGAAACATACAAACCTGAGCAACATACAGTCCATTCTGCAACGGGTCTGGTTGACTCTCACAGTTGCGCTCGTCCAGGCCGAGGCAGCGGTCGCAGAGGCCGAGCTCGCGCGTCCAGTTGGGCCGGGGCAGCCGCGTGTTCACCCAGGTGCGGTGGTGCCAGCAGCCGTAAGACTTGGGGTTCACCTTCAGACAGGCCTCGATGAAGTGCAGCTCAGACTCATACAGCTTCTGCAGCTCGTCCTTCTCTCTAGAGGCGCAGAGACACAGCTTCAACATGTGCTTTCCTCAGGGGTTGTAATTAATTCATGTTGATTTATTTGTTTTTCATAATGTTAATATATGAAACTTATAATAAACATTACTACTATATCCTGACAGGATGAATTGGTCATTTTTTATTGTATTATTTTATAAATGTATAACTTATACAACTGTGTCAACACCTTTAGAAATATTTCATAAACCAGTCAGAAATATTTTATAAACCTGAGTATTTTTGAGGTCAACAAGGTCACAACAAGGTTTTTTTATATTGCTTTTATTTAGTTTTTCAGAACCATGACGCTAATACAAATACATTTTCCCCATTTAATTAGAAAAGCAATAAAAAATATTTTTTTAGCAGAAAAACAAAATGGCTTTACCAGTGCAAATATGGTTATAATTATTATTATTATTACAATAAATAAATTTAACCAATTTGTAAAAGCCCTAGTCAGAAAGAAAAAGTCAATTTGTTGACCGAAAAGTTATAAAATAAAGATCAAATACAATTTTTAGATAATTTAATTAAAATGTTTTAATTATAAAGTAAACAACATGGATTTACCATTTAGTACAACCACAATTCCAGAAAAGTTGGGACATTTTGTATAATGTAATAAAATCAAGAATCTGTGATTTGTTAATTCTCTTTAACCTTTATTTAACTGACTAAAGTACAAAGAAAAGATTTTCGAAGTTTTCACTGGCCGACTTAAGTGTATTTGGTAAATGTAAACACATTTTGATTTTGATGGCTGAAAAAAAAAAAAAAAAAAAAGTTGGGATCGAGGCATGTTCACCACTGTTACATTACCTTTCCTTTTCATTACACTTTTTAAACGTTTGGGAATAGAGGATACTTAATTGTTGAAGTTTTGCAAGTGGATTTTTTACCCAATCTCGCCAGATACAAGACAACTGCTCTTCCATCTTTGGGACTGAGAACTCGATGTGTGTTTTTTTTCCCCAGAACAAGCTGAAACATGGACTCATCACGGATCATGGACCATCTGAGATGGGCTCGGGCCCAGAGAACTCAGTGGCAGCATTTCTTGATGCAGCGTCAGACTGTGTTTAGTAAAAACGCTTTTCTAAAGTGTTTAACACCATAGCATGATGGCTTCTCATGCAGTGCTGTCTCTGAGGGGTCAAAGGTCACGCGCATTCAACAGAGGTCTCCTGCCTTGCTCTACACAGACTGAGATTTCTCTGGATTCCCTGAATCTTTTCACAATATTATGCAAGGTCGATGGTGAAAGACGTAAATACTTTTGCAATCTTGCACTGAGAAATGTCATTTTGGAAATGTTTGACAATTCTCTCGTGATATTTGGCACAAAGTGGTGATGCATGACCCAACTTTCCTTGCAAAGACTGAGAAGCTCCTTTACACCCAAATACGATCCCCTCACCAATTACCAATCCACTACTCATTGTGGACGTTATAAAAGAGTTTAACTTGGATATTCAATAATCTTTTCACTTTTATTTTGCCTCTGTCTGAACTCTTTTGGAGTGTATTGCAGCCGACAAAATCAAAATTTGATTGTTTATAAAATACAATTAATTTTGGCCAGTGAAAACATTGGTCATTTTTTTTCTTTGTACCTTTGTCAGTTAAATTAAAGGTTAAAGAGAATTAACAAAATCACATATTCTTGATTTTATTACATTTCACAAAATGTCCAAACTTTCTGGGATTGGGGTAGTACATGTGTGACATGCAAATATGATTATTTGCATAATATACATTAAATACGATATAAATCTAGTTACTAATAAATTATATTATAGTCAAAATACTATAATAATTAGAAATAAATGTAACCAGTTTTCAGAAGCCCTGGACAGAAAGAAAAATAGTTTTTGCATTTTATACATGTATGATATGAATAATATACATAGAATCTAATCACAAGTTATATTATATTGGCAAAATATTATAACATTTCAAAATAAATTTAAACAAGACTGGGGCAGAAAGACAAATAAAGCTGATGGGATCAAATACATTTTTTTAGTACAAAAACACATTTTCACCAAACAAAATGGATTTCTGCATTTAATATGTGTGTGGTTTGCATAACATACATAACTATGAAATAAATCTGTATATATAATATTTGCTAAATATTATAATTAGAAATAAAATGTAACTAATTTTTCAGAAGCCTGAGGTATAAAGAAAAATATTAGATTTCTAATCAAATTAAAAAAAAAAAACAATAAAAAAAAAACAATGATTAGTTAATTTTCACCCAAAAAAAAACAAATAAACAGATTTAACATTTAATACATGTGGCATGCAAATATGGTTTTAGGCAACACCATCATCTTTCAACTATTTCAAGATGGATGTCATCTGATTGCGATGACAAGTGAACACTGGATTGTCAACACACGTCATAAATATTTGATGTGACCGTACACATGTTTGGAATCTGATGTTGTTGACCAAAACTGAGTGACATACAAGGGAAAAAAAGTGAGAGAATGAAAGAAATGCAACATACCTGAACAGGTTCACACTACTACATTCACAACATAGCAGCACAGGAACTCACACCTTGTGTCTGGAGTAAAGAAGGTATCCGTTAGCGCTCTCACCGTGACGCCTCCAGCTGCAGGAGCACTTCTCTCCTGTAGTTCCACAGCGTGGCGATGTCGGGGTTTGAGGACAGCAGCAGCTGAGTCAGGTGTAGAGCCTCCTCGTCGTGTTCCCCAGCGCTCCTCTGACACACACACACATACAGAGGAACTATCACACACTGTGACTGTGACGCTACACACTCCTTACACTCACGCTGCAGAACACACCTTCTTCAGGACGGCATCACGAGCGGACACAAACGCCTTCAGCTTCTTCTCTCGCTCTTTCCTCTTCTCCTCCTCCTGCTGCGCCGTCGACTTTAACTTTACACGCCCGTGCTGACAAACACACACACACACACACACACACACACACACACACAGGTGTCTGACGCAGGGCTTTTCAAGTGCCAGGGGTCCATGGAAAAGTTTACAGGGTGAATTGCTTTTTTTAAATAAATAAAATGGAAGCTTCCACCTTTATTTCCACCAAATAAAAAAAAGGTATTTGCGACTTATCGAAAAAAAGGTCTGATATTATCGAAAGAAAATGTCATAATGAGAACGGTCATATTTAGGGGTCCCTCGCATGAGAACGAACATATTTAGGGGTACGTCACATGAGAATGATCATGTTTAGGGGTCCCTCGCATGAGAACGAACATATTTAGGGGTCCGTGGCATGAGAACAATCATATTAAGGGGTCCGTGGCATGAGAACAATCATATTAAGGGGTCCCTCGCATGAGAACAATCATATTAAGGGGTCCGTGGCATGAGAACAATCATATTAAGGGGTCCCTCGCATGAGAACGATCATATTAAGGGGTCCCTCGCATGAGAACGATCATATTTAGGGGTCCGTGGCATGAGAACGATCATATTTAGGGGTCCCTCGCATGAGAACGATTATATTTAGGGGTCCGTGGCATGAGAAAGAAAATATTTAGGGGTCCCTCGCATGAGAACGATCATATTTAGGGGTCCCATGAGAACGATCATATTTAGGGGTACGTCGCATGAGAATGATCATGTTTAGGGATCCCTCGCATGAGAATGATCATATTTAGGGGTCCCTTGCATGAGAACGGTCATATTTAGGGGTCCGTGGCATGAAAATGAACATATTTAGGGATCCCTGGCATGAGAATGAACATATTTAGGGGTCCCTCGCATGAAAATGAACATATTTAGGGGTCCCTGGCATGAGAATGAACATATTTAGGGGTCCCTCGCATGAGAACGATCATATTTAGGGGTCCCTCGCATGAGAACGATCATATTTAGGGGTCCGTGGCATGAGAATGAACATATTTTGGGGTCCCTCGCATGAGAACGATCATATTTAGGGGTCTGCACATGAGAATAATCATATTTAGGGGTCCCTCGTGCAAGAACGATCATAATAAAGGGGCCTGTCACATGAGAACGATCATATTTAGGGGTCCATGGCATGATAAAGATCATATTTAGGGGTCTGTCACATGAGAATGAACATATTTAGTGGTCTGTCGCATGAGAACAATCATATTTAGGGGTCCGTCGCATTAGAATTATCATATTTAGGGGCTCGGTATTCGAATGCTCATATTTATGGGGTCCGTCACATTAGAATGATCATATTTAAGGGTAAGTCACGTAAGAATGATCATATTTAGGGGTCTGTGGCATGGAAATTAATATATTTAAGGGTCCGACACATGAAAATGGTCATTTTTAGGGGTCTGTCACATTAGAGTGATCATATTTAGGGGTCTGTCACATTAGAATAATCATATTTAGGGCAAAGTAGAGGAAATGGCATAACACTGAAAGGAAGAACAACTCACCATAATTCACCACTTGATTAAGATCTATAAAAAGGAAAACACAGTAAGGTCAGAGACATGTGCAAAAGCCTGTTAACAACAAACGATACCTCTTGAATCTGAATATGGCACACCCATAACTCAGACTGAATGAAGAGCTCCATCCATGTCATTTGAAATGTGAAATATCGCATTTGCACACACTTCCTGTCGCTTGAACCGCAATAACACACGAGTGTAGAGCTATAAAGTCATCACAGGTCTAAACACATATGGATGATTGATCTGTCATACTGATGATGAACAATCAGTGAAGCTTCACAGCACGCGTTAAACACTGCTTAAACCCGAGGGTGCAGTTTCGGGCGAAACATTATAGGCCTAACGTTACCTATTAAACAGCTTTGAATGATGAAGAGCGTTTATATTTTACCTGTGTGTTTGACTTCAGGGTGTGCTGTGCAGGGTATGTTATAAATGCGAACTGTACTACAAACAACTCTTCCGTCGCTTCTAAAACACGTCATCATCGTAAATCCACTAGCGCCCTCTAGATTAGAAGACAAAAACTGCATGAGATGTCTGGAAATGGCCACACTTGTTTACTACTTACATAAAAAAATAAGTACAATGTAAAAACATGTAGGTACACAATAACTGCATTATATCAAACTGTAAAAAAAATAAATGTTTGTAGCCTATAGTAGTTAAAGACACTTATAGGCCCATAAAGTAGGACGATTTTTATTATATAATTGTATGTATAGCCTACATTTGAATTATATTTTCTCTTAAAAAAAAAAAAAACTTAAATATTTTGCCAATATAAGAACATTATTAACCATACATGTTTAATAGACCTTTATATAATAAAGCATGTAAATCTGGTTAATAAAAATCTTATTTGCAAATTAACATAGGCCTGCAAATCATCTTTTTTGTGTGCTCTCAGTGGATTCGTCAAATAATTTAATGTTTGGTTATTTGCTGTGTAGGCTAATTCATATATGTTTTATTGAAATTTAGTTCAATTAATGAGTAGCAACAAAATTAAATAATTATACTCTAGGTGGCAGAAATGTTTTCATCATTTTCTATTCTTTTTGTCCCCACAAATAAAGGTATCAATTTTCTGTGAGACAGCATTGTGTAAACGTATACAGGCTTTAAACAACATGCATTCAGATGCTCAACACGCACATCCATGTTTTCACGCATTTCTCTATAGTTTAAGTCCCAAAAAAGGACAGATTTGATAAGATTGGTTTACTCGCATGAAGTCCTCTGAGAGAATCGAGATATTGTGCGGAGACCATAGGCCTGCAGTAACCAGAGACTGTTTCTGGAACACCATGTAATGCAGAAATAAAGAAGACTATCTTCTTCCCTTTGTGTCTTTGACTTTTATTAACTCAAACAGAAATTGTGTAGTTAAATCCCTAAATAAAAGCAAACTGTTCATGGCAACCACAACACCTACTGCAGTTTCTCCAGAAAGTGTTCAAATCAACAGCTCCTGAGGGCAACGACAACATCCACGAAATCATATATTCAGACAATATATATACTGTAAATGTAGAAGTACAGATGAAATTAGACCACATTACAAACACTGTTTAAATGTTACAAAGCAAACAGAAGAATTGAACCACATCATTCATGTCATGTTAGTCGTTCAATGTATACATTAAATCTGTTAAATCCCTCCTCTGTTCATTCTTTAGTACGTTTTATACAAGCAAAAACACGAGCGACGAGAATAAATATGCACAAATCAACCTACTTCAAGAACAAAAAGACAAACATTAAAACATATTTTCAAATTGACAGTCAAGGTTTTTTTTTTTTTTTTTTACAAATAACTACTGTTAGTGTGAGAAATATAAATGCACAAGTGTAAATCCAGTGCACTAGTAAATAAAGGCACCAGTTTGTAAGGTTCTAGTCATAAGTACACTGATGTCATTATTTTAAATGCGTTTCAACTGTATTAAAGTGTTATCAAACAAATACGGTGTTACACAAGTCCTTAATAGAGTTGCATATTATGTTTTATTTTCCATGATATTGTGTTAAATTATTCAACAATTTGCAAAAGCCTAAAAACCTCAAGGAACCCAAATCTCATTGTTTGTGAAGTTAGTTGTGAAGACTTAAAGTTATATTTAACCTAAAACGAGCATGCTTTTACACATGAAACCACCTCAGGATGTGTTTTTTTTTATCACCCTGTTTGTTTTTCTGAGAAAAGCGTTTAAATGAATGAGAAGTAATGCTGATGGAGGCGACACAAAAGCAGCTGAGATGCGTTCCCTTCAGTCCTGGTGTGTGAAGTAGGCCGGGCTCAGGGTTTGTCCTCCTCGATGGTGAATTTCTCCATGGGTTGTTTGCCCAGATTAAAGATATCCTGCAGCAGATCACGCGGCGTGAGGATGTGTGTCGAGCCTGAGGACAATAAAAAAGCCATTATTTGAATCTGGCTCTGTTTGAAAACCACAGACAGGATTTTAAAACATCAAGCCACAAAGCCTCTTTCAGGTTTAATACAGAATGATGTTGTTCGCGAGCGCTCATATGACCCTTACCAATGATGACCTCACAGGATTTATTAGCCTGTGTGACTTCATAAGCACAGCGCATCTCTGAGGGACTGACTCCACCCAGAAGAAAGACGATGAGGCGCGAGCCGCTCCTCAGGTCATCCGGAGAGCTGCCCTTGTGCTTCTGCCGCGCACTGACACAAAACACACACAATCAACGGAAAAAACACACATTTATTGCATGCAACACAAGAAAATACCTTCTGCATACAGGTCTGTGCAAAAGTTTGGGGTTGCAAAGATTTTTTTGTTTTTTCAAAGACGAATGTTCACAAAGGCTGCATTTATTTGATCGAAAATACAGTAAAAACAGCAATATTGTGAAATATTATTAAATAGCTGTTTTCCATGTGAATATATTGTAAAACGTAATTTATTCCTCTGATCTACGCAGAATTTCAGCATCATTACTCCAGTCTTCAGTGTCACATGATCCTTCAGAAATCAGTCTAATATGATGATTTGATGCTCAAGAAACATTTATGATTATTATCATTGTTGAAAACAGTTGTGCTACTTCAAATTGTTGTGATTTTGATGAATAGAAAGATAAATAGAACAGCATTTATTTGAAACCGAAATATTTCCTAATATTATATAAATGTCTCTACTGTCACTACTAGCTTAACTACATGTCAGTAGCTTGACAGAAGCTCAGTTGCTTTTACAGTAGCGAATTACTTTTCCCAGCAAGTAGTGTGACCAAAAAGCTACATTTCGTTTTGAGTTTTGATGAGCCAGCAATGCATTGAACCAGCATCTCTAGTTTCATCACACATCTTACGGCTTTACAGTTCACTGAGAAGAGATCGTCTGATGATTATATAAAGGGCGACCAGAAGTAGGTTGATATTTCATTTGGATCGACTAGTCAAGTCTACACATTTGTATGTAATTTATAGAAGTTGTCGCTGTCTGCGTCAAAGACTTTAAACATAGAGTTGTAATAGCAATTTTATATTGATTAATTGTCCTGCTTTATTGCACTATATATAAAATGTCTACTTCTGATTTTATGATGACCCGTCATAGTTTAACTGTCCCGCCACAGTTTTATAATGAACCTAACAGAACACTAGCATTGTGTTTTGCGCCATACGCTGGTTCCACACAGCCGCCATTTTGAAATCGAAAGCGAGGCTCCAGTGGGAAGAACCTCGGAAGTAAAGATAGACAACAATGCCTTGGACTACCAACCTGAAGCTGCTGCCGCGATTTACACTATTGGATGTTAATATCCATTATAGGATATGTATATAGTTTGTTCCTGCTTATTTTTTTACGTTCTGAATTGTATATAAAAAAAATTTTTATTTATAAATGAATTTCACTGTATATAGTCTAAAGTATGAAAGAAATGTATGTACATTTTTAGAATAACTAATTTCTACATTAAACACAACAATACGCCATCGCATTCGCGACTCTCCTATGATTAAAGGCGACACTTCCGGTTTTCCTCCCACTGGAGCGATTATAAAATGGCGGCTGCGTGAAATCAGCGTATTGCTTTGGCAAAGCATCTGTCAATCGGAAAGAAAACAAAATCGTAAAATGATTGCGCTTATCACAAAGCAAAGGCTGTGATGTAATGAAGTAGGTTGTGGCGGGTTTCAGATCGAAGCGTCTCCGTTCACAGTAAATGAGCTTCATCACTGCATGTGCTGTGAGTTTAACGTACATTTTTGACTTCTGTGTATCCAATTTAAGTTGCATATATTTTGTTCTTGCTTTGATGTTACAATTGTAGCAATTTTGCACTTTGACAGTCAGTTTGAGATATAGGCTATATTTGAGTATTGTGTGTATCTTTGGATAGTTTACAAAATAAAACAATACTCTATGAAATCAGAATTGTATTGCATTTCACTGTTTTAAACCCCACATCTTTTTAGTTATTTGTAATATACAAAGTCATTGTAAAAAAAATTCTGATTAGCTTCAATGTAACTAGCTACTTTATCACAATTTGTAGTGTAGCAAACTACTTTTTCAGTAGAGTGGCTTGACTGTATCTTAACTACTCTAACTTATGACTAACTTGCAGCTTGTCAAACTACAGTTTCAGAGCTTCTCCAACACTCCAATTGAATGCATCCTTGCTGAATACAAGTATTCATTTCTTTAAAACAATAAGAAATCTTACTGACCCCAAAGATTTGAACAGTAGTGTATGATCTATGACATCATGCAATTATATCATTAGCAGGAAATGAGAAGAGTTTTCATTTTAAGAGGTCCATGTTATTTAAAAAAAAAAAAACATGAAACAAAGCAACAAAAAGGAACATAAATGTATGAAATGTGAAATTCTGTATGTGAACACAGAACAAGCAGCCAACAACCCAAAGCTGACCCTTGCCTTACCTCACCACTCTGAAAGCCCAGAGGAATGAAGAAACAGACATTGACTACAACTTCAAAATGAAACTTTTTGGATTGATTTTCTTTTTTCGAATGATGCAGAACTAAAATATGCCAATATACTGAACCTAGAATATGGCTTCAAAGCCAGGCTAAGACTACAGGAGTTTTTAGACCATTTTTCTGAGGGAAAAGATGGTGTCAGGGCATCAGTGGGTTTAGGTCAGCCCAGATTATCTGGTAATGTGAGGTGTTTACAGATCAAATCTTGAATCTCCCGATCTGCTCGCGGACACACGCGGGCCGCCCCGACAATAGCAAACATGTTTGATATTTAGGATTTCAATCAGCATGATTACGACTATGGTCACGTCAGTACTTCCACAATAGCCAATGAGAGACAAGTCTACAAGGAGACGGCAGTGACAGAACTTTTGAAATGGCGAAACAACCAGCAGCTGCACGGGTCCGGTGGACAGCGGAGCAACGGCTGCTCAAAATGTGGCAATCACACGACTGCCTTTATAATGTCTCCTCATATAATTGTCTACAGGAAGTTGCTGAGAGACCGTATACATTATACAAGTAGCTGAGATCATGTGAGGTGATATATCTGGCATGTGTAATGGAAAAATTTTAATTACATATAAGAACATATATGTTTGTGAACTGATGCATATGCGGGTATCTAGGGAGGTGGCTGGGTGTGACACTCTAGGAACATATGGGACAGCACCTTTGACCCTAGTACTGACTTTTTGGTGATGGTCTTAAGTGATAACTAAGTGATAAACAGAAACTACGTAAGCATGGGTCTCTTATCGGTGGAAGGCAGGCAAAAGAAGCCCGCTGAAGACCTTGAAAATGGTATAAAGGCTGCCCATTGTTTCCTGTCTACAGCGTAACTCATGTGGTGACAGTCCTTCTTGCAAGAATAAATACCTTTTAAAAGACAATTTGTTTCAGAGTGTCTCTTACGCAGTGATGATGGTTCGATAATTAATTTTTGCCACAACACATGATAATCTATATATTGTAGTGTGTGATGCGCCATGACTTGTAGGGTGTGCAGGTTTGAGATTTTAAAGAAGAAAATTTACGAAGATTCCCCTTATGTGCGTGATGCAACCAGATTTCACAACCGGTTAAGATTTATAAACTCCTGTAGTCTGAACCCAGCTTAAGTGTGTATCTTAAAGTAAATGATACAGTCATTAATTCATCAAGTAATAGACTTGAGGAAACTGTGAATGAAAGTGTCTGGCTGTACCTTACGGCACGCGAGCCGTTCAACGCAGACGGGCACTCAGACTGGAACGGCCAGCCTTTAACCTCCAGTTTGTTCTCCACTGCATCCTACCATACACCCAAACACACACACACACACACACAGTTGACAAAACCAAAATATAACACAGTAGTCTTTATTTGCTCTTCTTACTAAAGCACAGTGGTGGGCCTTCAGCGTCAGCAAGGCCTTCTCTGCTCTAATTTCAAATCCCCAGGAACACCGTATTCTCCGGGGTTTCTGTGGTCGGAGAACTTAAAAGGTACTACAAAAATAACGGGAAAACCTGGGGTGGACTGTATTTTTGTCATTTTATAAGGTTAATATTGATGCTTCTGCTAGAGATGATGTATGTGGCGCAGTGAAAGGAGACTGGTTGAATTGTGTTTCTTGCTTTAATAATGGCATTCATTCTTGCTGTCTGAGATACCGGTCTGTGATGTTATACTGCATTTCTGTATGATGATGGTTTCTATAGCGTGGAGTCATAATGATGGTATTAAGAGGTGGATTAATTCTGGTAGGACAACACTGAAGGCCTAGCCCACGACTGCTAATGCATAAAACACAGTGGCAATAACTTGTGCAATTCAGTGTTTCTTTTCACTGAAATCAACTAGAAATCTAATGGTTTTCACCAGTGTTAAAGTACTATTTATAGACGAGAAGGAAATAAGACAGTGTCTATTTGTGATTTCTGGAAGCATGACATTTGATCTGTCAGTCAAAACCTAGGATATAATGTCAGTGCCCTTAGCCATGAACAAATGTGTATTGGTCTTATTTACATGATACAATATAAGTGTAAGCTCATATCCTGCTTTATTATAAATCAGGGCTCAAGAATAAGGATGACCTGCTGGCACAGGGGCGGTGAGAGCGTTTCGGGACACTTTTGGGACACTGCTGCATGGATGATGAAAATCAGTGTTGTTCTTGTACATCCACTTTTATGTCTTGCAAACTTACATGTTTGTATTTCCAGTATATACATTATGGTTACATTACATCTGTGTAATTTCCAACTCATCCTAAAAACAAGGCAATAATTTACAATAAGGTCCCATTAGCTAATGCTAGTTAGTGCATTAACTAACAATGAGCATTTGTTATAATGTTTATTAATTTGTTAAATGTTGCAACTGCTCATTGTTAGTTCATGTTAGCTCAGGTTCAGTAAACAATATATTCTATATTATTATATTATATTTTGTTTGTTTTATTGACTTTACAAAAGTATGATGTTTTGATGTTATGTTAAAGGTACGCAAGTAAAAATAGACCCTTTAAATGTTTTGAATGAAGTCTTTCTCTTATCTAATGGAGTATTTTAAGTCTTACATAAGGATTCCAAGTGATCGCACCAGCGCCTCATGCGCGCAAATACAATATCAGTTCTTATTGCTAACTTGACATCGCAGCCTATTATGAGACAACTAAACATAGAAAAGTTATTGGGTCACTCAATTTATTTAGCCTGTTGTACAATTGCCCTGCCACGGTGTAATTTGCGTATGTGAAGGATGCTATGAGATAATATTGGGACACAAGAGAAGTACAATGCCTTCCTTACATCATACATAATAGTTTAGCAACCAAATGTTACACCTCATCTAACGATTCATTCAGGGAAACGATTCATGCCGAATGAAAGGTACGTGAGCCCACAGTGGGGTTCAGTTTCATTTTAAATAAGTTTGTTATAGGCTTGGGATTAAAGAATGGCACTATCATTTATTTTTATTTTATACATATATTTTTAATTTTTGCTCTGTTCTGAATACCATTCAATTTAAAGGATTTGGAGTGAGGAGAATAAATTATCTATTGTCGCTTTCAGTGTGGCTATAAAGTGAGTTTGAAAATGATATTCTTTTCCTTGTTAATCAAAGTTTGTGTCCTTATCTGGAACAACAACATACACGTGTGACAATGATCATTTCAGGTACAGATTATGTGCTTTATTTAATGTTTAATGAATTTATTAAACTCACAATGAAATTAATTTAACATTAAATAAAGCACATAATCTGTACCTGAGATTATCAGTGTCACACGTGTATGTTGTTGTTCCAGATAAGGACAAAAACTTTGATCAGCATGGAAAAGATGCATTTTATCGCTTCAGGTTAGGACACAGTGTTAGAGTAACTCACCTCCATTACATCCTTGATGATGGGTGTCCAGCGAGACACGTTGTAAGTCTCCTGGTCTGACCGGTCTCTCCGTGATTGTTTACGAGATGAGAACATGCTTGGCTGTTATGAAGAGAGATGAAGGTGAAAAACTAAATATCAGCCAATATAAAAACTTGGGCGTATGACACACGCCCCATCAGAATCGCCACCAGTACTTCACTACCAAGTTGATTCAATAGCATTTTACAGTATATTAATTCTAATAATATTTCAGTCTGGGAATTGGCTCTAAGTGTCAAGACGTTTCATGGGTATTGATCCTTAAAGACTGGTATTGTAAAACCACACAGCATACTTTCACTTCCCTATTCCTAAATATGTTCCAAGCTACAAAACTGCAATTCAAAACATATCACAACCAAATAAGTCATTAGTATGAGGAAGTTATGTGATGCCAGTTGGAAAAGAAGCAGTGCCAGAGGAGAAAAAAGCACCCGTGGACTCACTGTGGAGACAATGGGAACTCCCAGATGTTTCCAGTTAAGGATATACCCGGTTTCATGCTCGATTTTCACATTCTGGATCAGTTTATTCAGGTTCTCCTCTGTTGTACCTGACCATGACACACAAACACGCATATATTCAGCTTTACACATCCATTCCTAATCTCTACATGACAGGAAAAGAGAAACATCCACCGTTGAGACTGAAGATGTAGAGAAGGACGGCCCGGATCTTGTCAGTGGTGTCATACTGATTTAGCAGCACAGGAAGTAACGTCCTCATGGGGTCCTTGACCTTCTGTCCTTCAGCATCTGCACCTACAGCCAGATCCTACACACAAACCAAAAACCAGAGGCATGAACATACACACTCTGCCCAGAAGAGGGCATCCTTTCCCTCAAGCGATCACCATACTCTACCTGTTCTGCTTTGCAGAGTTTTTCCACATATTTCTTATAATGGCCCATCAGATCCTCGGCTAAACTCACGTGGACCGTTTTCTGAAAGAGAAGGGAAACATAAAAAGGCAAGTGAGTCACTCAGTGGGTTTGTACAGTATTTTAGGCAGCCTGTTGAATGTATAGGTCCCAGGTGTCATGTGATAGCACACTCTTTCAGGGCATGTGAGGCATCTCGATTACCTGAGTAACCTGCTTACGAAAGGCTGGCATCTTCTTCATGAGCTGCGATAGCGCTCCGATTGTGATCTGCCAATGACAGGGGACATCTATGACACACTTGTATGAGGGAATCTGTAACTGGAGACTACTGGCATTGTTCTGAGCTGTTATTAACTGTAAAAATATACTGTACCTTCCCATCAGCCGATTGCTTCTCATTTCTGCCGGCACAGATGTCCTTTACCAGTTTGGGGATTTGCCTTTAGAACAAAAACATAAGTACTGGTTACATTGCTACGGATGTTGATGATAAAATTTAGCATATAACAGGGCCACACTGCATGCGTCTTATGTGGATGAAGCAATCCCATAATGCACTGCAACAAGCTCCAAGGAGGACGGAGTTGAGAGAAATGTATAAATATACACTACTGTTTAAAACTATGGGGTCAGGAAGATTTTTTTTTCTTAAAGGAAATGAATACTTTAATTCAGCGAGGATGCGTTAAAAAGTGACAAGACTTCTACATTGTTACATGATTTCAATTTAAAATAAAATCTGCTTTTTTTAACTTTCTATTCATGAAAGAGTACTGAAAAATATGAAGCAGCACAACGTTTTTCAACATCAAAACATCATATCTGATGATTTTTAAAAGGTCATGTGACACTGAAGACTGGAGTAATGATGCTGAAACATCACAGCAATACATTACATTTTACAATATATTCACATAGAAAACTGCTATTTTAATTTGTAATAATATTTCACAATATTACTGCTTTTACTGTATTTTTCATTAAATAAATGCAGACTTATTTCAAAAACATGAACAAATCTTAATTTGGCACAGTCGTGTATTTTATTAAATCTAGAGAAGTACTGACACACAAAGTGAAGTTAAATAATATCTGACTATTGTAACCAATGTTTTTTTTTAACTCAAGTCTTTCTACTCACCCAGTGACCTCAGCAATGTGCATGTGACGTAATTTGACCCATAATTCATCCTCTTCATTCAGTAAAGCTTCTTTCTTGGAGCCATCCTTTGATTTATACCTAAGAGTAAACGCACAGAAAAACACTGATACACAGCAGAACCTTAATAAGAACAGGGATGTGTTTTAAAGTAAATAGAGACACTTCACACTAATCCTTTGTAATGATTACAGTAATCATTTCAAGCTCATTTAAGTGTTAAATAGAAGTGTTTTGGCTGAGGTGACATACTCATAGGTGTTGTCCTTCATAGGTATGAGGTCAAAAGCCATGGCCTGGTAGGTGAGCTCGTGAAGAATGGGGCTGACAGGGTCCAGTGCACGATCAACGATCAGAAGCTGAGCCGGCGTTTTTGCCTGAATATGAAAGAAAAGATCTGATGGTTTGTGCTAGCAGAAATGTCACTTACAAGATGACATCAGAATAAAACCCTAGACCAGAAACAAGACTCGGGGAGTAATGAGGAAATTACCTTATTCAAAATTCTAAAAGTGGCATTGAACAGGCCATTTTTTACTAACCATTTATTTTATTACGATGTATTATGCATTAATTTACTTCTTGCTATAAACATTTTGAATTTACTTAGAAAGACTTTTATACCGGACCGCTTCTAATTTCTGCTAATTTTCTTTGACTTCCTATCTAAAGGATGCTCTAAGTCAGTGTGACCTTGTTTATCTGTGGTTGTTATTATTTTAATTTATTTCACTTATTCCTGTCTTTTATGTTTTGTACACACTCTAATACGAATAGAACTTTATGTTGTGATACTGTAAATGTTAATTTTCTACTGTGGGCAAACAATATAAAAAAATATAAAAAAAATAAAAAATATTTTAACCATTTGAATTTACTTAGAAAGACTTTTATTTTAACCAAACAGCCATTGTTGCTAACCTATTTCAGAATAAATATATATATATATAAAATAAATAAAAAAAATCACATTTTGTGAAAAGATTTGTGATGCTGATTTGCTACTCAAGAAACAGTTGTGCTTTTTATTATTTTTGTGGAAACCGTAATACATTTCTTCAAGATTCTTTGATGTATAGAAAGTTCAAAAGAACAGCATTTATTTGAAATGGGAAACTTTTGTTACATTATAAATAGGGGTGGGCGATTTGACCAATCATATCTTGCGATATGATCATTTTTTAAGAACAAATAAGCAAATTATTATTTTTTTTTAACCAGAAAGAAATACTACAGAAATTGAATAATCAAATGTAAAAATAAGACACTGCATAGACTTCACTGTATGAATTAAATATAAATTGATTCTTATTAAAGACACAAAAGTCCTTCAGTCAAGAGCAGTGAGTGATTTTCTTTTGTTGTTATTATTATTATTATTCTTTTGTTATTATTATTATTAGGATTCTGTCACTTTAAGGCGAATGACCAGATCTAATACGCTGATACACATGCGGTTTTCACTTCAGACACAACTGACTGTGTTTCAGTGAATACTCCACACGGTGGGCATTTGGACAATTGTTTATGTATTTGACCATTTAAGCGCAATAGGCCGTGAAGAAGAACTGAATTTGCGACCACGTTCAGAGAGACGCGGCTTTCTGCGCGCGCTTCAGCTGTGTGTCAGTCAGCTCAAGCACTGCATTGAGTTCTTTTTGAGGGACGGAATAAAAAAAATGTTTTTGAACTAAACGTGGAGTTATCTTTCGAGCTAACATTGGTAGCAGAGGATGGCTGCTAACTACAGGGTTCCACCAACGTTTGAAGAAGGAAAACCCTACGAAAGCTGGAAGAATGAAGTCAACATTTGGACCAGAGTTACCGATTTGGAAAAAAAAAACAAGCTCTTGCCGTCGCCCTGGCGCTATCAGGAAGGGCGCGGGATACGGCGATGGAAATTCCGGTAGATGATCTAAATAAAGACACTGGAATGACCACTTTGTTAGCGAAACTGGATGCTTTGTTCCTTAAAGAGGAAAAGGACAGGATCTACGATGCTTACTCAGATTTCGACCGGATTATGAAAGAAGCGAACATGTCCATGACGGACTATATTATTGATTTCGAACAGCGCTATTCTCGGATGAAAAAGTACAACATGGAGCTACCCGACGCAGTTTTAGCGTGTTTGGATACGACGGATAGGCAGTTGGCTCTAACTGCATGCACTGACTTAACTTATGCCTCGATGAAGTCCGCTCTGAAGAGAATATTTGGCGGAAAAACGAGCGCGGCAGCACAAAGTATTAGCCAGGAGTCCGTGTTTGTGACAGAGCAGCGACGGCAAAAAAGTAAGTCCTGGCAGCAAAGCGCTCATCAGAAAACTCCACAGCACGGTACGAACCCGCTAGATAAGTACGGACGGCGATCGAAATGTGCAGTGTGCCAAAGTACATATCACTGGGTCAAAGTTTGTCCGCATAAAGGTGAGAGTGTTAAGATTACAGAAGATAAAACTGACATGGAAGAGTGTAATATTACTCTGTACACCAAAGAATCACCGACAGGTGCAGAAATATTCATGACCGAAGGTTTTGGCTCAGCAATAATAGACACTGCTTGTACTAGGACAGTCTGTGGACAAGAGTGGCTTGACAACTACAGTACTGTGTTACAGAAGAAAAGTGTAAAGATGATGAAAGAAACAGAAGCAGAAAGTCACAGGCCTTTCAAGTTTGGAGATGGAAAAGTAGTTTACTCAGGAAAAAGAGTCAAGATTCCTGCAAAGATTGGCAACATGAAGTGTAATATTGAAACAGAAGTGGTACCTGTAAACATCCTCCTGCTTTTGAGTAAGACATAATTAAAAAGGGAAGGGACAGTTCTGGACATGGAAAATGACAGTGCAGTAATGTTCAACCAGCCGGTCAAACTAGACTTTACAAGCTCTGGACATTATTGTGTGAACATTGTGGACAATAAAAATAAAAATCCTGCTCACTCTGATCAGATATTAACGGTTGAAGATGAAATATTGTCAATCACAGACAAGATGAACACAAGTGAGAAGATGAAAGTTTTGGAAAAGCTTCATAAACAGTTCGGGCATGCCTCTGCAGATAAACTACTAAGACTCATGAATAATTCTGGCAACAAGGACGCAGAATGCCCCAGCCTGTTGCAAAAGATCATAAATCAATGTGAAGCGTGTCAGAAATACTGTAGAACCAAACCAAAACCTGCTGTCGGATTACCACTGGCATCTACGTATAATGAAACAGTTGCTATAGATTTGCACGAGCTTGAGCCAGGGGTCTGGTACCTACACATTATTGACCAGTTTACTCGTTTTAGTGCTGGTAGTGTCCTCACCACCAAGAGGGCTTCTGAAATTTTCAAGCGTTTTATCCACGATTGGATCAGTGTACATGGCCCACCGCAAAAGCTATTCAGTGACAATGGTGGCGAGTTTAATAATGAAGATGTGAGAGACATGGCCGAGAACTTTAATATTGAAGTTAAGACAACACCTGCCTACAGCCCCTGGAGCAATGGGCTGTTGGAGCGCCATAATCAAACCTTAACTGAGATCATAATGAAAGTGAAAGCTAGTACTGAATGTGACTGGAGCACTGCAATGGACTGGGCCTTGATGGCAAAGAACTGTATGCAAAGTGTCCATGGGTATAGTCCACATCAGCTGGTGTTCGGGCAGAATCCTAATCTGCCCTCAGTGTTAATAGACAAAGCACCGGCTCTAGAGGGGACTACCAAGATTGAATGGGTTGCTAAGCACATTTCAGCCCTGCATGCTGCAAGAAAGGCTTTTACAGAAGCTGAATGTTCGGAGATGATACGGAGAGCTCTAAAGAAACAGTTACGGCCCACTGACGAGCGATACGAACATGGAGATAAGGTTTATTACAAACGAGTGGACTGTCCAGAATGGAAAGGGCCTGGAGTGGTCATTGGACAGGATAGTGCAGTTGTTTTTGTCAGACATGGAGGCACCTGTGTCAGAGTGCACCAACTGAGGTTAAGAAAAGTTACTCATGAAAATGAAGAGCCTCAGATTGTCTCTGAGGAGAATAACCAAGGACAACGTACAGTGGACATCATTGAAGAAGAGAAAAATGTAGAAAACGCAGAGAATGATCCTTTACCTGCTGTTGAAAATGCAGAAGCAGAGAGACCAGACATTGGAAACATTACCATAAAGACTGGACAAATTGTGACATTTAGAAACCAAGCAAGTGGTGTTTCACAAACAGCAAAGGTGCTAGGACGTGCTGGAAAAGCCAATGGAAAATATAAGAACTGGTATAACTTGGAGCTACTTGAGCCTGCGGAGGTAGCTGGTAACAGTGAATCAGCAGATCTGTCACAATTAGAGGATCTTCGTGTCCAGAAAGAGGTTCCAAATTCGGATACACATGAGGACGTTTTTGTGACTAAGGATGTGTCTTTTGATGAAGCAAAAGAAAAGGAAATACAAAATTGGAGACAGAACGAGGTGTTTGAAGAAGTTGAAGACAAAGGACAAAAGTGCGTCTCCACTCGATGGGTGTGCACTTTGAAAGAGACTGAAAATGGATTAGTTCCCAAAGCAAGACTTGTTGCACGAGGATTTGAGGAGCTACAAGTTTCTGAGCTGCAAAAGGACTCGCCGACTTGTGCCTCAGAGTCACTGAGACTTCTAGTGGCAGTGTTATGTCAAAGACAATGGGAACTTCACTCAATGGACATAAAATCTGCCTTCCTAAAAGGCATGGAGCTGTCCAGAGACATTTTTATCAAACCACCACTGGAGGCCAATGGCACAGGGACACTTTGGAAACTAAGAAAATGTGTGTATGGTTTAGCTGATGCCTCATTGTATTGGTATAACAGAGTTAAACGCATTATGACTGAAGCAGGAGGTATTGTGTCTAAGGTTGACCCTGCAGTTTTCTACTGGCTTGATGAGGACGCGAAGGTAACTGGTGTACTTGCTTGTCACGTTGATGATTTCATATGGGGAGGTTCACAGCTGTTTTCAGAGAGTGTCATACCTTACCTTAGGTCAAAGTTCAATGTAGGTCGTGAAGCTCACAATAACTTTTCCTATGTGGGTGTGGATTTTGTGACTTTGGGCAAGAAGGTACAAATACACCAAATGACATACATTCAGCACCTACAGCCCATACATATCACGCCTTCACGAGCAGCAGAGTCCGCTTCACCTCTCACAGAAGAGGAGAGAGAACAACTTAGGTCAAAGATAGGTCAACTTCTGTGGGTTGCGAGACAGAGCAGGCCTGATGTCATGTTTGATGCAAGTAATTTGGCATCTTGTCTCAAACAAGCTACAGTACAGAACATTAATGAAGCTAACAGGGTAGTCTGTAAACTCAAGACCAAGTCAGTTCAGTTGAATTTTCAACAGCTTGGGAAAGACAGTAACTTAAAGATGGTTACATTCACTGATGCATCATTTGCAAATCTCTCAGATGGGGGTACTCAAGGTGGGTACTTCATCGTTTTGATGGGTGAAAATGGGCAGTTCTCTCCTATTTCATGGCAATCTAAGAGAATTAAGAGAGTTGTCAGAAGCACTCTTGCAGGTGAAACGCTTGCTATGTCTGAGGGGATTGATAATGCAATTTTTTTGTCAACTCTGTTTTCTGAACTGAATGCTGGTTGTACTGTTTCTCCTGTACCCATAATCTGTGTCACTGATAATTTCTCTCTTGTTGATGCACTGAAGTCTACTAAGTTTGTTGCTGAGAAAAGACTGCGTTTGGAAATCAGTTCGATAAAAGAACTGATCCAAACTAAGAGGGTTGATCAAGTGTTATGGTCTGAAACAAAAGATCAACTTGCAGACTGTCTTACAAAAAAGGGAGCTTCCTCAACCTCACTTCTTAAGGCTCTCTATGAAGGATGCTGGACTGTTAAGTGAACTCAAGCATGAGTTCCCCCTTCCCTTACTAATAACCTTTTATGTTATATTGTTGTTCTAATTTAATACACCATGACAGGTTAGCTGGTCGTTTTTTTTTTTTTTTTTTTTTTCCTCTTTAGAGAAAGGGAGATTGTTACTCCTGTGTGTTATCTTAACGGCATATCTCGCCATAAGGGGGCATTGTTGTGGGGTAAGTGGGGAAGGAGCACCCCTCTTCAGTGGGCGAATGAGAGGGTCGTGGGTGGTGGGTTGTTCCTGTGTGTACATGAGGGACGGAATAAAAAAAATGTTTTTGAACTAAACGTGGAGTTATCTTTCGAGCTAACACTTTTACACAGCTTATTGCGCTTTTTCACTCTTTTTCACATCATGTACATACCGATCTTTATTTTCCTCATTCATACACTTCAATAACTTTAAGTAGTTCTGCACTACGCAGATATTTACATACCGCTATAAACGATATAGCAAAATCTTTAACACTTTATAATAAGGTTAATTAAATAACATTAGTTAATGTATTAACTAACAATGAGCAACACGTTACAGTATTTATTAATATTTGTTGATAAAAATACAGCTGTTCATTGCTTGTTCATATTAGTTCACAGTTCATTAACTAATGTTAACGTACACAACCTTTGATTTTAATAACGTATCAGTAAATGTTGAAACTAATATTAACTAAGATTAATAAATGCTGAAGAAGTATTGTTCATGTTAACTAAGGTAGTTAACTAAGGTAAACTAACGAACCTTATTGTAAAGTGTTACCACAAAATCTCTAACGATAAAAACTTTATCATCACCACAATATTTAACCGCCACCAAGCCCTAATTATTTGTACTGTCACTTTTGATTAATTTAATGCATCCTTGCTAAATAAGAGTATTAATTTACTCATAAATATATTACCTTAACTTTTGAAGAGTACAGTGTTATCTCAAGAAAATTATATTTTTATGTATAAAGCTGTATATCCAACCGCACCAATTAGATAAGCTGATGTGTTTGGTTTTTGTAAACACTCAAACAGCTCTCACCTTTATTTTCGAGTTGTCATCCAACTCGTAATGTCGCGCCAGTTTATCATCCACAAGTTCAGCCAACTGCTTTCCATATCCGAGAGCTGAATCTCTGCACAGGACAGAATTCAATGATTCGAAGTCCATTCAAGTCACATTCATCAGGTGTAATGTGAGCACATGTGAAGTGAATAAGAGTGTCTGTACTTCTTGTATCTGACTCCAGGGTACTCGTCTAGCGTGGCGCAGAGAGTTACGATCTGATTAGCGATCATCTCAAGCGTCTGATCTCTGTCCGGACTGTTCGGACTGTAGATGCTCTTGAAGGCCTCTGGGTTATCACAGGTGAACACCTGCACAGGTGACCCGTAAAACACAGTCATACACAATAAAACACTCTGCCAGACCAGGCTAGAATACAGATAAACTCACTTGTGCTTCCTGTGGCAGAAACGAGATGTTGATCTCTTTACACACTTTAATGTGTTTGGCACAGTTCTTCTTCATCTCGTTGAAGAGCTCATCAGGACAGTCTGGGCTCATTTCAATATAATAGTAATAAAAATGTCACTGTCACTAAAAAAAACACAATCTAGCGGATTTGTTTTAAATCAAAACAGAGTTGAAGCAGTGAACTCACAGTCAGTGAAGAAGACATATGCAGCTCTGTATTTGGGTTTCGGTTTGAAGTCCTTAATAAATGCTTCAACACACTGCAAATATAAAACATCCAGGTCACAAACAGATCATCATAATAAACTAAGGCTTATTATGCTTATTATGTACACTATATGGACAAAAGTATTGGGACAAAATCAAGCACCTAGCCATGCAGTCTGCATTTACAAACATTTGTGAAAAAACGGGTTGTTACGAAGAGCTCAGTGAATTCAAGTGTGGTACTGTGATAGGATGCCATCTTTGCAATAAAGTTTGTTTGTGAAATTTCATTCTTGCTATTCTTTGGTCAACTTTAAGTGGAATTAATGGAAAGTCGAACTATTTAGGAACAGCAGCAACAAGTGAAAAACCACGTTGTCACAAAGGTGGGTCACAGAGTGCTGAGGCGCATACGTAAACGTCACCAAAGCTCTGCTGATTTCATAGCTGAAGAGTGAAACTTCCACTGGCAATAATATCCGCACAAAAACTGTGTGGCGGGAGCCTCACGGAATGGGTTTCTATGGCCGAGCATCTACATGCAAGCCTCACATCGCCAACTACAAGTGTGGGAAGGGGAGTAAAGCACGCTGCCACTGGACTCTGGAGCAGTGGAAACATGTTCTGTGAAGTGACGAATCATGCGTCTCTGTTTGGCAGTCTGATGACTGACTTTGGGTTTGGCAATTGCATAACTCCTGACACAAATTAAGACAAATAATGAAACTTGAGTCTTATATCTTTTTAATGATGTTTGCCTGATTATTTTTGTGATTCGTTTAACATTTATGACCTAAAAAAAATGTCAAATAGAAAATGTTTAGTTTAGCAACTTACATCTTATCTCGCACTTGACCGACCGTAAACTGAAGCGCCTCGAGTCGCTCCTTTACTGTCTATGAGTCGCTCTGCTAAAATTTGCGCTGCGAACATAAAGCCCGCCTACTTTGATTTGATTGGTCATCTCAAATATTCTGACATTGACGAGCAGTGACAGACCAATGAGGCTCAGATGAACACACACACACACACACACACACACACACACACACACACACCCTGTCTTCTGTTTGATCTGACGTGCTTGGCGCCGCTGCGGAAGAACGTGCTGATAACAAGACTGAAGTGAACACGAAGGCTTATCACATATTTAAAGATTCAAAGGGAGAAAACAGGACAGAGTAACATGGCGGATATCGCTCATATTATTTTTTTTGCCGACGTAGTTAAGGCGGCAGGCGTGTGTTTCAAAGTGCTGCGGGAAACTCTGCATTATAGTCCCTGTTGATGTAATGATCAGGTGTCCCAATACATTTGTCCATATAGTGTCTCCTCAACTCTGACCTTGGCAGTGGGGGTCATGAAGTAGATGGCCTTCATCTCTGGAACTGGTTCTCTGTTTTTGTAAATGTCCTCCACAACTGTGAACAAACAAAAGGTAACACATTATGACAATAATTCCCCATACAGTTCATTCTTTTTCTAGATTAAGAGGAAATGAGAAAGCTTCCTTTCTGGAAAACACAGGAAGGAAGAGTGTCCGACTCTCACTACACAAAGAAGTGCAAGCACTGGATCCACAGAGAGCTGGATTTCCGTCTAACACAAAGGATGTTCAACTGAACCTGGGAGCAAAACCTCTTTCCCTCACTTACTTGTGATGCCCTCTGACATGAGATCGGACATTTTGCAGCAGGAGGAGAGGAGGCGGGTGGTAAATTGGTCCAGTATGAGGATCTGTGAGACAGATTTGACATCAATTACGGAACAGGAATCGTTAAAAGGATACTTTAGCCAAAAATGAAAACCACGTCGTCATTTACTCAACCTTATGTTGTTCCAAACCTGTATGAATTTCTTTTTTTTTTTTTTACAAAAGAAGACATTTTGAAGAATCCTGGCAAGCAAAGAGTTTAGGTTCCCATTGACATCCATTATATTTTTTTGTCCATACAATGGAAGTCAATGGGAACCGAAAAGGTTTGATTACCAACATTCTTCAAAATACCTTCTTTTGTGTTCTGCATGAGAAAGAAATGCATACAGGTTTGAAACAATATAAATTATGAAAAAACTAAAGCATTTATTAACCTTTTATTTATTTATTTATTAAGCATTTATTTATGTTACTTTCAAAATGTACTAATATATTATTAAAATTAAATGGTATATCTATAATTATACAGACAAATAGATGACGGATGGATAGATAGATGGATGGATAGATGTATTGATAGACAAATGGATGGATGGAATGATGGATGGATAGACGGATGGATAGATGGATGGATAGATAGATAGATGGATTGATAGATGGATAGATGGATTGATAGATAGATAGATGAATGGATGGATGGATAGACAGATGGATGGATAGATGGATTGATAGATAGATGGATAGATATATGGATGGATGGATAGATGGATTGATAGATGGATAGATGGATGGATAGACGGATGGATGGATAAATATATTGATAGATGGATTGATAGATAGATGGATGATGGATGGATAGACGGATGGATGGATAGTTGGATGGACGGATTGATGGATAGACGGATTGATGGATGGATGGATAGATAGACGGTTAGATAGACAGGTGGATACTCACTACTGGAATAAATCTAAATGCATTCAAACTGACCTTCCATACTTCTGACTTTCCGCAGTCGGTAATGATGGTGTCCTTGATTCCTGTGACGTCAGATAAATCAATCTATTAGTTAAAGCAGTGAATCGGTTTTGCTGATGCACCATGGAACTGAAAATCAAGAAAAAATTCCAAGCAGCTTTATTTCCTATTTTGAGTTTGTTCTGCTTGAGGGCAAAGACATGTAGTCTTATGTAGAGATTTAAAAAAAATGTATGAATATGTTAAATGAAAGTAAAAGTACAAGAGATATTTTTGACCAACTTCTGAACTCGGCTTCTCTTAAAAAAACACGATTCCACTTCCTCTCTTTAGATTTATTAATATTATCTTCAATTTTTTTGTATTTGAAGTAGTGAAAAATCCGTCTGTATTGAGGAAAATGGAATGAGTGAAAGGTGAATTTGATTAATATGTCAATTTACATGCAGATCCTGATCTGTTAATGTTTTTTTCTCCACATTTTTATCTACAGGGTCTCTCTAAAGGGCCCTGGTTCAGAACCACTGCAATATATACACACGTCAAAGTGCATATACCCCCTTACAATAATTTCAAAACACGTGCACATAGCCTACATATACACATCAGAATCTATACATTTAACAAGGTAAAATGACGTTGTGCGTGTCACGGCTAGTCTTAATCAAATGTTATGGGCACAAATGGCTCCCCTTTCATGGAATAACTCAAATGTCACAACACAGCAGACCGGAAGTCACTGATAAAGTTCACAGAATGTAACACAAGGGCGCGAGAACTTAAGTTACATTATGACATCATCAAACCCTCCGCGTCATCCAAAGTCATGACAACATACAGAGCCCACAACTAACGTTATAAACCCGTTCTCCATTAAAACAGATACAACTTCTGCAGTTGAATTGTCAAAGTGAGCTGAACCAGACAGGCTAACATTAGCAGAGCAGCTAACGGAAACAGTGACCCAATGACACATGTAAGACATTTACCGAGACAAACAAACGGGACACACCCCATATCGCACTTTTTTCTAATTAAACACCAAAACAAACACCAAAACAACTTCATGAGGCGGCTGTAACTCCTCTGAGCAAACCCAGCACACTAAGTGTGTCTCTTCAAACTTCTGACAGCTCTTCCACTCAGCTGAACTCATATATAAATGTATAAATGATGTAGTGTTGCACTGTGCATGCAAGACGTTGGAAGAAAATCCACTGTTGCTCTCAATGAACTTACTTTGCCAAACTATCTTTTTCAAGCCGTGTTCTGCTCCAGTTGCCATCTTGAGTGAGAGTGAGTCAAAGCAAATGCGCGCTCCCGTCATCTGGTAGGAGTGAGAGCGCGTGCGCGTGCGAGCGTTGGATACAAGAAGAGGATTTTATGCGCAGATTTATAAGCTTAACAATCTGATTTACAAAAACAGCTATTGAACATTTCCACCTTTACTGCCCAGTGAACAAATATTCAGTTTATTCGTTAATTGGAGTGGCAAACGAATGACTATGTTATTCTGGCAAAACTTTACAGTAAGGTCTTATTTGTTAACTATCAATGAGCAATTTTTTAAAAGCATTTTTTAATCTTTATTAATTTCAGTAAAAGATTGTTAATTGTTTATTCATGTTAGTTTACAGTGAGTGTGTTAATGTTAACAAATAGCCGACAACATTTAATTTTTTTTAAGTATTATGCTGAAATTAACATTAACTAAGATGAATAAATCAGAATGATTGTTCATTGTTAGTAAATGTTATAGTAGCCTATATATTTATAAGCACTGTGTGACCACTATTTCCACCAAGATTTTCCTATAAAATGGGTACTGCCATCATGATAGATTCAAGATCAGGGGACATTCTGTAAATATTAAGAAGACTATGTTCATGAAAATATTGATTAAAATGTAAAATCTGCAAGTTATCTAACCTTACACAGAAAAAAAGTAGTCCAAAGCAGAATGCATAGAATTCCCCTTTTTATTTAAGGGGTTACATCCATTGTTGTGACACCACAGACAGTTAACTTTTCCTTACAATATAATACAAACAATTAAATTCATGAAACAAATAAAAAAAATTGTGTGAAAAACTGTATTACACAATGATAGATGATGTATAGTGGGAACATTCAGATTTTGTTACACATGAAATCTCTCAAACTCAATTAAATATGTATTTAAAAAAAATAAGAGTGCACAAATTACAAAATACACATATGCAAACATTTTATGATTCATAAAGTTTATTTAAACTGTTGCAAAGTGGAACAACAATACCACTTGTCACCATAAATGAAGAATTACCTAAACACATGTTGAACTGTTAGCAGGGTATGTCTTCACACTATACAGGGTATATGTTAAAGAATACAACATTAAACAATACAAAAAATGTAAAAGGTATAAGGATTCCTGGGTCCAGAAGCCTTTATAATTATACATATAAACTAAATGCCCAAAATGTACCATCTCAAAATTACAAAAAGAAAATTTAGTCTTCTTTCTTTTAAAGAAAAGATTGTAGGGACAGCATATGTAACACTTTATAATGAATGATTTATACATAATTGGCAACTAAACTGCACTTTTTGCATTAGACTGCATAGACTTCTTCCCCCAGTCTTCTGTTACACCTGTTTGCATGTATTTCACATCTCTGATTGGCTTGCTCATTCTCATCCCAAGCTCTTATTGGCCAGCTCTTTTGAGGAGGCGGGGCTAGATTAAAGTGTCTGAGATGCCTTCAAGGAAAGCTCCATGTATATTCAGCCAAAACACAAGAAACAGAAGAGCGTGCAGAGTTTAGTAAAGAGAGAAACCAGGATTTCAAACAGAGAAAACAGATGGCAGGCCTTGGAGCAATCAAGGGACTGGTGTTTTTGCTTGGAGTTTTCTCACAGGTACAGTGTTATTAATCACATTTTGTTTAATCATTTATTTTTACCTTTATTCATGTACAAACAGTTCTCTAAGATGTAGTATATAATGATGTAGGAATAAAGTAAATAGTACTTAATAAAATAAATTATATATATATATATATATATATATATATATATATATATATATATATGTATAAATATGTGTGTGTGTGTGTGTGTGTGTGTGTGTGTGTGTGTGTGTGTGTGTGTGTGTGTGTAAACAAGTTTTCCATGATTCTCTCATACATTCATATTTTAACTTTCTATTTGAAACATTATTCAGTTACGAAAAACACTTCTAATAATAGGGACAATGCATACAATTGTTTACTTATAAAGGAATGCTTGAATCTAATAAAAGTCATTTTGAATTGTTTCATTTACAGGCATCAGGTACTGCTCATCTGGAACCAATTTACAGTATCTGTTTAAATTCAAACTCATTAATACACTGTTCTTGGTTGTCATTTGTATTAAATCAACATAATTGATGAATACCTCAGAAAGATACGTTTCTTGTATTTTTTTTTCAGGCAGCACAATGAGCGTGAGTATTTTTACGGTGACATCAAAGAGTGCAGCGCTGCGCTGGAGCAGGTATGAAGGTGCATTGTCCTACAGAGTAACAGCTTCCCTCAGGAACTCTCCAGTCCCCGTGGTCTTTGCCAGCTTTGGACAGAACACTATTATGGGCTCCGTTAATTCCCTGAATCCCAACACTGCGTACACATTTCGTGTCGAGGCCCTGGACGGCCTTATGAACATGCTTGCAGACACTAGTGTGGATAGATCTACTGGTGCGTATACTGAAAACTGGTGATGTCTTGCTCAAGAGTAGTCAGTGTGACCAGTCCAGGTCATAAAACCATATTTCAGGTTTAGCATCTTGTTTGAGAAACTGACCTTGTTGCAGCTTAACATTTCTAAATGAGTTTGGCTCCTACTAAAATCATTTTTAATTGCAGGAAACTGATGATGTGTTAATGGAACTGTGCAATTTCTCTTCTTATGTTTAGCTCCCGATGTGCCCAGCATTGAGATGGCCTCCTCTAAAGAAAGCCAGAGTATCACTGTGGAATTCACTGAGGTCTCCGGTGCAACTTCCTACATCCTGCGCGCTGAGACAAACGATGGATCTTTCTTCTCAGAGATCCCAGTACCCACGTCTCCGGGGACTGTCACCAACCTCCAGCCATACACAGACTACACTCTCAGTGTCATGTCTGTCAACAGTGCAGGCAGAAGCCAGCCATCCATCTCCGTGGAGGCAAAGACAGGTATATTTTTCTCCTCTCTCTCCACCCTCTTTGACCTAGAGGCCAAAGAAATGATCCATTCATGAAGGGACAGAGTTGGCTATTCTCTAACCCTCACCCAGTGCAGAAACCTTATCCTCTCATTGGGGGAAAAAAACATCAGGATAAGCTACATAGCTGATCTCATGGGCTTGATTTTTAGCAGTATGCATAGGCTATGTTCACATTTTCAATGAAATAGGTTTCTCACGCATGTATCCCTATCCAGATATGAGAAGCTGAACTATAACAAAAGATCTGCCCTCCTCAAGGGACTGGGCACAGAAAATGTATTCCGTGTCTTCACCTTAGGGCCCTCAGCAGTTTTGTTTCATTGTTCAGGTAGCACGTTTTCCACCTGAGATGGCCACAAGAAAATAATAAGGGAAGAGACCTTAATTCCCAGAACAGAAATCATATCACTTACAAATATCTACAGAATTACGTCATGCATATGATCCATAACAACACAAAGGGATATTTTCTTCAAACATTTTAAGCAATGTGAGATCTGTCTTAGTTAGAACACACCAGGAAGTGGTAAGAGTAGAACCCATGCCTAGTTTTGAATGAAAAGAATGGGGAAAGGAAGGTATTAGAAAGGAACAGTTGAGGGACAGTCAGAATATTCCAGGGGAAGGGAAGGGCAGGACAGGAAAGGACTGGACAGGGAAGGGAACAGAGGGAACGAAGGTAATGGATGAGAACAGAGGGGACCTGAAGGGAACAGAAAGAAATGGGAGAGGCACAGACAGGACATGCCAGAGAACGTAATGGAATGAAAAATTACAGAAGGGAACAGAAAGGAATGGGAGAGGGACGAACATGACATGCCAGGATGAGGACAGGACAGAACAAGAAATGAAAGGATAAAACAGGAAACGAGTGGAGGGGAATAGAAAGGGCAAGTAGGAAAGGACAGGAATGAAAAGGTACTGCTCTGATTACTTTACACCATCTGACACCTGTCAGTTGTCTCTCATGTCCTTTTCAATTGAACTAAACAAACCTACACCTCAGAATTAGATCACTTTGCTTGGGATTCAATCTTTAGAGAAAAAAAATATATTTTTGGTCACAATGCAGCTGTCTGTCTGATCTCTTACCATTATTGTTTCTCTCTCGTTCTCATTCTGTTGGACCCCAGTCCTTCCTACTCCTCAGTTCAACACCAGCTCTCCCAGTAACAGCAGCATCCTGGTGAAGTGGGAGCCAGTCAATCATGCTGTCCTCTACAGCCTCAGCATCATCAAAGACGGCTCATACAGCCAAAGTCGCCTCAACACCACAGACACTCAGGTTCTCTTTCCAGACCTGGAGGCAGGAAAACTTTATTGTATTAAGGGAAACGCCTGGAGTCCCGAGAACATTCCCGGAGATGACTTCACAATTTGCCAGATCACACGTAAGAGGATAGGAATGAAAAGAGAGATTACTTAATTTAAAAAATGTCATACTTCTAAATCACTCTTAAAGTTGCAGTAGGGAGTTTTGAGAAAATGTTGACTTAGCCTGAAAATTTGAACAAGCACAACTTCCAGGTCCAACCCCCTTGCTCTCTGCTGCGCTACAGCCCTCCCTCCACAGCTCCTCCCCCACAGTGGAGCCTGCCGTGAACGCGCAGGCTAGTAAACAGGACCACCGATGACGGCGGATTATAAACAGTTATGGAACATTCACTAATAGGGACGAAACATCAACAATATGCTTTACATTGACTATGGCCTGCCCATACTTTGACTACAAACTTGGTCCTCAAATCATTATGTATTTTGCAATACATGTAACTTTATAACGTCGCACTCTTTCTATAAGTTATAAATAGCTAGTAAGATAACGTTAAAGGATTAGTTCACTTTAAAAAAAAACTTTTGCTGATAATTTACTCACCCCCATGTCATCCAAGATGTCCATGTCTTTCTTTCTTCAGTCGAAAAGAAATTAAGGTTTTTGATAAAAACATTCCAGGCTTTTTCTCCATATAATGGACTTCAATAGGACACAAACGTTTCAAGGACCAAATGACAGTTTCAGTGCAGCTTCAAAGGGCTTTAAACGATACCAGACGATGAATAAGGGTCTTATCTAGCGAAACG
Organism: Gila orcuttii; assembly: GCA_026230005.1. Classification (NCBI taxonomy): domain Eukaryota; kingdom Metazoa; phylum Chordata; class Actinopteri; order Cypriniformes; family Leuciscidae; genus Gila; species Gila orcuttii. Next base: position 34,665,897 of record JAPDVR010000021.1, read on the forward strand.
ATCGGTCATTTCAAAAATAAATAAAAAACTTTAAGTTTTATAAGCACAAATGCTCGCCTTGCTCTGTTCTGTGATGCACGTTCGTGACTCTCCTGTTTGAACTCGTTCATCAAAATGAACAAATCTTTTTCGAATCATTTCGTTCGTTGAATGAACGAAATGACTCCGAAAAAGACTCGTTCGAAATGAACGAATCTTTTTGCGAGTCATTTCGTTCGTTGAATGAACGAAATGACTCGGAAAAAAGATTCGTTCATTTGGATGAACACGTTCGAACAGGAGAGTCACGAACGACGGTACGCGCTCGCGCTTTCCAAGAGAGGGGTGATCAGCGCGTACACGAGTGTGATTGACACTGCTAAGACATTCCTCCTGGCTCTGATTGGTTGTTTCTGACCGGGAGCGGTGTAATTCTGCAAATGGCAATAGGACCACAGGGAGGAGCCAGAGGAGCTCGATTTTTTCCACAGATTATCTGTCTCATATTCTACTGTGAGGACATAATGACAGTTTTAACAAATATTTGTTTACAAAAGCTACCTACTGGAGATTTAAAGGGTTAGTTCACCCAAAAATTTTAAATTCTGTCAGTAATTACTCGCCCTCATGTTGTTCCAACCCCGTAAGACCTTCGTTCATCTTCGGAACACGAATTAAGATATTTTTGATTAAATCACTCCTCCATAGGCTTCTTAAGGGATTGAAACTTGTTCCCCGAAAAGTTATTAAAGACATTGTTAAAATAGTCCAAGTGACTACAGTGGCTCAATATTAAGTTTATCAAACGATGAGAATACTTTTTGTGCGCAAACTTTAAGACAAAAAAAAAAGCTTTTTCTGTGGGCCTCGAGTCAGTTCACTAGTGTAATAGCGTAAGCTTCTGTTGTTGTACGTCACACGCATCACACACATGACCAGCGTCGGCCAATAGTGAGCCTACGTGTGACGTAGCTCTACGCGATCACACTACGCTAACTGACTAGAGGCCCACAGAGAAGGAAATAAATAGTTGAAATCAAGTCATTATTTTTGTTTGTTTTTGCACACAAAAAGTATTCTTGTTGCTTAATAAACTTAAGATTGAGTCACTGTAGTCACTTTGGACTATTTTAACAATGTCTTTAATAACTGTTCGGGGCTGGCAAGTTTCAATCCCTTAGAAGCCTATGGAGGAGTGATCCAGCTCTAAGATTTAATCAAAAATATCTTAATTCATGTTCCGAAGATGAACGAATGTCTTACGGGGTTGGAACAACATGAGGGTGAGTAATTACTGACAGAATTTTCATTTTTGGGTGAACTATCCCTTTAAGGAAGAGAAAGGGATCAATAACAGAGCAACCAGCAATGAATGCACCCAAAGTACAGCATATTAGTCAGGGCTTTTCAGGACTCATGGAGGCCCGAGTTTAGCTCCAACCTGTTATATCACACCTGCATGAAAGGCCTTGACTAGCTGATTCAGGTTTGCTAAAGGGTAACTACACACTAAAACAACTTTTTTTAGTTAATGATCTGTAAGAATGGAGCTTCATAAATGCTGTTCATTGATTTGAGTACATTTTTTGACATTTGGGTTTAAAGTGTTTTAATTCATAAATATATAGTATAAAAAAGTCTGCAGAGTGCTGCACCTCTTCAGGTTGAACGGTGGCTACTGCAGTTGAATTTTCCTATTGGAGGTTGTGGTACCCTCTGATGTCAGAAGGTACCAGCTAACCACGCCCTTGCCTACAGAGAGATGCGTCTGAGGTGCACGCCCCATCCGCTGGGCTCTGCCCACTTTTCCAGCATTTTTCAAATATTGCCAGTGGGTGGAGTCAGGCTCTGACCAGGGGTTTAATTAGGTTTAAGCTACACTATGCAGGATTGGAAATGTTCATTGATAAAAAATCTGCAGTAGTTAAAGCACATTAAACTTTGTTGGTGTGTCTCCGCAGGTTCTCCCACTCCTCAGTCTATTGCTCTGGTGGTGACAAGCACCCCAGACGCAGGTATTGTGGTGTCGTGGGACCCAGCCCAGGGTGCAGAGCAGTATGTCGCCTTGAGCTTGACTGGCCAGAACTGCTCCTCATCTAGTAACTCCTGCATCCTGACTCCTTTGAGCTGTGGAGAGACCAACTCTGTCACAGTCATCGCTGTCAACAAGGGCGGAAACAGTGCCCCCTCGTACCCAGTTCAGATTATTTCATGTGAGTAAAACAATTCATGCTTGGATAACAGGGCTTTCTCAGTATGATGTACTTAATATTGTCAGGGTTTTCCGATCCTTCTGCTGGAGGGCCACTTTCCAGCAGAGTTTAACTCTAACACAACTGCCTTAAAATTTTCAGTGATCCTTAAGATCATGATTAGCTGGTTCAGGTGTGTTTAATTATGGCTAAACTCTCCAGGAGCAGGATTGGACATGCCTTTATTAAGATATACTGTAATGTTGACAACACAAAGCTCCCTCATCAGTCCACCCAGACTGTTTACTGAACCCAAACTAAACAGCACATTCAAAAACATACCAGGGTTATTACGTGACAACCATTAGCACGTAAACATGCGACCAACTACATTTACAGTAGGCTACATATTAAAGACACCTACTGAATTTTCAGCCATATTCATTGGCTCTATTACTTAATTCACATGCAAAGAGGTTAGTCAATCCTAAACTATGCCATTTAGTCATAATGTCCGAAGTGCTATATTCCAAGTCTTATGAAGAATCATTAACTTTGTGTGAACAGCTGAGTGCAATTTAAGCCATTATCGCTGAAAATCTTGCCCTTTGCAATGCCTCTAATTGTCTATCCTGTTGTTTGTCAGTCCCTTGTCCCCCACAGCCTATCTGGGTGGAGGAGGTGGTGGCTGGAAACTGCTCTGTGATGTGGAGATCGGTCCCTCATGCAGAGTACTACACTACCTTTATTAAGAGTGATGATGGCATCGAGGGGACGTGCAACTCAACTGAGCCTCGCTGTCAGTTTCACTGCAGCTGCGGATACTCCTACATCATGAGTGTGTTTGCACACAACCAGGCTGGACCCAGTCCCCCGGGACCTCTCGTCAACCACACCACCTGTGAGAGCTTTTACAAATATAAAATTAACATACCTTTCTTCCGAGAAAACAAGCCAAAAAGATTGATGACATCATGTTGTACTCACAGCCTAATTTGTCCAGTGAAATGCTCTCTAGAATGATCTTCCCCGTACTAAAAATAGCGAGTAGCAAACCATGGGGTGCTTCTCATTTCTTATTTGTGCATCCTCGCTTCCTTTCCTCGTGTCTTTACTCCACCCCCTTAGGATGTGAGGGAAGGATACACCTTTGTATCCTCGCTCATGACTCCTCAGGAAGCTTCCTCGCCTCCTCGTGGTACAATTAGAGAATTGAAATGCCCTTCAAGATGGCTGAATTCAATTGTTTTCTGGGTCTGGAGGGCTGGAGGACAGAGGAGCGAGCAAACGAGGAAGCATCAATTTGAGTATAGAGAGCCACCCATAGTCACGGCTGTAATGTAAACTAATGTATTAAGTCTATTTAAACAAAGGGACAAACCCTTCAATATATAATATCCAGACTTACCCTTTAAATTGCAATTACATCAACACAGGGAAGAATTTAAACACATCAAATGTTTGTTCCCCCCCCCCCCCCCCCTTAAATGCAGTTTTGGTCCTGTCCCACGGTGACATAATTTTGACATAATTACAAAAACTTAATATGCGCCACATTTTGCCCGTAACCCTGCAACTGCATGGTGTTCTCCATTAAATTGCGATGACTGCATTAATTTATTAATTTTACCTTGATTTATCTTCACTTACTTTCCACAGTGCCTTGCTGTCCAGAGCTCACAATGGTTTCTGCAGTTTCTTGGGAGACGCTGATGATACAGTGGTCTCCTGTGCGTGGTGCGGATCTGTACGAGACTCGTGCTGTGGATGCAACAGAAACGGTTCTGTGTAACGACACGGCGCCCAGGTGCGCCCTCTCTGACCTCACTTGCAACAGCAGGTACAGCGTAGTTGTCATACCATGCAACGACGTAAGCGGCTGTAACCTCACCTGCAGTTCACAAACGCACGAAACAGGTATACTCACACACTCAATTTGAATTTAGATCATGAATATGTGCCACTGATGTATAATATACACACACTTTCTCTTTTTTTCCAAAAAGCTCCATGCATGCCTGAGATCATCGGTGTGAGCCAGAGTAACTTGTCTAGTGTGCTGGTAAACTGGACTTCTGCTAACACAGCTGCCAACTACACAGTCAGAGTGATTGGCACAGTGGGCGACATGCATGTCTGTCACTCAAATGGCACTTCCTGTCAGGTGCCCAACCTGCCCTGTGGCTCGGTCTATGAAGTCAGTGCCACCGCGTCCTCCTCAGCTGGAAACAGCATGCCCAGCTACACCATACCCCTGGAAACAGGTTAGCTTTCCATGGCCATTCACAGAGCCAACATGCCAATTGTGTCAAAAAAGAAAAGTTCCAAAACCAACACAGGCAGCTAAAATACAAAATACTCAAGATAATTTAAGAAACGAAGTTTTAAGAGTATATACATAGATTTTCTTCAAAAAGAATTAATAAAACTGGGCTACTTAAACCAATATTTGTGCAGTATGTGCTGTATATTTTAATCTTATAGTGGCATTAGCTTAGCAGCATGCTAACAGAAAACTGTTGAAATCAAACTTGAGGAAAGTCGCTTGTGTGCTTTGAGTTTTTGCCTATGTAGAGCATTTCCCCATTTCAGCTAGAGTGCTGTTTTTGTGTTCTGGAACACACGTCTTTTTAGTTAGAAAGTCTACAAATATAATACAAATATAATTGTATTTATATTTTTTTTCCAGCACCTTGTTGCCCACACAATCTCACGGTGAGCCAGGTGACTCAGGCCATGACCAACGTGACCTGGTCGGACGCTGTCGGCGCCCAGACCTTCATCGCCTCCCTGTCTTCACCACGAGGCAATGCGCAGTGTCACACCATGGAAACAGGATGCGTGATGGGATGCATCACCTGCGGCACTAACTACACCGTCTCCCTGGAAGCGATTAGTCGCACTGGGCACAAGGCGGAGTGCACCTATCACGGGTTTTCTGCCAGTGAGTTCTCAATAATTTCCCATTAATAGTGGTAGAAAAACCACAAATCCATATTGTAGCTGTCCAATGAAAAGTGTCTCCAAAATGAAATGAAAATAACATAATTGGCCACATTTTGCACTATAAATTCTATCAATACACATAAAAATTAAAAATTGCAAAAATATAGAACTGCTTCCATAACCGTCTGGTGTGATTCTTAAACTGCCTTCGTGTGCTATCGGAAATTTCCTACTTCCCACTTCAGCCAAAATATATAGTAGATATTTTAGTCAATATCCAACTGAATGTGAATAAAATGTAGCGTTCCATTTGTTGGCAACAATATAAACATTTACCTCCTAGCTAGACAGTCAGCTTACTGACAATTCAGGAATTCCGTCAAATAAATGCTAATTTGTCTGTGTAAAGTACATATACAACCCAATACAATATGCATATATGTATATCAATTTATATTAATTAAACAAACGGATTTTTTGTACATAAATACACTACTGTAACGGCAAGAGAAAGCAATATATAGAAAAAAATATAGAAAAACACATAGAACTTAACATTAGAAATTATTCTCTCTCGTTAATAGTTAGTCATAGTCAGAGAGGCCTTCTATAGGAAGCTTGTATTTACTTTATTTAATTACTATAAAACTTCTAACACTTACTTATTATACACATATATACTATAACGTATTCTAAATAAAAATTAATCTACAATATTTTGTCTTAGAAACAAATTTCCCTATCAGCTGACATCCTCTAGGCGGGAAAATAATGTTAGCCAATAGCCATTAGTCATTGTTGTAGTAATTCATGCCGGGTAACTTGTGTAAAGGTTACAGCAATAATATCACATGTTGACATGCTAACGTTCTCGTCTCTCTCAAGGTGAGTGCTGTCCCTCGGGCATCCGTCTCTTCAGAGGAACCAATAACACGCTGCGTGTGCGCTGGAGGTCCAGCAGCGCCCTCACCAACTACACGGCGGAAGTGACGGGAAGCGACAGCACTCACGTGTGCAGCCCACAGCCCAGCAGCAGCACATGCGATGTGTCCGAGATCGTGTGCGGGCAGGTGTACTCAGTGGTCGTCGCCCCACTGAATCGAGACGGAGCCAAGGTCCCGTTCTGCAACAGCAGGATGTATTCAGGTAATGAGGTTCTTGAGTACAGGTGCCCCAGCAATTATTTAGACACACTTAAAAATATATATTTTCATTGCAGATAAAATATCAGTAACACTTTTTGGTAACACGTTCTTTTTTTACAGTGTCCTTGTTACATATGTTACATGTAGGACCATAGTAATAACAGTAGGCTACATTATGCATAATTACATGCAAATAACCCTCAACCTAATCCTAATCCTACCCTAACCCTATAGTAAGTACATGCAGTTGCTATATTATTCAGTACTTAATTTGCACTTAAACTTAAAAAAGCACTTTTAATTTTAAGGTGTTACAGTGTAATTATACATTTAAGTACTGAGTGATATTAATTAAGGCGGGTTTCGTTTAGGCTTAGTTGCATTTAATTATGCATAGTTTACTATTATAACTATAGTAACTATATGTAACGTGTGACAAGGACACTGTAAAATAAAGTGTTACCAAAATATCAAACCAGTTGTCATCTGCATCAAACCAAAAGGTGATTTCTATTGGATGTATGAAGTCAGATTTCCCTTAAAGTTCACACACATTCTAGCAGAAGGAACCACAGTGTATGAACGTGAATCACGAAGTGTGAATCTTTCTTTCAAATAAATGTCAATTCCTTTTCTATTGTGTAGCAATTTAGTAATATTGTAGCAATTTAGTAGCAATATTGTGTAGCATTAAATAGCAGTATCTAATGCAAGGACATTCAGACATTTTTAAGTGTTGCATGGCAATATTGCACTGATATTGAACATTATATAACTGAAATGAATATAAAAATGCATGACTTTTGTCTTCCAGTCTCGTGTGTGGGGAGCAATGTCGGAATGGGTAAGAATGAGAACATCTTAGCATATGAAACTGAATAAATTACCAAAAATAAGGCAAACACGTCCATATGAAGTATCAAATGCTCGATTACTCAAAATCCAGGAAATGAAATATTTGACATTTATTAACTGAAGCCTTTCTTTACTCTCAGTTCTCTATCGAGGAAGAAGATAATGGATGTCCTTCAGACAGTATTACGGTCAGTACACACACACACACACACACGTATCTTCATATCACACATTGGGCAACCAGTCCTTTTCCAATCCTCATAAATCCACAATAAATTTGACTTAGTTCTTTTTCTGTTGTACAGCTTCTGGTAATATTGGACGACTGGATTCTTCAAAAACTGCCCTCAAACCTGTATCGAATACAACAAAATAATTTACTGTGTGTTTTGGCTTATGAATTCAGGCAATTAACAAATTTGAATGTTATTACTTGAATAATGCAATTAGTCAGGATTCAACATGTCCAGTCACTGATGTTTCTATATTTAAATTGCTTCAAAGATGTGTAATTTATGTCAATCATTAAATGTGGTTTGATTAGACGTGACACTGTTTAATGGGAGAATTATTTTCTTACAAGTTGCAAGATTTTCTTACAATATGCAATTGACACACAATTCATTCAATTCAACAAACAATGAATGTGAAATATTATGATGTTATTAACTTAATTTTCAGGGATCCCTAATGTTATCTCAGGGATTTTCACTAAAGACAATTCATGATCTATTACATGTGTCAAATTAATTTCTGCAATTGGGATTTCTACTATTCTCCCCACAAAAAATCAGTTGATAGTAAATTGAAAGTTATTTTGGTGAAGCAGTTGTTTTTTAACATCCAAACATCTCACTTTGTAAAGTCTAATTTGCCAGTGGTTACATCTATGCATTAGTTTCCAGGAATAATTGACATAAAATGAAGCTAACAGTAATTCAATAGATTTTAAAACAGGAGGATCAATCTGAGAGCTAAATTAATCTGAACTCCTCTACAGTATGCGGTGCCTCTGAGGGAAATCGAAATCTGTTTATTAATTGAACTTCCCTTGGATGTTTGTCAAATACATTATTTGTTGGGATGTGAATAAACATCTATATTTTGACAATAAAATTCATTCCCTGCATTAATAATGCGTGTCTGTGTTTGCTTCCCCATTACCAAAGAGAAAGCCACATAGCCACAGCTGTTAAATGTACTGTAAGACATACTGTATGTTGCCACAGTTTATCCAGATGTGGAATTTCTGGAACAGCAACTTAGGTATTAAAAATATGACAGACAAAGTTACAAAGGTTGGGAAACAGTATCTATGGCAGAAGCAATCAATGTGCAACGACTGAAATATTGCCAGAACTCCTAAAAAAACCAGCCAACACAAGTTTGGGAAACCTGTAAACCAGCATATGGATTTTTTTTTCAGGCAGAGGAATTCATAATGCATATATTACATATACCACTGATTAAACAATCTAAGATTATTTTCAAAGACACATTTAGCCAGTAACAGATTTACCAACTCAGTCAGTTAGCATTATTCAGATGTCCTAACGAAAATTATACAAATAAATAATTTTTAAAAGACAATATTTGCAATAAAAGTATTTTTGATTATATTGAGCATTTTAAAAGGGCACGGTTCAAGGGCCATGTTCTCCCAAAGCACAAAATCAACATCACCACAGTGTTGTGGTTAGATTAAAGGTGCTCTAAGCGATGTTGGGTGACGACGTCACTTCTTGTTGACGTTCAAAGTATTGTCAAACAAAATGGAGGCTAGCTAAGTATCTTGGCAACGCTGCCAAAGATGACAAACTTTTTTTACGGCTACTGTGAGAAGAAGTCAACAATTAGGGCTCTCTCTGTGTCAGAAGCATGTGATGTGGAGAACAGTCTCTCTTTTCTCTCTCAAAGACTCTCTCTCACTCACTCAACCACTCACTCTCTCTCTCTCTCCCTCACTCTCTCTCTCTCTCACACACACACACACACACACACACACACACACACACACACACACTCTCTCTCTCTCTCTCTCTCACACACACACACACACACAGTCTCATTCTCTCTCACTTACTCTCTCTCTCTCACACACACACACACACACACACACACACACACACACACACACACACACACACACACACACACACACACACACACACACACACACTCTCTCTCTCTCTCTCTCTCTCTCTCACACACAGTCTCATTCTCTCTCACTTACTCTCTCTCTCTCTCTCTCACACACACACACACACACACACAGGTTTGTTTGTAGAATGTTCGAAATGTCAATCTCAAGTGCAATACCAATTGCAACCTCACTCACTCACTCAATCAATCAATTATTCATCTTGGCAATATTTGCTAAATAGCTTTACCTGCCTATCCACCATTCAGCCATACATTTTTTTTTCATTCTCTTTTAAAGATCGGATGGGGGGAGGGGGGCATACATACCTTCGCCTTGGGCCCCCAATTTGCTAAATCCGCCACTGGTGAGGAGATGTTTGTTGTATGTAGAGCACCTTTAATCTGCTAAAAAAAGAATGAAACGATGAAACGCCCTCTTGTGGCACAGAGGGTGGAGGGTAGTGCATTGTTTTGTCATGGGGACCGGGTTCAAGTTTTCTCTCTTCCTGTACTTTCCTGTGGATTCTCCACGATTCGATATATCCAATAAGCCAATTAAAAGTATATAAAAAGAAATATAGTCAAATCGGCCACCTAAAGACAGTTAGCTTAACATTAGATGAAGGAAGATGCAAAATTGCACTGAAGTTGTGAGAAATAAATCTGTTGGAAAGGATGAGCAAATTGGGCTCAGATTGAATCTATGTGAAATATAATTCTAACAAATTAGCTCCAAGATGTAGGTCGATATATCTAATCATGTGTGTGTGTGTGTTTGTGTGTGTTTAATTTTTAAAAAATCCACTATCATATTTTAGTAATGACTATTGAATAACAAGTGAACAAAATAAAATTACTTTGTCAAGAGTCAACTATATTTTGATGGATGATAACCGAGTATTTACAAAAAACAAAACAAAAAAAAAACAGGTCGGGGTAAGTTGTGTCATGTTTTTTAAATGTTATAAATTTGATTTACACAATTTATTAATTATAGTACATAATGATTTTATATTGTTGTTTTTTACCATTGACATGTTTTCTGCATAAGTAATTTTGTAATTCATTATAGTTTTAAATTTTGATTTTGCATTTCAGACAACATTTATACATCTATTTGTTATTGGGGACAGAGACATGTTGTTGCTGGCAAGATTATAGATAACACAAAGAATTACTATAATTATTAATTATTAACCATTGCTATATTCTAAAACAGACCACAATAATTAACCTAAATTCATTGTAATGTTATTTATTGTCAATCATAATGATTATAGACAAAATAGATGTCTAAATATGTATTTTCAAAGATCTGTGTCTAATTCCTGACAAATCTATCTTTCAGATGAACCTCTTTGGCTGGGCAAAAGTAAAACTACTGTCTTTATTTATATAACGCGTATTTTTATATTGGTCTATTGGTTTCAGTTAGAAACTGTTATCTTCCGTTTTTCTAAAAAGAAATAACACTTACTTGCTTAAAAAAAATAACAGATTTATTTTTGTTTAATACTCCAGTGAGTGTGAAGGCTGAGTGAGTGAGTGAGTGAGAGGCTCTCACTCACTCATGCCACATATTTTAATATGCCACATTAATATGCAACATATTTTCTGAGATTGTACTAAAAAAACAACAACAATAATTTATGCAGTTAGTAAATCCTGTTCCTGAGATATTCTCCAGCCTTGTTACCTCGATCCAGTCATACAAGTCGCCATCCAAGTGGTCATCCAGTCATCCCTCGTCTTCTCATCTGTGCCCTTGTGTGTGTGTGTGTGTGTGTGTGTGTGTGTGTGTGTGTGTGTGTGTGTGTGTGTGTTCTGCCTAACTGTAAGACAAGCTCAACATTACTATAAAGTATTCCAAGTCTGCCAAAAACTCTCTAGTTTATGAATTGAGTACCAGCCGCATCATAAATGCATAGACCTGTTTGAATTGATCCATGTCTGTTCCCGTCATTGTGTTCATGCATGTGAGAATTTAAAAAAAGGACATTACAATAAACATTAAGGTATTTCGATGTTTACTTTGTTTAAAGTAAGTTAGCTAATTTAATCCCTGACTAACATAATAATTCTACTTTCATATTATAGATAATTAAGTTGTAAAAAGCATATTATTATGTTGATCTACATTAACCCTTAAACGTAAGGTTATACCTCAGGTGTTTAGTGACTGGGACGTCATTCACTACCCTCCTCCTCATTCATTTTTTAAAGTCAGACATCAACCTTCTTCGTATTCGTCAATCAATTCATTATAGACAAAAGAAAAAGAAAAAAATTATAAAAGAATTCTGTCAACACTGGATTGGGCTGTCAAAGCAATCAGGTGGTTCACTACAGGAGTGAAGCAGTGTGTTTGCTTCAGAAGTCATTTTCACGTGACTAGTGACGTAATGATACAAGCTCCGAAACAGTGGTTCATTGCAAGGACCGTTCGAGTTTGAAGCAAGCTTCGGAGCATCGGTGTCAGACGTGACGTAACATCACTACTCGTCTCGTCTCGTCTCGTCTCGTCCAAACCCTGACAAAAGCACTCAGAATTGCAGTGTAACACAAACAAGACTTCTCAATGAGTGAGTGAAAACAAAGAGCTTATAAAGGCAAACACAAACAAGATAATCAGACACCGGTGAAAGTAATCAGACCATAATGAGTCCAGGCAATGGGTTATGAGTTATAAGCTGAAGTGCCCATGATCTCCATACTATAATAGTTCATGATGGGAGAGTGAAGGAGACTGGATGAGTGTCCTCTGGTGGAGATCATGGGCACTTCAGCTGGTGGATGGAACAATCCTGTATGCTAAAGATAACTCCTTTAATGTGTTCTACAGCGAGCATGCAAAGATCCTTTATTTCAATACTTTTGATGGTTGTAAAACTAGAATCTTTAGGATTATCTTTACTGTTGTGTGCAACTTTTTAAGTGCTTTGGCATTAGAAGTTTTGACAGCAAACAAATTGTCACATCTTTTGTGTGGTAAATGTTCCCCATGGAGTTCTGTTAATGGTTCCCACATCTTCAGCATTCACCTATGAAACCACCTTTTGTGTTGGTCTCCCTTTAATACAATAAAGTCATGCTATTATTATCATCTTCACAGATCTAACTGAGCCTTTCTGGGTCAGAGAATCAGGAAACATTAATGAGCCTCAGGGAATGTCGGGAGTGTTTTGTTGTCTATTGATGATGTGAATTTTTACCTAACTGAACTAGTTTAATTTCTAAAATTATTTAGAAAAAAAAAAAAACACACACACTTTACATACCCCAAACCTTCCTGCATGTCAGGCTGCAGTTTGGACATACAAAGAATACTGGATCACCCAGTCATCAAATACAGCAACAAATATGTTTCTATGCCCATTGGAAACTCAATGTGAGCAAGATCCTATATTAATCTCTTGTGTGGCAATGAGTATCAAATCACATCAGTACACATGTGGATTTTTTATGTTTCTTTGTTGACACAACAATCAACCAAATTATGTTTCCCAGTCTGAAGTGAATATGGACCATTTGAGTAGCTAATCGACATTCAATCACAAGAACGGAAAGCTCAATTTCGAAGCTTTTTTTAAACCCTTTGACATGTTGGAGTCCTGAGGAAAAAAAGCAAGAAAGAGGCAACACACAACAAAGCGAAGGTCGCATGTACCGTATACTTACAACATTAAACACCTTTCATTGTCATGAGGTCTTTTGTCTGTGCCATTCAGTTCCTCTTTGAACAGAAATTGAGATGTTTGTGTGTAGAACTGAAGTATAAAACAAGTAAACTGTTCATATTATAAAACAGCTTGATATGAATCTGGATTAGCTTTAAGTTTATTAATTATCATTTAATTTGTTTTTTGAAAAATATTTCCTTAAACTGCTTTGCTTCAAGTTCTAAAATTGCACTTTTAAAAGAAGTTCAAAACAAATGATCCTCTACGATCAGAGACGATGGACAGATCTTTCAAAGACGTCTTCAACTAATTTCGGAATAGTTCACTCAGAAATTACAATTCTGACATCAATTTCTCTCTGTCATGTTGTTCCAAACCTGTATGGTGATTCATACAGCCGAACAACAAAAAGGGGAAAAAGTGCTATCATAAAAGTTTCATAAAAAGTAGTTAATTTGACTTCAATGGGCTACATTCCAAGTATTTTGAAGTCCCATGGTATCTTTGTGTAAGAAACAGACTTCCTCGTTTCCTCCTTTGTTTGCTCTCCCTATTTATTCTCCTTGTGTTAAACCCACTCAGCTGTTCTAAATTCACTGTAAATCACGACTTTACATGGGCTTATTGCTTTTATAATACGGTTATTTCCCATACCTGGCAAGGTTTCATCAAATAAACACACAGACACAAAAGTGTAATGCTATTGATAAAAAATATTATTCTTACGCAAAGCAATGAAAGCTTTAGCGTAAGTTCTGTCAGGAAGACTCAATCAGCACATCACGCATTGTCTCACTTCTAGCCAATCAGGTGCTGACACTCATAGTATAAAAAACTGGTTCTTACGTTTGTCTGAGTTCACAGATGCTGACGCGCCAATTACCTCCATCCTCCCCAACCACCTCCAAGATGGTACCTTCCCCTTCATCCTCCGCACCACCACCGGGATGGATGGTCCCTTCCTTTACCTCCAGGGTGGTCGGCTGCGCCCCTGCCTTCTTCTTCAGGCAGGACATGCAGACTCGGCTACCCTCGCATTGCTCGCTAAGGATGGGGCAAGCGCCAAAGAACTTTATAAATTTATGCTTGCTGAGCTGTTAATAAATACGCTTGCTATTCAATTTATCTCCCGAGTCTTTCTGGTAGAAATGTAGTTCTTCAGAAGCAGAACTGTTGACGCTGCAACACAGACGCAGTGGTGTAGTGATATTGATGTAATGCAGTCACGTTGTTTTGTATGCAGTGCACATATGTTTTGACAAATATAAACATAAAAACAGATGTCACATACAGGTAGGGAAAAACATTTACAATTTATGAATTCGCTATGCGAATCATTTGGTCCTCATACTGAATCAGACGCTGATATCACGTCTTTGAGCAGGTGATGATTTCTTCTGAGGAATGACATATTTTTATAAAATTAAGTAAAAAGTATGATATTATGCTTTGGAATGTAGTTAAGTAACAGTTTCATAAATAATAATATACAGATAAAGTACAGATGTTTGAAAAATGTTAGTACAGTAACAAATTAAAATACTGTCTGCAAGAATCCATCCATCCATTCTCCTCCACTTATCCTGGACTGGGTTGTGGTGGGAGCAGGCTTGGCCCATACGTCCTTTTCCCCAGCAACTTCCTCCTGCTCCTCCTGGGGAATCTCAAGGCATTCCCAGGCCAGCTAAGAGATATACTCTAATCCATTCAGTGCACTGGGTCTGCCCCAGGGTCTCCTCCCTGTGGGACATGCCCATAACATCTCCACCGGAAGGTGTCCGGGGGCATTCTGACCAAATGCCTGAATCAGTGTTAATTTTGACAACAGATTTTGTTTTAGTCATTGTCTTTTGACTAAAATGCCATTTAGTTTTAGACATATTTTAGTCATCTGAATTGTTTTAGTTTTAGTCTAGTTTTAGTCGACGAAAATCTAATGGGTTTAGTTAAATTGTAATGCATTAATTTAGAATTTCTCTAAAATTTACAAACTATATACTCCAGGAGAAAACATCTATTTACCTGTTAATATGAATTATTTTAAAGATTGAACATGCAATAGAGACACAGATTTAATGTGGCAATGAAATAAAACCACTTCTCCTAAAGTAGACCACAGTCTTTTCAATGAATGATATATGTATTCTTTATAACAACTTGCATACATCATTCTTTTTTCTTTCAAGCAGACACATTTATTTGTATGAATTAAATATAATTAATCCATATTAAAGAGCAGTAAATGCTTTTCTCTTTTTCTTGTGTTGTTTGATTAATATTAAGTGCACAGACTGCATTAGGTTTATTATGCACTGTCACTTTAAGACCAAATGTGCAGATCCAACTGCACCAAATGCACATCCGATATTCTTCTCACAACTGTTTACGTTCTGTAAAGACATAACTGTGTTTACGTGAATACTCTCCAAAATGGATATTAGACATTATGTTGTGTGTATTTGTCCATTCAGACGCGAAAGAGAGCTCACTTCAGTGCTCGCGCACTGTATAGCGTACTACAGAGCCCGGGAAAAAAACAATCCGTGGCGACGGTTTTGCAATCCATCCCCTCAGTTCATAAACCGTGCTCACAAATTCTTAAACTGTTCCCTCGATTTAAAAAATTGTGCCCACCAATTAATAAACCATTCCCATGAGTTCCTAATCCGCGCTCTCAGATTTGTAAACCATGCCTTCAGTTTTTGCAATCTGTACCCACAAATTCATAAACCATGCCCACGCTTTCGCAATCCGTTCCCACGGGTTTGTAAACTGTACTCAACTAGTAAATCGAGAGCTTTGCCCTCAAATTTAGCTCTCTCTTCAACATGATGGTCTGGTACAATGACCGCATTACTGCCACCACCGCACCAGTCCGCCTGTCGATCTCATGCTATAATCTACCCTCACTCGTCCCCCGAGATAGATCCACCACTTGGGAAAGCAGCTCACTCCTCACCTAAAGTGGGCAATCCACCGTTTTCAGCCGAGTACCATGGCCTCAGATTTGGAGATGCTGACCCTCATTCCCACCACTTCACACTCGGCTGCAAACCACCCAAGTAAGCGCCGATGAGGCCATCAAGACAACACCATTCACAAAGAGCAGAGATGCCACCCTAAGACCCCTGAACTGAACACCCTCTACCCCAGGCTGTGCCTTGAGATCCAGTCCATGGATCTCACAAACGGGATTGGTGGAGTCCAGTGCTCCTTGGAAACAAGCTTGACTTATTGGAGAGAATATGAGGCAGCTTTCACAACATTAGCAGCCCCAGTACCACATACTTCCGAAGTATTCCGAAGCCCCCCCCCCCCCCTCCACAATACACCCCGGGGAACATGGCCATAAGCCTTCTTCAAGTCCACAAAACGCATGTAGGATCCACATCTGAGACAGAATCTGCTTGGTTCCTCCTCAAGCCGAGGTTCGACGATCAGTCGGTTTCTTCTTTCCAACACTCTGGCGTAGGCTTTCTCAGGCAGGCTGACGAGTGTCACCCCTTTTATAATTGAAACACAACTACTGGTCCCTTAAAAAAAAAAAAATGGGTACCACCACACCCATCTTCCAGTCGATAGACGCTGTCCCGGATTCCCATGCGATGTCAGCCAAGACAGCCCGACTTCATCCAGGGCCTTTAGTATCTCAGGGTGAATCTGGTCTGGGCATTGCCACTTCGGAGCATTTTAACTACCTGACTTCCTCCAGATTATATTATCTGCATGTAGGTTTTAAAATATACGTTTAAGATTGGAAGTACACTACAAGTGCACATTCAATACAATTAGGCACACTTCTTTTACACAAGGGGTAACACTGCTCAAAGAATCACATTTGTCAACAGAACTGTTGTATCATATTATAAAAATTGTAAATATTAATTTGGTTCATGTCTTGTTTATTGAACTGTAAAAACAGTATCACTCATGCAATCATGTTGTCGTTCTGAATATGAGCATGGTTGTAATCAAGGCAGCCGATAAAGGGGGACAACTGGTCCTTTTGTCTTTGGGCCTGGCTCGAGGAGGGCACAGAAAGTGACATAAATCGAAAGTATTTGTTCTCTCTGAGATCCAGTTTCCAAAGTTAACACAGATTTCTTTAGTTTCACCATCACCTTGGTCTCAAAGCTGGCAGCTCCTCCCTCTCGTTTATCTGCATCTTTAACAGGTCAAGTCCTATAGTTCCCAGCCTTTGTTCCCAGAGCAAAGGATCTCTCACCTTCCATATTCATTTCACATAGGAGCTTTAGGAAATTATAAAAGTTATATGATGATGTTTTACACAAGACTTTTTTTCTGGGTTAGGTTGAATAACCATGGTCATAAAATGCACAAAGTATGTGACACAGTTTGTTGAAAACAGGGCAGCTCAAACTACAACTGTTATATTCGTCTTCACGAAGATGTCTATCATGCAACATCTGGAATAACTAGAAGTAGGCAACTTTAGATAACATTATAGCTTGATAAATAATAAGTCAGCCAAGTCAAGAATATATCATTTTCTTTCATATATCAAATCAGTTTGAATACAAGATAACTTTTTGTCTGTCCTGTAGGTTTCAGAGGAAGTAACTCAATAGCTTCTTTATTATTAAAGTGATAGTTCATGTATGTTTTGAGTAGAACGCAGTTATACATTTTGAAGAATGTTCACACTGATCGTTTCCATTCAATGAAATTATACCAAGGGCTGTCAAGGATAAACAAAACCTGATTAAGTCTTTCCCTGCATTTACGGTATTTTCCATAGACTGTAAAAAAAGATAGACGACGCAAATTCACTCTCTTCCATTGTAAACAATGTGAAGCCGCCAATGTCCCAATATTGCAAATATGTCCCAATAGAAGCTGTCAATCTCACCTTTCAATCATGACATCACACCGCCTTTTTATAGCATCAAATAACTATCAAAAAACTAAACTATTTAAAAAAACGAACACTTGAACACTTAATTGAAAATTATTTTGAAGTGTAATTTGACTGTGTAGTTTGGCTAGATTCCATCTAGAGAGCTGGGCTATACTGCATCCAGCCACCTGGGGGCGATCAAAACATTTTGGCTTCACTTTTCAGGCCTTGTGCGGCACATTTTCCGTCATTTATGACACGACGGGTGCTTCTCAATACTCAAATTGATGCTTCCTCATTTCCTTGCTCTTTTGTCGTCTTGTCACCATTATGTTCTGGTTTCATGGACTTTCAGCTTGTTTTCATTTGTCACGTGTCCTTGTGCAGATTCCCGCCACTCATCTGTCTCCTTGATTACTGTCATTATTAGTTCATATGTGTCAGCTATGTTTAATGAATTATCCTAGTTTGTGTTTAGTAATTAAGTTGTTCCCTCTCCTGCACTCCTTGCCCGGTCACAGTTATGTTATTCGTGTAAACTGTCTGTAGTATTATTAAAAGTATTGTTGTTTGGAACCTTCTTCTCCTGTCTTCGTCTGTTCGCCTGCAAACTCACCGTGACAGATGACCGGACTAAAAATGGACTACGCAGTGCCATTCACTGCTGTGACTTGCCCTTGCCTGCCCTTACAACGACGAGACCCTGAAGTCACTTTTCTGGATCGGGGCAAACTATTAGCATCCCGTCCACCTTCCAAACACCAAAGGACTAAACTGGAGAGAGGTCGTCATAAGGTGTTTGGAAAGCGTCGTGTCCCGATCCAGAGATCAGCCAGACCCAGAGCCAACTTCTACGACCGCGGAGAAGTCATGTGAGCCCCTCGCAGATCGAGCGGCACCACCCGCGGTGACGAGTGAGCCAGAGCCTGTGGACAACAGGACAGAGCTTACCATCGGCCCGGAAGTGGAGCCCCAGCATGGGTCTGACCAGGAGTGTGAGCCCGTGACACCAGCGGCCGAGGGAACAGAAGCGGAGGACTGGCTGATAGACTTCGATGGGGACTTGTAGACTCCCCCCCGGAAACCGAGGAGAGGGGATGCTTCCAGAGGAGCTATGAGCGAGGATGCACATGCTCTTTCTTGTCGAGAAACCTGACACACGTATAAATTCTCCTCCCCTTTCACATCTGTCACAATCATTTTCATTTATGCTTTACCTTTGCAGTTTAAATAAACTATATATCAACATGACATCTTGCTTTATCTTTATTATTTATGAATTTCTTAAATAGCCCAACTTTAACAACATAAGGGCAGATCATTTGAACGCAGCTGATGACGCTGTGAAGTGACGCTCGAGTGATCAAGAATTATCCATTATAATAATAAGCTGTTCCTTCGACTCCTCCGTCCTCATTTTCTTTCCTTCCAGCCTTCCCTCGCATCCTAAAGGGGGTGGAGCTGAGACGTGAGGAAAGAAAACGAGGATGCACAAATAAGAAGCACCTTATGCTTTTGTGATTTTCAGGTAATCCATGTTTTCACTGTTATACGGTAGGGGGCGCTATTACACATATTGTGAAAAGTTACTGAATCTCCCGATTAAAACACAAGCGAAGTAGAAGCAGAAACAAGCGATAGAAGCATTGCTTTCGTACATGTAAAATAACGTGAACATCAAACATTCAACAGCATAAATCAAAACTGCCTAATGTTACTGAATGAAATGTCGACCCAGGACGAGTTACAGGACTGTGAATCTTTGGGGGTGTTGATGGACTCGATCTACTCCATCTGTGTTTTGACCATCGTTCTGAGTCTGATTCAGACGTAGTCTCGGACAAAAAAACTTTTTTTTCAGCTTTTTGTTAAAAATTTTAAAACTTAAATAAAGCTAGAATTTTTTTATTTAATTTTTTTGCCTGAGGCTCTGTTCTTTCTTTTGATATATTCCACGTCCAGATATCCGTACAACAAAACATTCTGGGTGGCATGAAAGTTTTATGAAAATGATCAAAAACACTGCCTGGCAAAAAAAAAAAAAATACACTGGCAGGGAAAGAGTTAAAGTCACCACGAAAGTGGGTCATTTGTCTTATGCGCTATATTCCATATCTGAAGCCATATGATAGCTTTATATGAGGAACAGACCAAAAGTTTTTAAGGCCCAATATAGCTAAAGACTGAAAGGGTGGGAATGTCATCAAAACAGCTGGCCGAACTTTCCAGAAATATTTGCTGTAGTTGCAAGGTTACTTCTAGTCAGTAGAAGGTCTGTTGAGGAGCATTAAAATAAAGCATTAGCAGATATTAAGCAGACAGTCTACTAATACTCTAATGACTGATAGTTGACATGAAGTTTACTTATAGTTAGGAGAATTTCTAAAACATATTATCAAAGTAAAGTGTAACGGAATGATGTACCTTTTGTAGAAGTTCTGAATCCCAGAACAGTTTTAAGTTATACAATCAATAAAAATAAATAAATAAATAAATAAAAAAGTTATACAATCAATTTTATACTATTGTTTGTTTGTTTTGTATTTCACACACATTTTTTTTAAAAGACTTCACATCAACTAAAGTGCCAATTTACCAAAGCTGACTAACTGACTAACATGACAATGACATTTTTTATCTCCCTTCCACTCTCTCTATATGTTCTTCCCATCAGTCCCTCCCTCTCTTCTTTTCTCTGTAATCTCGCCGTTCCTCAGGGAATTAAGTTGGAGAGGATGGGCCCCCGCGGGCCCTACTGATTGGCTCTTTGGCCACAGGTGTTCCTGGTCTATAGCTCAAAAGAATCCAAAACACCTTTTGTGTCTGACTATGTAAACCCCTTTTTGTAATAATTCAGGTATTATCAAAGATGAGAGGGCTGGAGATACTAGGTGTTGTAGTTTTGGTGACTCTAACTCAGGTAGATTTATGATTCTGTACAATTAAAATATTTGTACATGCTTTTTACTAAATGGATTACATGTCTATAAATGATTTTACCAATTTGTTGTTTTTAATTGTTCTTCTATTTTGGCACAGATATGGAGGACTCAGGCACAAGGTAAGTTAACTCCTCTAGAACAGATTTGTTTAATTACAGGACAAGTCATTCAGGGGTCCTTTCACGTTTCAGATCTTTATAAGGTCTAAATTTATGATTGTATGAATTAGTGATAGTAAAAATATATTGTTGCTCTAATGGAGCTAGTTATCTAGATCTAGGGGATTGTGGGATGGGTTTATCATTGTAAAAATATAAATATGTAGATGTATAAGAGTATTAAGAAATATAAAACACTTCTATTTTGCCATCATCACGACAATTAGACATTTTCATAATATTTTATTTGTATCAAAAAGGTGAAAGAAATAGTCTCCAACTCTTTATTTATTACACTTCAACAGAGGCCACAAATAGACATGCAAAAAGGTGCTATAAGTGCAAAGTGCAAAATGTTTTCGAGATCAACTCTTCATCACACACACACATACAGTACACACATTTTTACTAAACCTGAAGATCATGTTCATTAGCATTATGTTCCAAAGAACATCTGATCTTTTCAAATCAGTTAATATGATCAATGTCAAAAAAATATTTTTAGTGATTAGTCACAGTAGTGTTAGTGATCACAGTAATGATTTTGTACTAGAACATGGCTTTTATGAGTAATCCTTTTTTTCCCCACAGATTGCACAATCATTTCAATAACTTCTCCTACGGCATCATCACTGTTGGTTCAATGGAACAGAATCCAGGGAGTATCGAATTATTTTTTGGACCTTCGGATTGTGAACGACACAAGCACCAGTCCAGTTGTAACGTCGGCCCCTGGG
Source organism: Gila orcuttii (assembly GCA_026230005.1). Taxonomy (NCBI): domain Eukaryota; kingdom Metazoa; phylum Chordata; class Actinopteri; order Cypriniformes; family Leuciscidae; genus Gila; species Gila orcuttii. The sequence goes on from JAPDVR010000021.1 coordinate 34,687,531, forward strand.
AGTATGTCAAGGAAAGAGGTCTTTGGTTTGAGGACGGGGACATTGTACAGTGTCACAATTAAAGGGTTTCAGCTTTATACTCCTGTGTGTGTCGATACAAAATTAGCAAGGACAGGTAATTTGCTGTTAACATTGATTTTTTTTTTATGTATAAATGTATGTGAGCCAACAATCACGAGTCATCATTTACAGGAAAAATAATATTGACACATTGAATAGACAAAGATTGTTAACAATAATAAGATATAATTTGATATGGCTTTCTTGAGCCTTCTTTACAACACAGCAATAAATTGTGTGCAGATGATATGATAACAACACTCTTTTCCTTTTGTGCCTGCTGTAGCACCGGGTACATCTCAGATAACTTATTCAAAGGCAATATCAAGTACAGCAATCGGGCTAGAATGGGTTTCGGTGCAAACAGCACAACAGTACTTTTTGCTGATAAATTCAACATTGACCGGGGAACAGTACAACTTTTCTTTTACAAACAATAGCGCAGTGGTTAGAAATCTTCGACCGGCAACTACATATGACTGTTTTATGGTCACATCCAATGCTGGAGGTCTAGGAGCAAGAAGCAATGTACGAACTGTCACTACATGTAAGTGAACCTTACCCCACTACTTCCCTTTGAAAGTCTGTGAAAAAATCAAATCAAACTCTACAGTATCATTACCTCACTCCTCAGATAAATGTTAACCACACTGATCAATGTCTTGACTCTCAGTGATACAGCCTCCAGCAGTGATCAGAGTCCAACAGATGGGGACCCAGTCTGCCCGCATCAGTTGGCAACCAGTAGACAAGGTTCTGGTCTACCAAGTTACGGTCAAAAACTGGAATTCGCTAAACACTACAATATACTCAAACAATGTGTTCGGCATTACATTGGATGTGCAGAATATTTTACCCTGTTCTTCATACCAAATCTCAGTGTCTTCACTTAATGCTTTCTTGGAAGCTGGAGAACCCAGGCAGGTCAACTATACAACAAACAGTAAGCAAAGCATTTTCCATTTTTATTATTATTATTTATAACAGACATTTGTAGTTGTCACATTTTCAGATCTGATGGTATTCTAGATGCACTTGATAATGGAAATGATGTAATGGTAAGGGTAATTTGCCAAATTGGGCATCCTTTTCTTGGTCCGTGGACAACATTTCTACAAAAATTATAATCCTAACCTACCCCTGAATCAGAAGGTGTACAAGAACCATAACCCTGTTTACACCTGGTATTACAATGCGTTTATGTTGATCCGATCACAAGTGGACAAGTAGTTGAAAACACATTCAACCTGAGTGCTTTCATAGTGTAGACTCTTGTGTTTTAACAGCCACTAAATAATGTCTACTCTACGGATTTAATTTGTAATCATTGTGGGACATGTCATGGGAAAGTGCACCAAAACAAGCGATTCCCACTTTGCTGCAGTGTACCAAAACATACAGATCACAGTTGAAGATGTTGGAGATGCATTTGAAATGCATTTTAATACCAGGTGAAAACGGTATGCGTCTTGGTTGACCTGTGATCAGATCACTGAAAACACATCTTAATACCAGGTGGAAAAAGGGCCTAACTAACCTAAATCTGTTGTTTAAACTCCAACCCCATATAAATACAACATTAACCAACATTAATATGACTGGTTGTTTAAAGTGTTGTTTAAGACTTAGTTCTTCAGTCAAATCCTGGTGTTAATTTAGTTGTCTTCCTTCTTTTGGCCTTAAAACTTTAACAAGCTTACCCTGATTTTAAATTAAAATTTTAGCTCTAATTTTGGATTCTAACTTTGGACAATAGCATACCACATAATGATTATACCTGATTTTAAGTTATAGAAGATTCTGGGTTGGTTATTAACCAAGAGATTAAACACAGTTGAGGGTTTTTCTTACCACATTATTAAGTCCACAGTGGCATAAAGAACTAGAAAAGCACTTATATTATGGCAGTAGAATGACTCTCCAGTAATACAGATAAGCAGAGCGATAGTTATATTTTATTTAGAATTACTTATTGAGTTTATCACGTTTCTTTTGGATTAACATTGAATTCCTTGCCTTCACCTAACCTTAGAAACCCTAACCAAAACCCAACAACCTGGTTGGTTGATAAACAATGCTGTTCAAGCCTCAAACCCAGCCCTAAACATAACCATTATCTTTAAATCATCATTTGATAGCGATGTTGTTCTAGGACTATCAAAGATGGCGATCCACAAACTTGCCCTACTTGGGTATATCAACTTAAGCTTTAAATGGTAGTGTGATAAGATAAAACCGTTGTGGGGAACAGTAAGAATACTTTGCTTTGAATAAATAAAGCCTGTGTATTATATAAATTGTTAACTCTCTTCAAGTTCAGTTTTGTCTATTAATTCAGAACCTCTGTCACACGTCTCTCTTTCTCTCTACCAGCTTTGGGTCCAGTGACATCAGTCTCGGTGGACTACAGCTGTGCTAGTCAATCTGCTGTGATCTCCTGGACAGCTGTGTTTGGAGCCATTGCCTACCGTGCCACTGCCATAAGCCAGAGTGGTGCAATTCTGTCCTGCACCTCAAACAGTACAAAGTGCCAACTCAGAAATCTAACATGTGGGGAGAGCTATACGGTACATGCCACAGCCCTGTCAAATAACTGTGAGAGCACCGGCAATGCCACCACTTACTTACAAACAGGTGAGATGTTGGAACAAAAAAAATCTCCAACCTCTTTTCCTCTCATTCATCTTTCATAACCTTACTGGTGGCATTCAGGAAAACTAATCTGAACAAGAATCAGCATTTTGCCAGCATTGTGGTGTGCATCCTGGATATCTATACTGCACTTCTGATTTTCAATGCCCTCTATTCATCCATGATGTTTAAAGAAACCCGATCCAATATAGAGAAGTCACGCTTTCCCTGGAGGTAGCATTGTCTCTGCTGCATTGTTTTTGAATTGTCGCAGACAAAGAGCCGGGTCACAGTTTGGGTGGGAAGCGAGAAATTGCTCTTCATTCAATAGAGCTGTATTTGTTACATGAAAGATATGATGTTTATTGGCATTTATCTTGATTGTGAAGTCATGAATGTGGCACATCATCTGAGAAGGCATTGATAGTGTGGTGATAATCCACTTTAAAGGGATAGTTCACCTAAATATGAAAACTTTGTCAAAACCCGCAAGACTTTCATTTATCTTTGGAAATTAAATGAAGATATTGTGATGAAATCTGAGAGCTTTCTGTTCCTCCACTGACAGCAAAGGAACTACAATTTTGAAGCTTCAAACTTGATCACTTTTATATGATGAACAGATTTAATTTAGGCTTTTTTTAGGCTCAAACGTGCTGCATAACATGAGAATGAACCTCATTGGTTCTTGCAAAAGCTCAAACGTGCTGCGTAACATGAGAATGATCCTCATTGGTTCTTATAGAAGCTCAAACGTGCTGCGTAACATGAGAATGAACCTCATTGGTTCTTGTAGAAGCTCAAACATGCTGCGTAACATGAGAATGAACCACATTGGTTCTTGTAGAAGCTCAAACTTGTTGCGTAACATGAGAATGAACCTCAACGGTTCTTGTAGAAGCTCAAACGTGCTGCGTAACATGAGAATGAACCTCATTGGTTTTTGTAGAAGCTCAAACGTGCTGCGTAACATGAGAATGAACCTCATTGGTTTTTGTAGAAGCTCAAACCTGCTGCGTAACATGAGAATGAACCTCATTGGTTTTTGTAGAAGCTCAAACGTGCTGTGTAACACGAGACTGAACCTCAGTGGTTCTTGCAGAAGCTCAAGCGTGTTGCGTAACATGAGAATGAACCTCATTGGTTCTTGTAGAAGCTCAAACGTGCTGCGTAACATGAGAATGAACCTCATTGGTTCTTATAGAAGCTCAAACGTGCTGCGTAACACGAGAATGAACCTCAATGGTTCTTGTAGAAGCTCAAACGTGCTGCGTAACATGAGAATGAGCCTCATTGGTTCTTATAGAATCTCAAACGTGCTGCGTAACATGAGAATGAACCTCATTGGTTCTTGTAGAAGCTCAAACGTGCTGTGTAACATGAGAATGAACCTCATTGGTTCTTATAGAATCTCAAACGTGCTGCGTAACATGAGAATGAACCTCATTGGTTCTTGTAGAAGCTCAAACGTGCTACGTAACATGAGAATGAACCTCATTGGTTCTTATAGAAGCTCAAACGTGCTGTGTAACATGAGAATGAACCTCATTGGTTCTTGTAGAATCTCAAACGTGCTGCGTAACATGAGAATGAACCTCATTGGTTCTTGTAGAAGCTCAAACGTGCTACGTAACATGAGAATGAACCTCATTGGTTCTTATAGAAGCTCAAACGTGCTGTGTAACATGAGAATGAACCTCATTGGTTCTTATAGAATCTCAAACGTGCTGCGTAACATGAAAATGAACCTCATTGGTTCTTGTAGAAGCTCAAACGTGTTGCATAACATGAGAATGAACCTCATTGGTTCTTATAGAATATAAAACGTGCTGCGTAACATGAGAATGAACCTCATTGGTTTTTGTAGAAGCTCAAATGTGTTGCGTAACATGAGAATGAACCTTAATGGTTCTTGTAGAAGCTCAAACGTGCTTCGTAACATGAGAATGAACCTCATTGGTTCTTATAGAAGCTCAAACGTGCTGTGTAACATGAGAATGAACCTCATTGGTTCTTATAGAAGCTCAAACGTGCTGTGTAACATGAGAATGAACCTCATTGGTTCTTATAGAATATAAAACGTGCTGCGTAACATGAGAATGAACCTCATTGGTTCTTGTGGAAGCTCAAACGTTTTGCGTAACATGAGAATGAACCTCAATGGTTCTTGTAGAAGCTCAAACGTACTGTGTAACATGAGAATGAACCTCATTGGTTTTTGTAGAAGCTCAAACCTGCTGCGTAACATGAGAATGAACCTCAATGGTTCTTGTAGAAGCTCAAACGTGCTGTGTAACACGAGACTGAACCTCAGTGGTTCTTGCAGAAGCTCAAGCGTGTTGCGTAACATGAGAATGAACCTCATTGGTTCTTGTAGAAGCTCAAACGTGCTGCGTAACATGAGAATGAACCTCATTGGTTCTTATAGAAGCTCAAACGTGCTGCGTAACACGAGAATGAACCTCAATGGTTCTTGTAGAAGCTCAAACGTGCTGCGTAACATGAGAATGAACCTCATTGGTTCTTATAGAATCTCAAACGTGCTGCGTAACATGAGAATGAACCTCATTGGTTCTTGTAGAAGCTCAAACGTGCTGTGTAACATGAGAATGAACCTCATTGGTTCTTATAGAATCTCAAACGTGCTGCGTAACATGAGAATGAACCTCATTGGTTCTTGTAGAAGCTCAAACGTGCTACGTAACATGAGAATGAACCTCATTGGTTCTTATAGAAGCTCAAACGTGCTGTGTAACATGAGAATGAACCTCATTGGTTCTTGTAGAATCTCAAACGTGCTGCGTAACATGAGAATGAACCTCATTGGTTCTTGTAGAAGCTCAAACGTGCTACGTAACATGAGAATGAACCTCATTGGTTCTTATAGAAGCTCAAACGTGCTGTGTAACATGAGAATGAACCTCATTGGTTCTTATAGAATCTCAAACGTGCTGCGTAACATGAAAATGAACCTCATTGGTTCTTGTAGAAGCTCAAACGTGTTGCATAACATGAGAATGAACCTCATTGGTTCTTATAGAATATAAAACGTGCTGCGTAACATGAGAATGAACCTCATTGGTTTTTGTAGAAGCTCAAATGTGTTGCGTAACATGAGAATGAACCTTAATGGTTCTTGTAGAAGCTCAAACGTGCTTCGTAACATGAGAATGAACCTCATTGGTTCTTATAGAAGCTCAAACGTGCTGTGTAACATGAGAATGAACCTCATTGGTTCTTATAGAAGCTCAAACGTGCTGTGTAACATGAGAATGAACCTCATTGGTTCTTATAGAATATAAAACGTGCTGCGTAACATGAGAATGAACCTCATTGGTTCTTGTGGAAGCTCAAACGTTTTGCGTAACATGAGAATGAACCTCAATGGTTCTTGTAGAAGCTCAAACGTACTGTGTAACATGAGAATTAACCTCATTGGTTTTTGTAGAAGCTCAAACGTGTTGCGTAACATGAGAATGAACCTCAATGGTTCTTGTAGAAGCTCAAACGTGCTGCGTAACATGAGAATGAACCACATTGGTTCTTGTAGAAGCTCAAACGTATTGCGTAACATGAGAATGAACCTCAATGGTTCTTGTAGAAGCTCAAACGTACTGTGTAAAATGAGAATGAACCTCATTGGTTCTTATAGAATCTCAAACGTGCTGCGTAACATGAGAATGAACCTCATTGGTTCTTATAGAATCTCAAACGTGCTGCGTAACATGAGAATGAACCTCATTGGTTCTTGTAGAATATAAAACGTGCTGCGTAACATGAGAATGAACCTCATTGGTTCTTATAGAATCTCAAACGTGCTGCGTAACATGAGAATGAACCTCAATGGTTCTTGTAGAAGCTCAAACGTACTGTGTAAAATGAGAATGAACCTCATTGGTTCTTATAGAATCTCAAACGTGCTGCGTAACATGAGAATGAACCTCATTGGTTCTTATAGAATCTCAAACGTGCTGCGTAACATGAGAATGAACCTCATTGGTTCTTATAGAATCTCAAACGTGCTGCGTAACATGAGAATGAACCTCATTGGTTCTTATAGAATATAAAACGTGCTGCGTAACATGAGAATGAACCTCATTGGTTTTTGTAGAAGCTCAAATGTGTTGCGTAACATGAGAATGAACCTCATTGGTTCTTATAGAATCTCAAACGTGCTGCGTAACATGAGAATGAACCTCATTGGTTCTTGTAGAAGCTCAAACGTGTTGCGTAACATGAGAATGAACCTCATTGGTTCTTGTAGAAGCTCAAACGTGTTGCGTAACATGAGAATGAACCTCATTGGTTCTTGTAGAAGCTCAAACGTGCTGCGTAACATGAAAATTAACCTCATTGGTTCTTGTAGAAGCTCAAACGTGCTGCGTAACATGAGAATGAACCTCATTGGTTCTTATAGAAGCTCAAACGTGCTGTGTAACATGAGAATGAACCTCATTGGTTCTTATAGAATCTCAAACGTGCTGCGTAACATTAGAATGAACCTCATTGGTTCTTATAGAATCTCAAACGTGCTGCGTAACATGAGAATGATCCTCATTGGTTCTTATAGAATCTCAAACGTGCTGCGTAACATGAGAATGAACCTCATTGGTTCTTGTAGAAGCTCAAACGTGTTGCGTAACATGAGAATGAACCTCATTGGTTCTTGTAGAAGCTCAAACGTGCTGCGTAACATGAGAATTAACCTCATTGGTTCTTGTAGAAGCTCAAACGTGCTGCGTAACATGAGAATGAACCTCATTGGTTCTTATAGAAGCTCAAACGTGCTGCGTAACATGAGAATGAACCTCATTGGTTCTTATAGAATCTCAAACGTGCTGCGTAACATGAGAATGAACCTCATTGATTCTTGTAGAAGCTCAAACGTGTTGCGTAACATGAGAATGAACCTCATTGGTTCTTGTAGAAGCTCAAACGTGCTGCGTAACATGAGAATGAACCTCATTGGTTCTTGTAGAAGCTCAAACGTGTTGCGTAACATGAGAATGAACCTCAATGGTTCTTGTAGAAGCTCAAACGTACTGTGTAACATGAGAATGAACCTCAGTGGTTCTTGTAGAATCTAAATTAAATAAAATTTAATAATTTAATAAATTGAATGAATTGAATACAAGCCTAAATTAAATCTGTTAATTAAATAAAGCGATCACGTTTCCAAACCGCTTTTTGAGTTAAGTTCCAACAAATTTCATCAAATTGTTGCTTTGTCATAATTATAGAGAAAATGTTATAGTGCGACTGGTGGCAATGCTGAGAATACAATGAATACTTCTAAATTGTACTCTGCAAAGTGCATGAACGGTTAATTGTAACTAACTGAAATCTTTCTAAATTTGTTAGTCTATGTTTCGGACCAGGGCCCATACCTGGGCTATGGTTTCAGTGCAGTTTCAATTCTCTACATCTTAGAAACTGACCTTGAATGTGACAAAATTCCACTGGGCCTGTGCATTGTTCCCTGTTATTGAAACTTGAGGAAATGCAGTATAAGTAGACTTTTTATTTACCTCTCAAAATTAAAGATCTTCTTTTCAAAATCAGACAAGAGCTATCCCAGGTGTTGTGTGATCTCAGGCAGGGAGCTGGTACATAGCCTTTTCTCTGCCAGGGAAAATGTAGTCCCTAGAGAACATCTTCTTTTTTGAGTATTGTGGTCTATGTTACATGCATCACTCTTTTCAGAGCAGCAACAATTGGAGTAACAATACAGCTGAAACCCATTATACAAATTCAAATAACAAGATTAAAAAGATTGAAGATGCCAGAAACTAATATTTGCTTTGTATTAGGCTATCAATTTTCTTTGTTCTTTCTTTCATGCTTATCTAAATAAACTTTAACCCTTCTCTTTCAATGCACACTTACAGCTCCCTGCTCCCCATCCAATCTGATGCTGTACCGGGAGTGCAGCAGCAATGTCATTATCTTTTCCTGGGCTCCAAATAATTTCTCAGCTTACTACCATGCGAGGGCCGTTGACTCCAACAACAAGATAATGGAATGTATGACCAAAGACACATCCTGCTTCTTTACCGACACCACATGTGGACTCCTTTACAACTTCACAGTCTCTGGTTTATCATCGTTGGTTGGACAGCAGTGTACCACTGCAACCAGTTCATCCATACAAATACGAACCGGTAACAATAAATATTTGCTGTCAAAGTGTAGATATGTTTATCTTGACTGTAGGCTTGAGTAAGCCTAAATCTTGACTTTATAAACTCACATTATAACACTTATTTTACTTTAATCTCACTCCTCAGCACCCTGCCCAGCAAGGAATATGCAGTCATCAACGAACTGTCAGACAGGTCTTCTGACCAGCAGCTGGGAAGGTGCAGAAGGAGCATTGAGTTACACAGTGGAGGCTTTTGGTAACAATGATAATCAGAGCCACTATATGTGTAGCTCAGTGACACACAACTGTACAATTCCTGGCATTCACTGTGGGGAGAGTCTCACCATGATAATCACCACTGCTGATGATGAGTGCTCCAGTGTTCTGTCTCTGGGAGAAGTAGGCTATACACGTAAGTGACAACGCCCCCTGGTGGACAAACAACATGAGTGCGTGCACACAATTAAATTAGTCTATCAGAGCAAAATAAAAAATAGTTCATTGGTGAAATAGGTGTTACAGTGGCTCAGTGGATATCACGGTGGCCTCAAAACAAGAAGGTCCCTGGTTTTAAATTGTAGAATCAATATGACAAGTGGTTCTTGGATGCTATAAATTACATTTTAGTAACTTGCACCAAACTTAGCCACTAAATTACACTGCCTACCATAATTTCAACCAAATACCTTCTCCCACAACCCTGTCCTCAAAAGAAACGTAAGCAAACCAGAATGAGCAAAATGATTTATGCAAATTACTATGCAGAGATCTTTTCTAATTGGCTGAGTGTTCTGATTGGCTATAAATGTGCAGGCAGCTCTCAGGTTCATCTTTTGCTGTTTACAGTTTGTGTCTATTTCCACATGCTTTAAATATTCTTATGCTGTTTATGTTTTTTTTATCTAGCCCCCTGCGTACCTCAAAATGTGACCGCAGTGATGGACTGCAGCGCAAATTCCCTCCAATTGAGATGGGATGCCTCATTAGGTGCTTTATTATACATTGCCCAGGTGGTGGATCAGTTCGGGACTGTTCACACTTGTAAATCAATGGATACAAATTGCCAGATAACTGGGCTTAGCTGTGGAACCATGTACAGTGCCTTTGTGTTCGCATCCAACTTCATATGCAACAGCTCCTTCAGCCACACCATCAGTGTAGAAACAGGTGCACACATGCATATATATAAGAGTGTGATTATCTTGACGTCTGACATCTCATAACCAACTCCCTGCCCCCTCTTTCAGCTCCCTGTCCCCCTGGGGATGTACAAGCTCTGCTGGACTGTCAAGAGAACCAGGCGTTGGTGAGCTGGCTCGGATCTCGGGGTATGATATCCTTCACTGCCACCATGGAGGACCCAGTCGGTGGTCTTCTCAGCTGCAGTACCACTGCCAGCAGCTGCCGGATCCCCGACCTGAAATGCGGCCAAGTTTACGCCATTAGTGTCATTCACCATGATGGAATTTGTCCCAGTATGCCTTCCCAAGCCATACAAATGAAGTCTGGTAAGAGAGGTTTAGTGCTCCTCACTTCTGTTATAGATCTTTGAAGGTGCGTTCACACTAGAGATGCGCGGGTCGGCCTTTTTTCCAACCCGCGGGTCCCGCTTTTATGAAATTATTTGGCCCGCCCCAGCCCGCCCCGCACCGCACCACTGTATCTATTTTTACAACCCAACACACCCCGCACCCGTGACCATTAAATAGACATACTAGGCATTGTGATGTACATGAAAACAGCCTTTATTTCAGCCTGAAAGTGCTTGGAAACATCGTCCCGCTGGCAGCGGGAGCTGCAGTGTTTGGCGCCCCGCTTTTGTGACGTGTCACGTGACGCCAAAGGTTTGGGGACATCACGCAAGTTACAATGCTACGGCCTTTGTAACCTTATCAAATAACCTAATAAATTATGAAAATAGATATTCCCAAATATTTAATATAGGCTGGAAATTGCACGCAACATACATAGATTTAATAAAAAATTAAAACATTTAATGACCCGCCCCAACCCGCCCTGCAAATAAAGTGACAATTTCTTTCCCCGCCCCAACCTGACCCGCGGGTTACCCACGGGGTCTGCGGGTTATGAAACGACCCACGCATCACTAGTTCACACTAATAACGAATAAAACCACTGGAGGTCATCAGTCTCTGATCTTTTGGTTTCTAGTAAGTGTTCTTACTCAACTAGTAAACATTTTTGCAGAATGTTGCAGCGTTTATTATTAATAATTTATCCGTGCGCATCAGTATTTTTAACTTAGTTAATTATTTTTTAGTTCATATTGTTTTTGACGTGAATGGACTTTAAATAAATTTAAAAAAATATATATTACATTTACATTACATTTACATTTATTCATTTAGCAGACGCTTTTATCCAAAGCGACTTACAAATGAGAACAATAGAAGCAGTTAAACTAACAGTAGGGCAACAATACGTAAGTGCTATAACCCCTCTCAGTTTAATTTTAGTGCAGTTTTTTTTTATTTATTTTTTTTATATTACACTGCATGATGGCGGCTTAGAAACGTCTTAAATTATGATATTGCACATAAGGTTGTACAATCAGAAGTAATTCCAATGCTGTTCTTTTGAACTATCTTTTCATCAAAGAATCTTGAAAAAAAAAAAGATTTCCTCAAAAATATTAAGTAGCACAACTCTTTTCAACATTGATAACTATCAGAAACCCAGACATCCCAACCTGCAAGAAGTCCCGGAACTTCCAGGAGACTTGGGATGTCTGAATCAAACATACTGGAACCAACTAATCAAAGTCTTCAGAATATCTAGAAAGATAAACATTAAATAGACTTTTCTTAACCAAATACCTTATCTGGCCAGATATCTGAAGAACTTTCAAACTCCTTCTATACCAGATGATAAACTAGATAAAATTATCTCTCCACAGTGCCGTGTGGTCCAACACATGTTCGGGGTGAGGTACAGTGCCTCTCAGGTGTTCTCTCAATGAGCTGGGATAGGACAGAAGATGCTGAAGGTTATATCGCCACTGTGGTCTCCACGAGCACTGGAGGGCTGGTTTACTGCAACTCTACCTTGCCTGCCTGTAACGTGAGCAATCTTCAGTGCGGTGATGCGTACTCTGTGCAGGTCAGGTCGTACAACGGCTCCTGTCTGAGCATGCTGAGTGAACCTTTAGTGATTAGAGAAGGTGAGGCGCTGATTCACTATCAAAACATTAGTTTCATATCATCATTTCACTTCATTGCTGCCGTTTGAGTGTTATTTTAATGCTTTCTACCCTGCCCCTTTAGTGCCATGTGTGCCTACTAATGTGACGGCTCAACGGACCTGTGGCAAAAGCTCAGTGGAGGTTTCATGGCTTGCAAGCCGTGGTGCTCAGTCCTATGTTGCTATGGCTGTGGGTGAAAGTGGGCACCGTACAAGTTGTTTCTCCAACACAACAACATGCAGCATCCTTGACCTGCACTGTAGCAGTGTGTACTCCATCAGCTTGACGGCTGTAGACGGCAACTGCTCCAGCCTGGAGAGTCAGAGCGTGACCCTGCATACAGGTGAGGCTGTCTGAGTGGTGCTGTCGGATTTACTAACAGATCTTTCTTTTGAATGATTCTTATGAACCAGTGTTGTTATTGTAAATTGAAACTAAAACTATTAAAAAAGTATCTTGTTAATTTAAATACACAATATATATATATATATATATATATATATATATATATATATATATATATATATATATATATATATATATATATATATACACTCACCTAAAGGATTATTAGGAACACCTGTTCAATTTCTCATTAATTAAATGATCTAATCAACCAATCGCATGGCAGTTGCTTCAATGCATTAAGGGGTGTGGTCCTGGTCAAGACAATCTCCTGAACTCCAAACTGAATGTCAGAATGGGAAAGAAAGGTGATTTAAGCAATTTTGAGCGTGGTATGTTTGTTGGTGCCAGACGGGCCGGTCTAAGTATTTCACAATCTGCTCAGTTACTGGGATTTTCACACACAACCATTTCTAGGGTTTACAAAGAATGGTGTGAAAAGGGAAAAACATCCAGTATGCGGCAGTCCTGTGGGCGAAAATGCCTTGTTGATGCTAGAGGTCAGAGGAGAATGGGCCGACTGATTCAAGCTGATAGAAGAGCAACTTTGACTGAAATAACCACTCGTTACAACCGAGGTATGCAGCAAAGCATTTGTGAAGCCACAACACGCACAACCTTGAGGCGGATGGGCTACAACAGCAGAAGACCCCACCGGGTACCACTCATCTCCACTACAAATAGGAAAAAGAGGCTACAATTTGCAAGAGCTCACCAAAATTGTACAGTTGAAGACTGGAAAAATGTTGCCTGGTCTGATGAGTCTCGATTTCTGTTGAGACATTCAGATGGTAGAGTCAGAATTTGGCGTAAACAGAATGAGAACATGGATCCATCATGCCTTTTTACCACTGTGCAGGCTGGTGGTGGTGGTGTAATGGTGTGGGGGATGTTTTCTTGGCACACTTTAGGCCCCTTAGTGCCAATTGGGCATCGTTTAAATGCCACGGCCTACCTGGGCATTGTTTCTGACCATGTCCATCCGTTTATGGCCACCATGTACCCATCCTCTGATGGCTACTTCCAGCAGGATAATGCACCATGTCAAAAAGCTCGAATCATTTCAAATTGGTTTCTTGAACATGACAATCAGTTCACTGTACTAAAATGGCCCCCACAGTCACCAGATCTCAACCCAATAGAGCATCTTTGGGATGTGGTGGAACGGGAGCTTCGTGCCCTGGATGTGCATCCCACAAATCTCCATCAACTGCAAGATGCTATCCTATCAATATGGGCCAACATTTCTAAAGAATGCTTTCAGCACCTTGTTGAATCAATGCCACGTAGAATTAAGGCAGTTCTGAAGGCGAAAGGGGGTCAAACACAGTATTAGTATGGTGTTCCTAATAATCCTTTAGGTGAGTGTATATCTTGATGTAAAGGGTATTTAAAAAACTGACACTGACTCACTCAAATGTATTCATTTTCTCTTTCCTCTCTTTCTCCTGTTTATTAGTTCCCTGCCCACCAACTGACGTCCAGAGTACTGTGAGTTGTAGCACCAACTCCGCCTCTCTGTCCTGGACCGCCAGTCTTAACGCTGTGTCCTACAGAGGGAGGGCATTAGGCAGAGATGGCCACAATGTGACGTGTGATGGCAGAACTCCTGGGTGCCAGTTAAACGGCCTGCACTGTGGACAGGAGTATGTGTTTGTTGTAACTGCTTCTGACGGTCTATGTGAAAGTCCAAACAGCGTGGAGTACAGACATGAGACAGGTATCACATTTAAAAAAACAAAAGTCTTTATCTTTCACTTGTTTCTTTCTCTTATCTGAGTTACCCTTGTGAAAAAGAAGTGGCCTCCTGCGTAGGTGTCTCATCTATCTGTATCTGTAAATAGAGAAAAGTAACTCGGCTATTTTGACGTGGTATCTGGTGTGGGAGCGGCAGATGTTAGTTGTCACAAAGAGCGAGAAAGGTTAACATGAAGCAGCTACATCTCAAACCTCCGGGGAATCACTTGTTTTAAACAAACACCAAACAGAGGAGAGTCTGCTGGCAAAAAGAGAACGCGACAGAGTGCGTAATAAAACCAGAATCAACATTGGCTTGGCTTTTCGGAAATGGTGAGAAGTAAGGGATTTTAAATATTGTAAAAGCGACATTAGATGATGCCGTTTTTATTACTCAACAGGTGAGAAAGGTATTTTATTGAACAGGTAAATTGCCATATATTAGCCATATGAGTTCACTGTAAAGCATTATCTATTGTGAAGACTCATTTCATCATGGTTGTTGAAGCGCTGTGCTGGAATTTATTTTAAAGGAAGTACCGTGTCTATTAATGGGTTAAAGCTACAGCAACGTCTTCAGCTAGTCAGCTTGAGATCTTTTCCATCTAAACTGGTTTTATCTCTTAAGTCTAATATTGAATGTTTTATTAGGAGCAGAATAACCATATTAATCTGCACAGTCACGCAGAGCCGCAGCACAACCAAAACTATGTTCTTCCGCAAATGCACACTCTAAAAAAAGCTGGGTTGTTTCAACCAAAATTTTGGTCAAATATGGACAAACCCAAATGTTGGGTTAAAAATGTAATTATAAAATTTACAGTTTAAAGTGAAAGTTGAAGTTGGGTTAAAATTTTAAATTACATTTTTAACCAAACATTTGGGTTTGGCCATATTTGACCCAAATTTGGGTTGAAACGACCCAGCATTGTTTAGAGTGCATGCAGTTTTGTTTTTAACCGCTAGAGGGCCAAAAGGTACATAGTGTCCCTTTAAATGTACTCAAAGAGAGCATGCTTTCATGACCGTTTCATAACACATAAGTGCACTTTTAAAGCTTGTCATAATGACAAATGAAAAGGTTTACTTAAATGTACATTTTAAATCATTGTGTTTTAATAATCTTGTGTCATGCTTTAAAGGAGTACAATTATTTTGATTTGTTTACTAGCATGCTATAAAGCATATGTACAAAGCATATTCATTTGAACTGTGTTATTCAACATTGCATTTAAACTGAAAATGTACTAAATTGCAACATCATTATTACAAATGTGTAATTACAAAAATGCATTTAAAGACATGACATACACGTTTCAATAGAAATTACATTTCAGTTTGCCATTAATTCTTGTCAGTACATGCAACAGTACCCATATTTCAAAGCAATTATACACATATAAAGATGTAGTTAAGATGGTCAAAAGCACTCTTCAGTTTAACTAATTGCATTTAATATAAATGTAAACATTAATACATCTAATTTAATTGTAATTAACATACAATTAGTGTCCAAAAACATTACTGCCGCGGTTGGCTTAGAAAGGAAGTCGAAGACGAACAGATCAAGATCAATATACATCTAGTTTAATGAAAGTTCTCCAAGCAGGAAGGATAAACACAACCATATCTTACGGAGACCGGACGAAGAGTGAACGGGTGGAGCTAAATAGCAAACACAGATGATGGTAATTAATAGGACACAGGAGATGATGAACTTATGAGGGAGACAGACTAGTGGCGGGAAACTGAACAAAGGAACATGTGACAAATGACAACTAACTGAAAAGTCCATGAACACAGTGGTGACAATTAAGTTCAGTTCATAAATAAGTATATTCTTTTAAAGTATAGTTTTATAGTATAGTATTTGTGAAATAAATACGCTTTTTAATGTTAAAGTGTACTTCTTTTTCACAAGGGAAAATTGTAAGAAGTTGAAAAGTAGTAACTTGATGAGCTAAGACAAAATAATCTGAGTTACGGTTAAATAAAAGTTAATTAAGTTGTCCCACAGATTTCCATTGTACTGTAAGTACATAACATTTTCTGTGGCAATCACCAGCATTGTTTTGAGCCTGGAACATTATGTTAAGTCTCTCTCTCTCTCTCTCTCTCTCTCTCTCTCTCTCTCTCTCTCTCTCTCTCTCTCTCTCTCTCTCTCTCTCTCTCTCACGTTGTTTTCCAGCACCTTGTGCCCCTCAGAATGTGTCCAGATTTCTGGACTGCGCCTCTAACAGCCTGACCGTAAGCTGGGCTCTTGGTCTCCGAGCTCTAAACTACACCGTCCTCACCAGGACTACAGGTGACGCTGTGCTCAGCTGTACTACAATGAACTCCAGTTGTATTGTCACTGGCCTGGAGTGCGGTCAGAACTACACGGCGGTCATCACAGCAACCAATGGAGAGTGTCAAGGGCCAGAGAGTGTAACCCGTCCCGTCCAATCAGGTGAGATCAGATCACAGCATGACAGAAGAGCAAAACCTTCCAAGTCATCTTTCACTCCTCAAAAAATAAGAAAAAAATGACATATAAGAAATCCTCCCTGTCTTTCTTCTGGCAGTGCCGTGCATTCCCACATCAATCCGCGCCAACATGGAGTGTGCGAGTAACACGGTGAAGGCCTCGTGGGGTCCAGCAGCGGGAGCTTTATCCTACATCAGTGTTCTGACCGGCCCAGGCTCTTACAGAGAATCCTGCATGACCTCTGACCTCTCCTGCTCCTTCACGGGCCTGACCTGTGCGCAGACTTACACGCTAAATGTCATCTCTCAAGACAGCCAATGCAGCAGCTTAGTCAGTCCCAACGTCTCTGTGACAACAGGTAGGAATTACAATCCGTTTCACTTTGACATGACAGCAAATCATGATTTTGCCTTGCTCTATACTGCCTACATAGGCAGCTGCCTTCTAAGTAGTTCACCTCATAAGTAAGAGATTTGATGCTCACAGTTGATTCTGGTATAGTTTGCCAAAAGTAAACTTTGATTGTGCTAAAAGAGTCTATTCGTGCTCAAGGTCAATAGAACGTCTTGCACATTCAACTGTGATTTACACAGAGCGGAGCGTGGAAAATGAAGCTTACAGCCTCAAGTCCTGTTCACACCAATACAAATTCTGGCTGAAATTCAGTCATATTTTTTGTATTTGATTGGTCTATTCAGTTAAAAAAAATGGCAGATGGGCTCAATGATATTACAACCACTCTTTGTCTCTGACAGTAGGTGGCACTTAAGCAGAAATACAGCGGTTACCCCGGTAACTGAGGTACACAAAGCAGCTCTAAGCTAATTTCTGTTTCTAAAGGCTGGAAAACACTAAACCACTTTTAAAATCTGAACAGATTTTGAAAGACTAGGCATCACACACTTGCCGACTTTGTAAATGGTAACAGAAAAACTGGGCATCATCACACACTTCCAGATCATTTCGAACACAACAAACTCATTGTTAGGAGATGCATGAATGAAACAAACATGGAAGTGCAGGAGATGACCGCAGTAGTTGGTTTTGCCAAAAAATGAGCCAAGCGCATTTGGATTCGATAGACACGGTCAGTATAGACTCAACAGATTACAACGCGACGGGAATTAGAGGTAAAATATTGAGGCTAATTTGTTAAGCGTGCTCTGTTCATTTACTTGTGTACTGTTATTGTATTTTATTGCAACCCTGGCAGCTTCAGTTTCAGTACGTGACTTATCATACACTAAGATGTGTGTACTGAGTTCCGCTTGGATGGAATCATAGTCTGAAGCTAAAAAAAATGAGAGTGTGTGCCCATCATACACTATGTGATTTTCTGTGAAACAATTCCGACTGCCCAAAATTTGCACTCTGGCACAAATTTCCAGCAACTATTGTCGACTCATTTAGACAGGAAATCGGGGCAAAAATCTTGTATTGTGCAAAAAAAGTGTATTCCAGCCTTATCCCGCTTGTCAGAGAAGAAAGTAAGTCAAACATTATTTTAGGGCTGTCACGATTCCTTGATTATATTTGAGAACTCGATTTTAAAGAATCTTCGATTGCATCCATGTCGAGTAAATGACAAAATACTAGAAGTGACGCATTCCACGGACGAGTATCCATGAACCGGATTATTAGACTGTTTTCTAAGGCTACACAATGTGTTAAAACCACTTAAAAAAACAGTTATTTTAAAGGCTTAGGTCTTTTCTTGTAGGTCTATTTTTATCACCGCAAAAATACCAAATTACTCGATTAATCGTCAAAATAATCGTCCGATTACTCGATTACCTAAATAATCATTAGTGACAGCCCTACATTATTTACATGTTTCAAACAGCCGTTCAGATTTAAGTATTCGTTATGTTTTTTATCCAACACCAGAGACAAGAGACCGTTTTCTTTACAGTGCCATGTAAAAGAGATTATTTGGTCGTTCATTTGAATATACTTGTTTATTGCATCAAATTTCCACACTGAATATTCATCTTGGTGTGAACAGGCCTTTAATAACTTAGCTTTAAAATATTAAAATGCAGATTTGAAGCTAAAAGTTGACTGTTAGCCATCAGCATGTTGCTAAAGCTGACGATGCAATAGTTAGTAATTGATTATATTGATCTATTTTTACAGATACTTGCTGGCGGTTTAGATATTTTTCTCATTCTGGTATTGTCTTCTCTGGCAAGGATACAGGCAACACCGCCTTCGAATTTGACCAAAAGATGCTTAGAAGGCAACATTATTATGCATATACAGCATAAAATGTCTAGGTAGGCAGAAATAAAGCTTTAGACTAACCTTTGACCTTTCCCAGCTCCCTGCGACCCTGAGAGCGTGACTGCAGTGCTCAACTGTGATGCGCGTACGGTGAGTGTGTCATGGCATGCTGGCGCCGGTGCCACCAGGTACACCGTTCTTGCACAAACACAGAATCAGAGCATTGCTTCCACTTCCTGTCGTTCCTCGGCCACTTCCTGTGAGCTCACGCAGCTCCAGTGCGGGGAGGTTTTCAATGTCACAGTGTTTGCTGATAACGGAGCCTGCAACAGCTCGGCACTGGCCAGCACTACACTGGAGACGGGTATGGAGAGTTTAGAGTCTAGTTTAAAGCGGTTGACTAAATTTAATTTGGCCTAATCTTGACTTAATTTCCCTTCATTTCTCTTCCCGTGTATTGTCTCAGCGCCATGTGCTCCGACAATGAGGTCTCCTCCTTCACTGAATTGCAGCAGTAATTTGGCCCTGGTGTCTTGGGCGGAGGACCCAGATGCTGTGAGGGTCCTTGTCAATGCCACCTCTGTCCTGGGACACACTGCCACCTGCAGCTCTTCTGCAAACAACTGTTCTCTGGCCGCCTTACTTTGTGGTCAGACGTACAGTGTGTACGGTACGGCCCAGGGCTCTCAGTGTGAGAGCACACCTAGTGCTCCCTTCAGTATTATCACAGGTAAATACACCGCATATTCATCATTCAGCACTACATGAGTCTGATTTATCAAAACTGAATGTACTGCATTCTGGCAGAAGTTACCAAATTAGCTGAAATAGACTTAGCACCTTTAAATTCTGCATAATTTTTTGCGAAATGAAATTGAAATGTGAAAAAAAAAAGATCAAGAGCGCTTCAAAATGTTTACTGATATTGCTGATGGAACTGATGTCGACACAATCTTTTTTTAGTGCATACATTCTATTTTAATTCTTAAAATGTTGCAAAAACTAATTTACATTTTTGTTTTCTAGAAAAAATAGCTTTAATGCAAATAAATGTGGTATCTCATGACAAAATTGCAATGTATCTGCATTTATAAATTGCTCCCATTAAAGCAAGGGAACTTTTAATTTATTTTGACTAACAAAAACTAAATGCTGAAATTTAGTGAAATAGTGAAACTACATTTTTCACTGTATCAGTAACTTCATGGTCCTATAAACTTCACATTGCATGTTACAGTTCAATTAACCAATGTTTTTCAGGGCCGCTTTTCTCATAGGGATTAAAAATGGTGCAAAGGACAAAACATTTTTTAGAAAATCAGCAACGTTTTAGAAAATTTCTGTTGTGTAAATCTATAAATCTATACCCACAGAGTATTGCTTACTTATTAAAATACCTGAGACATTTAATTAAATTTGAGTAAAAATATAATTAATTTGAACATATAGCTGACAGTATGTCAAATATATTAAATAATTTTGTTACACTTTATTTTAAGGTGCTCTTATTACAGTGTAATTACACAATTAAGTACTTTACTGTAATTTACTGTTATAACTACAGTAGGTACATGCAACGTGCAAGGGCACTGTAAAATAAAGTATTACCATAGTATTTAAAATATTACGGTGGCTGAATGGCTGATATCCATGTACAATATTTACATATTTTATTTAATGAAAAAATAATTGACAATTAAATTGAAAGTCAACTGTCTACTATGGAAGCTTGTTTCTGCCACAGAATAAAAAGTAAAAAAAGTTATTGTAACTTTTTATCTCACAATTCTGACTGTTTTTTTTCCCTCAGAATTAAGCAATATAAACAATTGCGAGTTATAAATTTCAGAAGTGGGTGATATAAAGTCTATATCTAAAAAGATATATATATATATATATATATATATATATATATATATATATATATATATATAAAAATCCTAAAGTTTATATCTTGCAATTCTGAATGTATAACTCGCAATTGTATAAAGCATAAAATCAGAATTTTGAGATATAAACTTCTGAATTCTTATTTCTCCTCAGAATTGAACTTTATAACTCGCAATTGCGAGATGTAAACACGCAATTGTAAGAAAAAACGTCAGAATTGTGAGATATAAACTTGCAATTGCGAGGGACAAAGTTTATATCTTGCAAAAAATCTCGCAACTTTATAACTCACAATTGTGAGCTTATATCTTTCAATTGTGAGTAAAAAAGTCAGAATTGTGAAAAAGTCGCAACTACCTTTTAAATTGTTTTGTTCCGTGGCGGAAACAAGCTTCTACAGAATTATTGACAGACTTATAAATCAGCCAGGCCAATTTAGTCTTTAATATTTAGTCTTTAATACAATACAAAGACTAAATATAATACTCTATATAATACTCTAATAAAAATATAATTTAATACTCTTCTCAATACAAACATGTAGAGGTGAGTGAAACTGCTGTTCTGCTACTGTTTGCCAGCGCCCTGCAGCCCTGCTGAAGTGAGTGCCAACTACAGCTGCGGCACCAGCACGGCTCTGCTGAGCTGGGCCGAGAGTCTGGGCCGAGAGAGCTTCTATGTGCATGTGGAGACCAGCGCTCACTCAGACTCCTGCAGCACAGCCCAAACCCACTGCTCCATCAACTCGCTGAGGTGCGGGAGTCTTTATAATGTCTCTGTGGATTCAGTGTCTGGACGCTGCAACAGCAGCAACGCAGCTCACACGCAACTGCAGACAGGTGATCGCGCATAATCACACCACTCATGCAGGAAACATCTGCAAAATCTTTTGAGGATTTACCTTTACCTTGTTTTACTTGCTTTTCAAGGTTACTTGCACCAAAAACAATATTTTTTTTCACCCTTTTTATGATCCTTAAAATTAAATAGGCATTTTTTTGCTGCTTTACATTTCTTTGAATGTTCTCTTATTGCATTTTTTATTTCTTTTGTAAATACTCTATAGATGATGTTTTGAAAAAAATACTTTATTGAAGACAATAATGCCACTTCTCTATCTTTCAGCCCCTTGTGCCCCACAGAATGTGACTGTAAGACTACAGTGTTCGAACAACACTGCCTTTGTGTCCTGGGAGGGCAGTCCTGGAGCCGTGGCCTATAACGTCACTGCTGTTGGCCGCGATGGTGATGTCAGGCACAGTATCGTCAATGGCACCAGCTGTCAACTACCCAACATGCACTGTTCTCAGACCTATGACATTGTAATCATACCGTTCTCTGAAACGTGTGCTGGGTTCCCTACCACTCCCTACACTTTCAGTGCAGGTGTGTATTAGCAGTTTGGTACATAACTGAAACCCATTACCTTTTAAGGTATGCCCAACTGTGAGCTACAAGGTTGTTAATCCATGGTATTTGCTTCTGCTGAAGCCGTTAGCCCACATTATTTTAGCTTTTTTTTTAATAATCATATTATATATTATATATTATTTAAATTAATTTTAAATAATATATATATATATATATATATATATATATATATATATATATATATATATATATATATATATATATATTTATATATATTTATATATATATGCATATCTTGCAATAAACTTAACATATATTGTTTTTACACATATAATCAACATTTCTAAATGAGTAGTTTTATATTTCACCATGATTTTTAATTGGATTATGCTGTTTGCAATGCTTCATGGGATTGTAGTTCTTTCCCTCACTAAAACCGTTTTGTACCTTTGTCTTTTTGTCCGATTAAATTTAAATTTTTAATCTATTTTAATTACCTAGCACACAACCAAGTTACCATATGATTTTCAAACTATCATAAAGATGGAACATTAGATATATTTGTGTCATCCAGGAAGTGACATGATTCAGACTTACAGCATTGTGAAAAAACAGCAAATTATATAACTCCATTTTCTCTATTTAGTGCAAGCCACTACTGAGTGACAGCTTAATTTAGGCTTGAACTACAACCTTGTGGATGAACAACATTTTCGGATCAGTGCTTACTCATCATTTACTAATCATCTGATGGCTTTTTAACAGTTGTGCACCCTATCCATGAAAGGTTCCTGTTACAAAGGACGCACTAAGCGATTTAAGTTTAGTAACCATGAATTTGTTAAATTGGGAACTAAGAAAACCGTTTTCTTCCCTAAAAACCCCCTGCAGGTTCTTGTCCTCCCAGTCAAGTTGAAGTTTCTCTACAATGCAGTGGTAATGTGGGACTTGTCAACTGGACTGCCGCCAGGAATGCTGAAATGTACATTGCCACGGCAAAGGGTTTGAATGGCCACACCCACACTTGCTCCTCCAATGGCACCAGCTGCACTTTCAGTGAACTTCACTGCGGTGAGAACTACACCGTTACTGTGTCTACGGTGGAACGGGGCTGCCAGAGTCAACCCAGCACACCTGTCAACCTGAGATCAGGTCAGGAGACTGGACACACAGTATTAGAGAATTTGTCTTGTCCTTGTTTTCAAGGCATTACACACAAACGAACATGTCTCAGCAATTTAAAGTCTAACTAGTGTTTGATTTTGACCCAATTCCTCTTTTTTCTAGCTATCTGCCCACCTTCCAATCTGGCCGGTCGTACCAACTGCGCTACTAATGACATCAGCATCACATGGGACCCCAGCACAGCGTCTGGAGCCACTTACTTCCTGTTCATCCGTCAGGTGAATGGGCTGAACTCCACCACCAGCACAATGCAAACATCCCACGCTCTGACAGGGTTGCACTGTGGAATGAGCTTCATTGCACAAGTGGCTGCTCAGGACAGCACCTGCACCAGTCCGTACGGAAGCCCAACACAGGTCTACACAGGTACAAATGTCAAACATTACAACACAGCATTGGTCTACGTACTGTTTATTATCAGATATATGTAATGAATAATGTATGGTAGGATGATCAGAGTCTTGAAGGGGTTTATTTTGTTTAATCTGATTTAATCTAACCTGGTTTAATCTAACCAAAAAAAAAAAAAAAAAAAAAAAAGACTGTATATACCAAGACTATTCACTCGACCGTGGTCAAATGAGTCCTGCTTTCTGAATAAAAGAGCCAATCGCCAAATTGGAAAAGCCATCATGTCACTGCAGCGTCGTTAAGCTTAGGCAAGGCAAGGCAAGTTTATTTATATAGCACATTTCATACACAATGGTAATTCAAAGTGCTTTACATAGAAGAAATTAAAATAATCAAAATAAATCAGAATAATTAAATAAGTTTAGAATAAAAGATAAAATACAGAAATAATCAAATGAAATCAGAATAGTTAAAACATAAAATAAAATACAGTACGAACAGTCGGACGAGCAGTGGTACAGTGCTCATTCATTAAATGCACAGTTAAACAGATGTGTTTTGAGTCTGGATTTGAATGTGACTACTGTAGGAGCACATCTGATCTCTTCTGGAAGCTGGTTCCAGCTGCGGCTGGCATAGTAGCTAAAAGCAGACTCGACATGCTTAGAGTGAACCCTTTGTATTTCTAGCTGATGTGATCCTAATGATCTGAGTGATCTGTTGGGTTTATATTCAGTGAGCATATCTGCAATGTATTGAGGTCCTATGCCATTGAATGATTTATATACCAGTAATAATACTTTAAAATCAATCCTATATGTAACTGGCAGCCAGTGTAAAGACATGAGGACTGGTGTGATATGTTCATATTTTCTGGTTCTGCTCAGAATCCTAGCAGCAGCGTTCGGTATGAGCTGCAACTGTCTTATGGTCTTTTTGGGAAGGCCAGTGAGGAGTCCATTACAATAATCCACCCTGCTGGTGATGAAAGCATGCACAAGTTTCTCTAAGTCTTGACTGGAAACTAAGCATCTAATTCTTGCAATATTTTTCAGGTGATAGTATGCTGATTTAGTTATTGCTTTGACATGACTACTGAAACTAAGGTCTGACTCTAGAGACACACCAAGATTCCTGACTTGATTTTTAGTTGTTTGACCCCTAGACTGAAGGTATGCGTTCACCTTGAGAACTTCATCTTTGTTTCCAAACGCAATGACTTCAGTTTTGTCTTTGTTTAACTGAAGAAAGTTTCGGCACATCCAATTGTTTACTTCATCAATGCATTGGCAAAGGGAGTCAATGGGGCTGTGATCGTTAGGCGATAGGGTTAAGTAGAGCAGTGTGTCGTCTGCATAGCTGTGGTAAGCTATTTGGTTCTTTCTCATTATTTGGCTCATTGGGAGCATGTACAGGTTGAATAGGAGTAGCGCAAGAATTGAGCCTTGAGGGACTCCGCATGTCATGGGTGTCCACTCAGACTTATGGTCTCCTATACTCACATAATAACCTCTCCCTACCAAATATGACCTGAACCATTTTAGGACTATCCCAGAAAGCCCGACCCAGTTTTCCAGCCTGTCAAGAAGTATGTTGTGATCGACAGTGTCAAATGCAGCACTGAGGTCGAGTAGTACCAGCACTGATAATTTGCTTGTATCAGTATTTAAGCGAATATCGTTTACTATCTTTATGAGCGCTGTCTCTGTGCTGTGATGCGGTCGGAAACCAGATTGAAAATTGTCAAAGTATCCATTCGAGCTTAAGAATTTGTTCAGCTGATTGAAGACAACTTTTTCAATGATCTTGCCTATGAAAGGAAGATTTGAGATCGGTCTATAGTTGTTTAATATGGTCTTATCTAGATTGCTCTTTTTCAGGAGGGGCTTGACAACTGCAGTTTTCAGGGAGTTCGGAAAACTCCCAGAGAGAAGTGAGGCATTTACCACTTCTAGGAAATCTGCTTCTAAGCTGTGTAACACAATTTTGAAAAAATATGTGGGAAGTGCGTCAAGGGCGCAGGTTGATGTTTTAAGGTGCTGTACGGTTTCTTCCAAAATTTTGCCATCAATTTCTTCGAAATCAGACATAGTGACTATTTTCTCAGGTTGTTGTCTGATCTGTCTGACCCCAGCGCAACTCAAGGATGATCTGATCACCTTTCTGATATTATTGATTTTCTCAGAGAAGAAGGAAGCAAACTCACTGCACTTGCTGTCTGAGAGCATTTCACTGGGAATCTGGCTTGGGGGGTTTGTCAGTCTCTCTACAGTAGCAAAAAGAGTGCGTGTGTTTATATTGCTGTTTATAATATTCGAGAAGAAAGTCTGTCTAGCTTTGCCTAGTTCCTTATTGAAAGCATGGATGCTGTCTTTGTAGATGTTATAATGGACTACAAGTTTTGTCTTCCGCCACATGCGCTCTGCTTTTCTGCATTGTCTTTTCATATTTTGCACTGCTGTTGAGTTTCTCCAAGGTGCTTTTTGTCTGCCAATCTTCTTCCTGACTTTCACTGGAGCAATATCATCAATTACACTCTCAACTTTTGAGTTAAAAGAATCAAGGAGAAAATCAACAGAGTCAGCAGATATGTTTGGTGTTAAAGATATAGCCTTCATAAACAGTACACTAGTGTTCTCATTTAAGCATCTCTTCTTGACAGACACAGATGTAGCTTCAATGGTAGGAGAGATCAATATATCAAAGAAAATACAAAAATGATCAGACAGTGCTACATCCTTAATAACAATCGATGAAATGTTTAGGCCCTTGCTGATAAGTAAATCTAGAGTGTGTCCATGATTATGTATGGGTCCATGTACATGCTGAGTCAGATCAAAAGTTTTTAAAACAGTTTTGATTTCTTTTGCCATATTGGTTTCTGCATTATCTATGTGAATGTTAAAATCTCCAGCAATTGTAAAACAGTCAAACTCTGAGGAAATTGTTGATAACAGTTCTGTAAAATTCTCAGCAAAGGCTGTAGAGTATTTTGGAGGCCTGTATACAATGATAAGTAAAATGCGTGGAGCAAGCTTAGGTTTCTATTGATCATTACAGTTAGTGTTTAGATATACACCTAAAATATACATTTTAAATGCTATACAACATTTATGGGCCAGTTCATGTCAGAAATTAATTGCTTTTGAGTCGTATTTTCCATTCAATTAGATAGGAGTTGGTCTTGCATGCTTAAAATAATTGCCCGGATTCTTTGCAAATATGACTGCCAAGTAGTGGTTAAATGACTTCTAATTTTTTTTAATGTGGCATTTATGTGATTAAAGTCGAGTCGACGTCGACTAATCGCTAATGACGTCATTAAATAAGCCTGAACTTCGAGCTGAGACTCGAACGCGGGTTGCCTTGTGCACAGCTATGGCTCCAACATAACAGCTTATTTTGTCGTTATATATGTCTTTGGGTCGTTATATTCCTCACAGATTCCTGCTTGTTCTAAATCACATACAGATAAAGTAGCACAGTAAAGATTACATTTATTGCATTAGTGAGAGAGCGATTGCGTGTGAATTAATTCTACCTAGCAGCGTCTCTCTACTAATAGTGAAGCTGTGGGTTTTAGTTACTAAGAAATATATGCTAGAACTTCTCAGTTTCTAAGCTATTAAATTGATAAATCACAGAACAGTGTTGAAAAATCTGCGCTACTGAATGTTTGTGTGTGTGTGATCTGCGCACGATGTGTGTGTGTGTGTGCGTTACAATGCAGCATCGCATTAGTATAGAACGGCGATTTACTTGTGTGTACAATAAACTGTTTAAAACATGTATTCACCCGATTAATTCTGAGCATCCAGATGGTATAATAAAACATGTCTTGTGGAGCGCTCTCAGAGTATGCATTTATTTGTCATTTTAACTGTTGAAAACAGAGCGTAGAAGTGAACTTTAAAGATTTCTTATCCTGTTGCGCCCTCTATAGGTCATGATCAGCAACTAGTCAACGGAGCATTAACAGAGCATTAAATTCAACTAGTCTGTGCAACCCCTACCACCAAGTGAGCCTACTTTCCTTGAAAGGGACTTTGTTTAGGGTTAGGAACCATCGAGTGATATGAGAGATAAGAAACTAGCACATTTATGTAGGAAATCAATTTCCTGGAACAACAGGAGTTTTCACATTTATTCACTGCTCATTTGGATTTTTTGCATAAAGTTAAAAATCTGGACATGCCCACATTATGCCACCAATGGCTGCGGTCACAGAAAACCGCCAGCTCTCATTGAAAAAGAATGTTGAAGAATTTTCTGAATCCTAATCAAGAAAATTTATGTAATATTAAATACGGTCACATTAACCAGGCCACTGAAACCGTGTATTGATCTAAATCTCATCCATTGATCCACAGCTCCCTGTCCACCCAGTAGCCTGGCAGCTGCTGCCAGCTGTGGCACAAACAGGGGCACCATCAGCTGGCAGACTGGAGCAGGGGCACAATCCTATATGGCCAATGTAGTGGGAAACAATGGACACACGGATTCCTGTACATCCAATACCACTTCCTGTTCTGTGAAGCTCGAGTGTGGACTTAGATATACGGCCACTGTGGTTTCCGCGGTTGGCTTCTGCAACAGCACTGCTAACAACAGCGTCCAGTTTGACTCAGGTAATTTAAAACATTAATCTAAAATCAAACTGTAACTGCTTTTTTTAAAGCAGATTTTTTAGGCAAACTTGCCAAAATCTGTAAAACATTTTCCTATTTGTTTTACCTTCACATGTATTTCATAGCACTGTGCCTGCCGAGTAACGTGATGGCTCAGTTAGATTGTAATGCTAACACGGCAGCTGTACATTGGGACCCCAGTGCAAACAATCCTGACTCCTATACAGCCCTGGCCATCGGTACGGATGGCACTCGGATGTCCTGTAACACAAGCTCAACTTCCTGTACCATTCAGAACCTGAGATGTGGCCGTACCTATAGCATTGCTGTGACAACATCCCAAATTAACTGTGGAATCATTGAGGGTTCAGACTACCATATCGAGACAGGTAAACTGATTAGATTAATCCTAACAATTCTAAACCAACTCCAAACCAAAAAAGTTGAATTGCTGTAGCCCTCTATCATTTGTATCCCATCAGCCCCCTGCCAACCACAGAGACCATTTGTTCTAATGCAGTGCAGCACTAACATTGCTTCGGTAACATGGGACAATAATGAGGCTGATCAGTTTGACATGGTGACTGCGCTCAACTTTAGCGGTGATGCGACGGTGTGCAACAGCACAAAGAGATCTTGCACATTCACACAGCTACGGTGTGGAGAGTCGTACACACTCAATGTGGTTGGGTTCCATGGAAACTGCACCAGTGAACCCAGCGAGAACTTCGGTCTTGACACAGGTGAGACAAAGCTGCACACAGGTTAGGGATAACCTTAGCCTGAGACTGATATAGCTAATAAAGACTGAGACTGACATAGCTGATAAATAACTGATAATATAGCAGTTTTGAGAATTATCCCCCAAAAACATGATACAAAAAGAGTTTAATGATCCAAACTCTTCAACAAATCTTTCTATTTAGTGGACACACATTAGCCACATACATTTTGCTATACTGCTTCATGAAAAAATATATTTTTTTCTGCCCATGTTTGTGAATCTGTGGCTTTCCTGACACACACTGCTGTCTCTCTCAGCTCCCTGTGTTCCCACTTACGTTGTGGCGACAACAGACTGCAAAACGTCCATCACCACTGTAACCTGGGATTCAGCACGGGGTGCCAGCATTTACACTGTTCATGCCGTGAGCGCCAGGGCGAACAACCGCACATGTACCAACACAGATACATCCTGCTCTTTCTCAGACCTGGACTGCGGACAAAACTACACCATAACAGTCACAGCTGAGGATGGCAACTGTGTTAGCCTGGCCAGTGCACCCATCACTGTCACAACAGGTACTGGTCACAGACACTTAGAGTGGGATAAACTACTGTTAAACAGCCAGTTAAACAAGCAAGAACTGAGTGCACATTTAAAAACTAGTCATTATTCCACAATAAACATTTTAAAGTAGTATGCTACTGTGATGCAGAGTCAGAGACGTTCAAATCCATTTGCAGTATTTAATGAAGAGTAGTCAGACAGGCGAAATACAGAGATCAGCAGACAGGGGTATAGTAGTAAATCCAGAATCATAAACAATACCAGGCTAGGGTCGAGGCGGGCAGCAGACAAGAGACGTAAAACAGCGAACAGGCAAGAGTCAGTAAACAGGGATGCAATCAAAGTAGATATAACGCTTGGAAATGTTAGCCGGGCAGAACAAGACTTCGCAATGTGTAGCAGTTCAGAGACAGTTTATATGGAGGAGGAAAGTGGGTACACCTGTGCCGGTGATTAGACCTAGGTATGGGGCTGATGGGAATTGAAGTTCAGTACTCAGGTGAAAGTGTCCTTTGGCGAGCGGAGAGAGCCACAGAGGAGCGATCTATGACAGCTACATTGTTGACATTCTAATGGTGGAGAAATTTCACACAGCAGCTTTAACAAAACTACCTGTTTGTACCCCCCTTCACTAGTCCCATGTCCACACTCCAATCTGCAATCAACTCTGGACTGCAGCATCGACACTGCTCTGATCTCATGGACGCCCGGCAGCGGCACTGTGATGTATAACGTTTTTGCCGACGGCTTTGATGTAGATCACGAAGTCAGCTGCCGTACATCTGGCTCTGCCTGCAATATCACCAACCTGTACTGTGGCAGCCGCTACCAAGTCAGTGTGAGCGGAGAAGGGCTCACCTGCCCCAGCCAATCATTTAACTGGATTGCTCTCAATTCAGGTAACAACCTCATAAGTCACTAGTTTATATTGTGTATGGTTCATCAGTGTGCTGTTCTAAAGAAAAAAGTTTGTCATCGTATAATTTCAGCTAAATTAAAAAATATACTCGGCCTCTCAAATAACTTTTCTCATGATGACATCACCATGGCCATGTGGGCTGTTGGTAAAAGTAATTGGTAACACTTTATTTTACAGTTTCATTGTTACATGTAGTTACTATAGTAATAACTTTAAATTAAGCATAATTAATCCTAAACCAAATCAAACCCTAATCCTAACCCATTAGTAAGTACTTGTAGTTACTTAATATTACTCATACTTAAATATATAATTACAGTGTAACACCTTAAAATAAAGTGATTTTTGTTGAACCTGTTTCACTCAAAAATATGTCATACTACAGAAGTGAATTGCCTTGCCAATTCCATTTTGATGTAGAATTTCTATACTTATTATACATATTAAATGTTGATATTATGATTAGCATGTTACTTTGATGTTCTTTTGCTTCTCCAGCACCATGTCCACCCACTCATGTATCCATCGAGTCATCCTGTGGCTCAAACACCGTGTCCGTTTCTTGGGAAGCCTCTCAGGGCTCTGTGTCCTACATGGCTGTTGCCGAGGGCAGCGGAGGTCATAGGGTGACCTGCGACACCACCCAGAAGACCTGCAATATTATCGGCCTGCAGTGTGGACAGACTTACCAAATTTATGTTTCTGGAGTGGATGGTGGCTGTATTGGATCCAGGAGTGAAGTTCACATTCTTGAGACAGGTGAAACTTAAAGTTTATTTTGACATCCATTTGCAATATATAATGCATCTAGAGATCTATCAGAACACTTTAGCTATTGCATAATGACACACTTGTAGCTACCCAAAACACCCTAACAAGGCAAAACTCAATGTATAAATCACCTACTGCAGTCAGTGGTCTTAAATGACTATAATAAAGGCCATGATACACCAAGCCCACGATCAGACAAAGTCAGGTCATTGTTAAGCCCAGTTTTTGCGGTGTGATCCACATCATTGGCACTAGAAGAACCGTTGATGGCTTTTTCAAACATTGTGCTTGTTATGTTTTTCATCTTCTAACCAAGCCTCTCGTCTGGCTAGCACGCTTCCTATAATGTTTACGCATTAGGTCAGTAGGTGGAGAGAAGATGGTCTTTTGTGGGTATTCAAACGCATTTGACCACATGAGTGTTTACACTACGAAAGCAATCTGGTCGAATGCATTTTCGACTACCTCTGGAAGTCGTCAAAATTGGACAAGCTCAAAACTATTTAGACCCCATTTACAGCTGTATTTAGATTCATCTGTTGTGATCTGATTGACCAAAATGCATCTTAGTACCAGGTGTAAACAGGGCCTGAGAAAAAAAATCGAAATTGACTAAAGCAAGAAAACTACAAAGTCAAGAGGCCACACAAGAAGGCTCTTCTGGTTTCCCTTTTTTAAATGACACATACAGTGTGTTCAACTTTTTGGCCCAGACACAACTAACATGAGGCGACACTGCAGTCAGCTTTAAACACTGCAAGTTCTTTGATGTCGGTTTGATATGTCTGGGCCTTTATGTGGGTGGTCCACTTGTAGTGACCTTTGACTTCTGTGTCCCCTTCAGCCCCTTGTGTGCCTGAGAATGTGCTGACCATCATTGAGTGTCCATCTACTGTTCTCAACATTACCTGGCAACAGAGAGGTCAAGCCCATCACTACCACACCACAGTGAGAAGCAGTGATGGACAAGTGCTGGGGTGTGACTCTAATGCAACCTTCTGCCAAGTACCTCACATTCTTTGTGGCCTGACTTACAACGTGACAGTGGCTGCCTATAGTCAAACCTGCAACAGTTCTCAAAGCTCTGTGCAGCATGTCTCCTCAGGTACCTGTGAAAGATATCATATATAGTGTATAAAATGTTTAGTATTTAATTTAATATTTGGATGTTTTTAACATATCTTTTCTGGATTCCTCAGCCCCCTGCCCACCAGATGATTTATCTGCAGTCTTGGACTGTAAATCAAACACTGTCTCTGTGTCCTGGGACTCTAGTGTAGATGGTGTCCACTACATTGCAAAGGCCTTTTATTCCAATAACGACCACGGTTACTACATGTGTAACACTACAAAGACCAGCTGTGACATCACTTTGACCTGTGGGAGAGATTATAATGTGACTGTAGTGCCAGTAAGGGATGGCTGCACTGGGGCAAATGCTCCAGTCCAGTATTTTATGGCAGGTTAGTCACATTTAATGCAATTTTAATGCATCATATTTTTCCATAATTTAATATTAATTTGTTTATCTGTTTGTCTGTCACAAATTTCACTTTTGGGATGTGTGTTTGTGTATAAAGCTCCTTGCACTCCCCTCATGTTGGGCGTCGAGATGGACTGCCTGTCTGATTCAGCTTGGCTGACATGGGAAGAGTCAGCAGGGGCGGAGCTCTACATCGCCATGGCAACTGACAGTGATGGACAGGTGTACCCGTGTAACTCAACTGAAAACCAGTGTACAGTTGAACAGCTTCAATGTGGAAGATTCTACAACTTCAGTATCACTGCATCCAACAGTCAGTGCGACAGCCACTCGAGCAACACTATGGAATCTGAAACAGGTGAGGGAGTGAGACGGGAAGTTTTCCAGTGTAAAAAATATAACATCATAACGTAATTGTCAGG
Source organism: Gila orcuttii (assembly GCA_026230005.1). Classification (NCBI taxonomy): domain Eukaryota; kingdom Metazoa; phylum Chordata; class Actinopteri; order Cypriniformes; family Leuciscidae; genus Gila; species Gila orcuttii. The sequence goes on from JAPDVR010000021.1 coordinate 34,720,709, forward strand.
GTTATGTTATGTTTTGTCTTTGTTTGATTCATACTATTCACCTGTCCCTCATTAATTATCACGTTAGCTCCTTTGTTTGCCCTTGTACTTAAGCCCTCAGTTTCTGTCAGTTTTTTGTCCTGGATTGCTTAGACTCCCATGTTTAATGTCAATGTGTATGTGGTTGTGTTTCCTCTGAGTTACAGCTACCCACCGTGACAATAATAAGATACTAATTATAATCCTGTCTCTTTTTCCCTTTCAGCCCCCTGTCCACCTCAGAATGTGTACACAGCAGTGGGGTGTGACTTTGATATGGTGACTGTGTTGTGGGATGATAGTTTTGGCGCATTGAGCTACACTGCCACTTTGGAGCGTACAGATGGAGAGACCACCTGCTGCACGGCAAACTCCACTTCCTGTGAGGTCACTTCCCTTCCCTGCGGCCAGATGTACGTCCTGACGGTCACTGCTGAGGGACGGACATGCAACAGCTCTCAGAGCATTGAGGTCATCGTACGGTCAGGTAATACACATTGACCATTTAGCCCTGTTACCAATGCTGCTTTGAGAAAATCAATACAGAATATTAATCTAAATGTGATATATGTGTATAATTTATTTGTATTTACCGTAATTGTTACTGCAATTTGCATGTTCATTAAATCTTTATTGGTAGAAAATCAATCAAACATCAGAGTAAACTCAATTGATGTTTCATATTTTACTAACAGGGTTGCAAAACTAAAGAGAAAAAAAACAAGATTATAGAAAGTCAAATGTGATAAAAGGCTAGGCACCTCCTTCCACTTACTCGAGAAATCTTGGTAACACTTTACAATATGGGTGCACTAATATGCATTAATTCATGTTTAACTAATGCACAGATAATCATGAGTTAATGTATGATTCATGAAGAACTAAACCATTAATTAATTATTACTGCATCAGCAACTAATAAAGAGTCTATATGATTAATAGATTAAGTAATACGTGAATTGCTATTAATTCAATGTGTCATTGTGTATTAATTCCTTAACATATTTTATTATCTAATAGTGTAAATTAATGTGTTAATTACCACAATTAGTCAAAGCTATGCACTTCAACTACCAGTTGTCTGCTTTAATTAATCATTAGCTAATGATTTGCAAAGGTATCATTATGTTATGACTTTACTTGTTGAGGCACATCATTATTAACTAGTCATTTAGTAATTGTAGTAATTTACACATGAATTTGCACTAACAATGAAGTAATTAATCATGTATTAATTTGTACCTGTATTATCTGGAAGTTGAAATACAAGGCCTTGGCTCATTCTGGTAATTAACATATTAATTAACACTATTAGTTAAAAAATGAGTTATTAGAGAATTAATTCACAATTTCATATTTAATTAATAACAATTCATGTATGAACTAATACATTAACCATACAGACTCTTAATTAGTTCCTAATGTGGTAATCATTAATGAATAGCTTAGATAATCATTAGTTACACTTTAATTCAGTATTATCTGTGCATTAGCTAAGCATGAATTAATGCTTATTAGTGCACCCGTATTGTAAAGTGTTACCGAAATCTTTATTCTTTTTTGTAGAGTTTGAAACTCTATTTTGTACCATCTCTGTGAAAAATGCTATATAGCCTCTGGATGCTCTTTCAGTCATTAAGGTGTATTTCAACCCACAGTACCCTGTACCCCGGAGAATCTGGTGTCCAGTACAAGCTGCAGTGATAACGTAGCCACCATGTCATGGATGAGCAATGACGTTGCTAATGTTTACATGGTCACGGCCATCAGCAATGATGGGCTTCACTCCGTCAGCTGCTCAGGGTTTAGTCAGTCATGTGATCTTACAAATCTTAAGTGTGGTGTGCCATACACTGCCACAGTAATAGCACAAGACAGCATCTGCACCAGTCCACCCAGTCAAGCTGCTCCAATCAGAACAGGTTTGTGTGATTTTATTGCAATATGCATTGTAAATGCTGATGAACCAGATGGTGCGGACAAATCTGCCGTAGTTACTCACGACATACCTAAACTTTTCTTGTTCCTAATCACTTGATTTTACTGACAGTCACTTCTCTCATGTTCAGTGCCCTGTGTGCCGGATTATGTGACCGCTAATGTGATCTGCCAAGAGAATGGCCTGTCCGTGTTCTGGAAGGAGAGCGCAGGAGCAGAATCTTACACGGCTATGCTTGAGGACAGTTACGGACATTTCACCAACTGTCAGAGCATGAACGACACCACCTGTACAGTTAACAGACTCGCCTGTGGACAGACCTACCATGTCAGTGTGATAGCATCAGACGGATACTGTGACAGCTCGCCCAGTGCCGTCATTTACGCAGATTCAGGTAGAAAGCAATGAGAACAGATTTACACAGACACACAAGTCGAATTCCCCCAAAAGATTCTGTGGTAAATTATTTGAATCCAGAATTCTGATTCTCACTGGGTCACACTCCCCATAGTATGTTGAATTGAAATTTGAATAGAAAAAATTGACTGAATTGCAATTTAAAGATATTCAACACAGTCAGTCAAGGAACAGACCAACACGTCGTGCAATAAAACATTTCTGTATCATATTACATTAAAAAGAAAAAAACATACACTTCTGTGAATTTCAGCCATTTAAATATGTTTCAAATTTGGTAATTCTTTTGAAATTTAATTTGTAATTCAGTTCTGAATGTCGTGTGCTGGTACACAAGTCAAAAAGTTGTTAACACTTAATGTTAATGGTGCCATGGCAGAATCAAAAACTTTTGTAGGCCTTTAACATTTCTTTGAATTGCTAAATATTTAATGACTGGAGTATGCCAATTATATTATAACTATTTGGTTTTAGAATTTAGAACGGTTCTTATTAAAACGTTTACTTCTGTGGAAAAAGTACCATTAAATGTAGCAAATCTCCTCTCTCACACGTAAACAATGCAAAATACAATGTGGCATTCTATGCTTTCAATTTTCAAAAAGTTAATCTGGACCCTGCCTTTTGGTTCCTTAGTGTTTTTGATGTAGCACGTCATTTGTCTGTATTTCAGCTCCTTGTATACCTCGTGACATTCGGGCACTAATAGACTGTCAATCTGGTACGGCTATATTGTCATGGCAGCCAGGCACTGGGGCAGTGCAGTACATGACCACAGCAGTGGGTGAATCTGGTCATGTACTCACCTGTGAAAGCAACAATACCAACTGTGAGCTGACAGGACTGGCCTGTGGAGAGAGCTACAACATAACTGTGTTAGCAGAAGGACAGAACTGCAGCAGTGTTGCAACCATGAGGGGACAACTGAAGACGGGTGAGCAAAACTACTCAGAACACCTCCTAGAATACTCTCTAGCAATACTAGAACAAACTCCCAGAACAATCCAGCAACCCCACAGCAGCACGTTAAAAACACCTCGGAGCACCTCAACAACCACATATCTACCCACAACACTGAATTACATTGGCAACTACCCACAACATCACCCTAACAAATACCTAGTAATGCCCTAAAAACTATCCACAATGCCCTCTCAGAACGCAGCAGTATGTTAAAACCTACTCAGAACACCTCAACAACTGTTTTAACAATTTCAATTGCCCACAATACCAGCATCTACCTAGTGGGCCTAATGCACTAGAAATCACCAGAACAGGCTTTCAGACACTTAGGAAGTTAAGAAGTTTTAAGAAGTTCCAGTCCACATTAAGAAGTGTTTTCGTCAATCAGACTACAATTGGGCGACACTAAATTCAGGTGTAAACATGGTCGAAAGTGGACCCAAAACATCATTGCAGCTGCATAGAAGTGCTCTGAAAGCCACTCAAAAGAGCCAAAAAGTGCATAAAAGCATCCTAGCCACCACTCTCAACATCCTAACAAACGCACAACAGCATGCTAAAAACACTCAGAAACCTTATCACTCAGTTATAAATGCCATGGAAACTACACCTAACATCCTTGCAATACTGTATTTTGCACCATGATAATTCATTTCTTTCTCTTCATTATGAACTTAGGTCCCTGTGTACCTCAGCATGTTGAAGTGCAGTACGGCCTGTCTATCGGCCAGTTATCCTGGGACAGGAGCAGAGGTGCTACCAGATACACCACACAGGCTGCCTCTGATCTGGGATCAGTGTTGTCCTGCTCCACCAGTGACACCTCCTGTGTCCTCTACAATGTGTCCTGCAGTCAGACATATGACATCATTGTGACAGCACACAACAACGTCTGCCAAGGAGCTGCTGTATCTGCATCAGCTACTCTAAACACAGGTGCATACAATTTGCCATTATCCCAATGATTTTAGTGCTTTATGCGTCCAACAACTGACTGTGTGTGCTTTACCAGAACCCTGCCCACCCCAGAACGTGCAAACCCATCTGAATTGCTCAAGTGATGTAGGGACTGTGTCTTGGGAAGAGAGTTTGGGGGCAGTGGCATACGTGGCTTTCCTGGAGGGTCGTAATGGTCAAAGCCTGTCCTGCTACACGACAAGCTCCAGCTGCAGTGTGGCCGGGTTGATCTGTGGCACTGTTTATAACACCCATGTACTAGCCATTGGAGGAACTTACAACAGCACAGACAGCGAGACCGTTCTTCTCACATCAGGTTAGGCTTTTTTTCTTTCTTTCTGTTTTACCGCCATGTCAGCTTCTATGGCTATATTCATGTCAAGAGCCAGGTTTAGGTTTTCACAAAAAAAAAAAAACTAAAGATTTTCCTAAAAACCTTAATACTAAATCTGGATTTACTTGGTTTAAAACCTTTTCAAAAGTATCAAGTTTCTCAAATGGGTAGAAGCAATACAATCTTATAAAATATGTTGAATGGATAGAAGGCATCTAACAAATCAGGAACCATATACATTCTGTAATTAATCCAATGGAGGCAAGTTGAACTTAGTGATGGGCGATTTAAAAAAACTGCTTCATTAAGCTACGAAAACTTTACAAATCGTTTGTATCGAATCAGTGGTTTGGCACATATATCAAACTGCCAAAGTCATGTGATTTCAGTAAACGACAATTTGATAGGGCCTACGTCGTAACCTTTTAGAAATTTTAATGGTTAACCACTAGGGGGGCGATGATCATGAATCATGTGGATTCACTGAGATCTCCCCCCAGTGCCAAACCATTGAACAAGTGTTTATGGGTTTTATACATTTGTACACATTTTAATTAGACTTTAGTATAATTAAAAGAAATAATAATAGTTAATAGTCTCTAATTGGCCTGTATAGCTAAGCCATCCATGGAACAATCAATGCAATGCCCTAAACATTTATAAAAGAACACATATTGCACAGATACTTTTAATCTTAATAGATGATTATTTAATTGCATTTGATAGATTTTACTTTCAATAAAACATTTGGCCTGAGTTTGTTGCATTTACACTGTTCTGACCAGTACTCTCACCAGCATGTGGCGTTTCGAGCTCTTTGAAACAGTGAATCATTTTGCAGAGCAATTGGTTCAATTGATTCAAAGCTTTGAAAAGCTTTGTTTCTCCTATCACTAAGTTCAACTGAACCCATGTGCAGATGTATTTAACAAAACTTAATTAAAACAAATGCAAAATAAAAAAGACTAGAAATATGAAATGAAATTGAACAAACAAACTCAACAACAGCAGTGAACATTAACAAAGTTAGACACCAGACAACTGGAACATGAGGGCTATATGTACCCAAAGACAATGACTTAACAAGACACACCTGAAATCAATAAACAATAAACCAATGACAATACAGAACAGAGAAGCACATGATTAGAACAACCAATGGAAACATAACAATGAAGCAAGGGAAAATTACATGAACAGGAAACATGACTTAGAAAATTCAAAATAAAAGACAAGAAAAGGTGAACAAAACCAAAAATCCTTATGCGGGTACAGTAGGTGGCAGTATGCACCTCATAACTCATGGTTGCAATCCGCCATAAAACTAAAAGAAGAAAACAAAAACATGTCACATTTTTTGGTATAACAATAGGAATTTGTTGCTCTCATGTGTAAATAAAAGAGCATTGTGCTGCCTACTGACAGCTGCATAATATATATATATATATATATATATATATATATATATATATATATGTATATATATATATATATATATATATATGTATATATATATATACCTGTATATATATACCACAGTATAAGTTTTAAAATGTCTACTAGTATAATGTCATACTGCCCAGCCCTAAGTGTCCATTACGACTGAGCAGACTTGTGATTCGCCGCTGTGTCTTTGTGTCTAGCCCCCTGTCCACCAGTTTCCAGCTCAGTCACTGTCAGCGTGATCTGTGATAATGCAACAGCATTGTTCAGCTGGGCCTGGAGTGGTGGAGCTGCGTCCTATGAGCTCACTGCCATCAGTAACAACGGCTACACCGCCACCTGCATCTCTCAAGAGAATTACTGTAATATCAGCAAGCTAGCCTGCGGACAGACTTACAAGGTCAGGCTCACAGCAATCAATGATGGATGTCAGGTTACAGAGGAGACGGGAGTGACCTTCCAAACACGTGAGTTGACATTTTTATTTGCAAAAGGGACGAAACACTTACAATGTAACTGTAGAAAACTGGACTAATCAAATTGACCTATTTTGTCCTTTGAACTCTAGGGCCTTGTGCTCCTTTGCATGTGAACGTAGACTTTCAGTGCCAATCTAGAGCAGCCGTACTGACCTGGGAGCAAAGGGACGATGTGCTATACTACGTTGCTAGCGTCACCCTCAGCACAGGAGAAGTGGCTACAGTTTGTAACTCTACAACTGACAGCTGTGAAATGAGTGGGTTGAGATGTGGAGTGGAGTATGCCTTTACCGTCTCGGCCTACAGTAGATATTGCCACAGTGACGTCAGCAGCACTGTACACATTCAAACAGGTAGATCATTCTATACTTCAAATAGTGGTGGACAAATGAATGTCCGCCCTAGGAAATTTGTCACTTCACCCTTAGATGAAAAAGACCAGAAAAAGAATTGTTGAAGATTTCGCAAAGACATTGCGTAGTTGTGCTTAGAGCCAATTGTTTTATTTGTGAACACAAATGAAACATGCCAAATTGTACGGGCAAAATTTTTGACAAGGCTGTCATACAAAGAAATTACGAACGCAAACAAAATAGAACCGATTAAATATTAATTACTGATTATTTTGTGGTCATTTTATGCTTTTGCTTGTGAGCCATTTTTTTTATGCATTTTTTTACAGAGTAAAATAAAACTTGTAGCTATAGTTTGCCTTTTTTTCCCCAACTTCACCAAATGCAGTGTTTTGTTCTTCCCTTATATATGACCCTGAGTTGACACATGGCCACAAAGTGTATATAAAGCATAGATAGCCAAATCCTGTGGCCTATTTCACAAAACCAGTTTTAGTGACCATGTAAAGTTTTATTCTTGGTAAAAGATTGCAAATTAAAACTGGACCAATCAGTTGTGTGCAAAGTGACACATATTTGATGCAATAAAACCCCTCTATTTCTTGAACCAAATTAAACTGATTCATAGTGAAAGCATTTTAGAGATAAAATTGCCAGACTTCCCTGCTGAAAAATCTAGCATTGCTCGTCCCTTGAGTTTACCCTGCGAGAACCAACCCTGAGTTGACAGGTAACATTTATACTGAGCAATGTGAGCCAACTGTTGGAGCTGAACTCTGCAGGACAGCAGCACTCCAGGACCAAAGTTGCCTATCCCTGCTCTACAGCCTAGCTTACTGCAGAAACTTGTCATGTTTCTTTGACAAGCATGGTACCAAAAAATCCAGACTGTAGAAAACTCCATGTAGTCATTCACACTGGGACCTGTTTACACCTCGTATCAAGATGCGTTTTTGTCAACCGAATCACAAGTGGATGACGCTAAATACAGATGTAAACAGGGTGTAAAATGTTTTGAGCTTGTCTACTTTCGACCACTTCCAGAGGTAGTCGAAAACGCATTCGCCAGGATTGCTTTCGTAGTGTAAACGCTCATTGGGGTGGAATATGTTCGAACAGCCATAAAATACCGCCTACTCTCCACCTACTGACCTAATGTGTAATGTAAACATTATGAGAAACGCGTTAGACAGACAGGTATTAAACTTTGTCGCCTGACAAATTAGCTTGAAGACAAAAAACGTACCAAGCACAATGTTCTCTCACTATTCCTGATTTCTAACACACAGCGTTCAGCTGGTCTTGCAGCTGTCATTGCAGAATCGAAAGCTGATACTCTCCGTATGTTTTTCCGTTGTCTTCGGGTGGCGTTCATATGTAAATTGCGCAAGCTTTTTTCGTCCATTAGATCAAAAGATCTGAACAAGCCCATATTTACCCTCCCATAGACCCTGCCCTCGAAAAAATCAGGACAGAAGTGGTTGAAAGTAGACAAAAGAGACGGATTTAAACACCAGTTGTTAACAGGAATGTTTCTCTCGTCTACTTGTGATCCGATCGACCAAAACACATCTAAATACCAGGTGTAAACAGAGCCTGTGATAAATGTCAGATTCGTTGGAAATCTGTCCAACTGATTGTATCTTCAAAAAGAAAAAAAGCAGCAAGGGAGGAAGGGGGAAAAGCAGTGAAGGGGGAATCATTTAATGACTTAGTTTTCTTTGAATGACACTAGGTTTTAACATCACAATGAAACCTTTGCATTGTCTGTTTCTTCAGAACCTTGTCAGCCAACCCAACTAACAGTTTCAGGATCATGTGATAACAACACAGTTCACTTAAACTGGAATCACACCAGAGGTGCATTGAGTTACTCAGTGCTTATCGCAAGCAACCTAGGATATGCCGACTCATTCCAGACATCTGAATCGATGCTAACAGCGGAGCTTCTCTGCGGACAGACCTACACCTTCACAGCAGTGGGGGAAAATGATGTCTGTGACAGCATACCAAGCACTCCTGCTCATCTTACGACTGGTATGACCCAACACTCATAAAGGCTGTACTAAAAGGCTGATCTTACAAGGGACAAAATTGCCACAGAAAAGGTTTCTGACATATATAGTACATTTGAGCAGTGTCATTAGGTTGTGTATCAATCACTGCTTTTTTTCTATAGCCCCATGTGTGCCGTACAACATTGAGACCTTTGCAGAGTGTGAGACTAACCTGGGTGCTGTCAGCTGGGCTGGCAGTGATGGTGCAGATATTTACACCGCCATTGCCGAAGGACAGGATGGCCACACGCACATTTGCATAACAAATACAACTTTCTGTATTTGGGAGGACTTGCATTGTGGGGAAATTTACGTTGTCCAGGTCGTTGCCAACGCACAAATCTGCAGCAGTAATCCGAGTGAAAGCACAATCATCAACATGGGTGAGTTGCTGATAAAAATAAATAAATAATAAAGAAATAAATTATATTAAGGTCAACATTAAATGAAACAACTTTCTAAAAATGGCTAATCGAGATTGCCTGCATTGTGTATAGCTCCATGCATCCCTCAGAAACTGGTGTCCTCCTTTGACTGTGACATGAGAGTGGCTTCCCTCACCTGGGAAGAAAGTGAAAATGCTCCGATGTACCTGGTGTCTGCAGAATCTAGCAGTGGTCACCGGGTCGCACTCTCCACCAATAACACAAGTGCACAGTTCTCGGAGTTCAACTGTGGTCAGCCTTACTTTCTGACTGTGCTAGTTGTGGGAAATGTATGTAGGAGCCCCCCCAGCAATGCTTCAGTACTGCAGACAGGTTAGGACCTTCTTACACACACCCAAATACACAGTGCCAAAAGAAGTACGCAACTCTTTTGCTTTCGAAAGGACAACACAGTCTTGACTATAGGCATAACAATGCCACACTTGTTGAATGACATGGATTATGTCATTGTGTCTTTTTCCAGAGCCCTGCACTCCCACATCCATCTCTGGCTTTAATGACTGCATCTCCAATATTGCTACAGTATCCTGGGAGCCAGCTGATGGTGCAGAATACTACACCGCAACAGTGCAAGGCCCAGATGGGCCTTTAGGAACATGCATGTCCTGGTCAGCGAGCTGCGGCATGCCCAAACTGTCCTGCGGCAATACATACAATGTTAGCGTGATTGCCTCCAGTCGCCAATGTAACTCAACACCCAGTGCGCTGAGCACTATTAACACAGGTAATGCATGCTAACCAACCTCAACATAAATGTTAGACACAAATACACAAACCCCAGCACAGGTATTGTTCTGGCAATTGGCATTGCGTGATTTTGTTCCTGCACACTGTCAGAGCATTAATGTGTCTTGATCCCAGTACTGAACTTGGTAATGTTAATATGGTTGGTTCCTGGGATCATTTTTTTATTTTTTTTATTTAATATGCATTTCCAAATGTATTTTTTTTTTTGTGCTGTCAACAAACAAGGATTATTCTCCTGGCTTTGGTGGATAAGGCTGACTCTCTCTCTCTTTTGCAGTGCCCTGTGTTCCTATGGGAGTGTCTGTGGTGCTGGACTGTGCCACTGCTGAGGCACGCGTGTCCTGGAACGCAAGCATGGGGGCGCTTTACTACACTGCTTACGCCTGGAGCAGCACATTCAATTTCATATCCTGTAGTAGCACTGGGCCTGTTACACATTGCATTCTTAGTGATCTCATCTGTGGAGATGAATACACTGTTCAGGTGATTGCTGTTGGAGATGAATGTTCCAGTTTGCCCAGTCAGACAGAACAGTTCCACACAGGTACAGTTATCTAGTTTTGGTTTTGTTGTTCTAGATGAAAGAAATTGGTTATGTTATTATTTTCCTCTTATATAGTTGTTATTTGTTTAACATTATATTTTTGTTTCCTGTAGTTCCCTGTGCCCCAAAAGTTACTTCTACACACCTGGACTGCTACACTGACGCTGTCCTGCTGCAGTGGACTCCCACCGTTGGGTCTGTTTCCTACACTGCTGATGCCAGGACACCTGGGGGGCTGATCTCCACCTGCTCCAGCAACTCCACTAACTGTGAACTGAAGGGACTAGCTTGTGGACAAACATACAATCTTACCATGATATCATATAATGGGCATTGCCACAGCCAACCTGGCACAGCCCTGGCAGTTGCATCGGGTATGAAAGAGGAAATTAATTAAAATACAGTACATCACCTACATGAAGCAAAATAGTAATCATTTTTCAAGAGTCATTCCCAGGGATGTCCATATGATTGGCTACTAGTATAATTAAAGGATTAGTTCACCCAAAAATGAGAATTATCCCATAATTTACTCACCCTCAAGCCATCCTAGGTATGACTTTCTTCTTTCAGCCAAACACAATCGGAGTTATGTAAAGAAAAATATCCTGCTAAAAAATATTTAGCAGTAACCTAATGAAATGATTGTATGTTAATTTTGTACTGATTTCTGTATTTTTGGGACATTGCTTTTTAGTTATCTCTTTCTGACCTCTCTCCCTCTCTCGAACAGTACCCTGTCCACCTCAGAGAGTGGAGTCAAATTTGCTCTGCTCTTCAAACTCTGCCCGTGTGCAGTGGAATCCTGGTATGGGGGCAGAATCGTATGAGGTTCATGCCATCAGCACAGGTGGCCAGATGATAGGATGTGACACCACAAATACTTCCTGTGTTGTGCCTAACCTTGTATGCGGTTCCATTTACAACATCAGCGTGCTTGCCATTGGCCACCACTGTAATGTGTCAAAGAGTGCGATCACAACACTTCATTCAGGTAGGTGACCTCTAGAACGTAAAAAATAAGTTTTCCTCATGAAAGGGACAGCATCTTCCACCGCAATTGTACAATGACCCAAATATCAATTCCCATTTTGTCCCCAGTGCCATGTATTCCCAACCAGATTCAGGCAAACCTGAGCTGTGAATCTGGTGTGGTTGATGTGTCCTGGCAGCCTAGCCAAGGAGCTTTCTCTTACTCTGCCATCGCTCAGGGCAGCGGGGGCTTTGCGTCATCATGCAACAGCACCAGCACCACATGTGAGTTCACTAATCTACTGTGTGGACTCACATACAGCATCAGCGTGACTGCCTCCGACCACACGTGTACCAGCGCACAGAGTCATAGCGTAGAGCTGGACACAGGTAGGATGACTGTACACACACAATTCACAAATATATCCTTGAACTAAATGTTTATTTTCCGTTTCTATCATTACATTTATGATCTTCTTGTTTGTGATTTAACAGTTCCATGTAAGCCAATGGGAATCATCACTGAAATGGAGTGTGGCAGCCACACAGGTGTAGTGTCATGGGAACAAGGAGAGCACGTTGCCTCCTACCTGGTCCTCGCATCCAGCCCAGATGGACACCGAACACATTGTAGCAGTCCCACCTCCATGTGCAAATTAGACAGCCTACATTGTGGCCAAGCCTACAACCTCACAATCACTGCCCAGGACAGCCACTGTGACAGCAAAAATGCCCTTTCAACATTACAGTCAGGTTAGGAATTTTCCCCTAATACTCTTTCATCAACATTTTCTACACTGCTATTCAATGGCAGCACTGTGCCACCATTAGATCTAGAGACAGAAGGGCTGTGTTTGAAATCACCCCCTATACCCTCATTCACTATCCCCTAAATTACTCCACTACTATAGTCCACTCGAAGGAGTGAATGAAAGCGAGTGAGTGAATTCAGACACTGAGTGTGCCGGAAGGGCTGCCACTTTTGCATAGTTTAGCTTGCTGTTTAATATTCATTTGAAACTTAGCAAACTGCCAGCTCCAGTAGTAATGAAAAGAACTTAAACCTTAATTAAACAATTTCATAATCAATTTAAAAGAAATTTATACCAGTATGTTATTACGCTGTAGCCACATTGGATCAGCGATTTGTAAAGTGGATGGATGGATGATTAATCTACGGGCGCCATCTTCCGACGAGGCACATGAATTCATTTGGCGCAACTCTCACGTTGTATTCTGTATTCTGGTATTCTGGTATTCTCTAGCTGTTGAGTGTACATCAGTTGTACACTCATTAATGCGGTGCATTATGGGATTTAATGAGTGCACTCGATAACGTCCACTATGGTTTCGGACACCACTACAAATGGCTGTCCCTTCAAATAGTGCCCTATTTAAGGGTATGGGGGCGATTTCAAACACAGCCTAGCTTTTCTGACATAGTCGGCTGATGTCAGATATCTGTCTTTGTTGACAAACCCAAATGAACTTCTCTATGCATTAATGCTTCATCTTCCTCCTCTTCCTCAGTTCCATGTACACCCATCAACGTGCAAGCATCTCTCGTTTGCCTCTCTAACTCTGCGACTGTTACGTGGCAAAGTACCAGTGGGGCACTGTCCTACCAGGCTGAGGGCATCACTTTAGACGGCACCCATATGGCCAACTGCAGCAGCAGCAGCACGACTCACTGCAACCTGGAGCATCTGCTCTGCGGACGCACATATAATGTGTCTGTGCTGTCCATGGATCATGCATGCAGCAGCGAACGGAGTTTGTTCATACAAGTGCATACCGGTGAGACAGTTAAAATGCACACTTTATGTTGAAGGTGATTTTTAAAGTAAGCCATTTGTAGGTTGATTTCTTGAAAAGTGTAAACCAGGAGTCTCCAGCCCTGCTGCTGGAGAACTACCATCATGCAGAGTATAGCACCAACCCGAATCAAACACACCTAAACCAGCGAATTAATGTGTTTGGGGTTAGTTGGAAATTACAGGCAGGTGTTGTTGGAAAAGGGTTGGAACTGAATTCTTCAGGAAGGTCACTCTCTAGGAGAAGGGTTGGAAACTCCTTGTGTAAACACTGTGGCACTTTTAAAGAAGCCATTTCTTAAACAACCAACATCCACTTAGAGCACCTTAGAGAACAGATGTATGAAAATGTATGAAGATGTAACAACATCAAGAACAGATGTATGAAAAGTGCTTTTCTTTTTTTTAGCGCCCTGTCCACCTCAGGCCGTTGATGCGCGGGTGAACTGCTCTGCTGGCTTCATGACTGTCACATGGGCAGCCAATCCAGATGCAGAATCTTTCCATGTGAGAGCAGCGACCACTGGAGGAGCTTTGCTGTCATGTGATTCAACTAGCACCAGCTGTTCAATCCCTGGCTTGCCATGCGGACAGTCATATTCTGTCACGGTGACGTCTGTCAGGGGTGGCTGTGAGAGCCAGGCCAGCTCTGCTGTCAACGTTACCTCAGGTAACTTTCACAACAACGGTTAGGCCTATATCTGCGGATAATCTGCGAGTCATCTGTGGGCCAAATAATAATCAATTAATTCTGGTTGGATGAGATAAATCATTAATGATGGAAATATTAACGTGTTTAAAACAAGCGGCAACCCTCCGGTCTCTCTCTTGAATCCAACACGGAAGTGACTTAAACTGCAATTCATTGACTGACCGCTAGTTACAGGCTCCAAAAGAGAGTCAATCCAATATAATCCCCATGTTAAAATGCCCAACTTTAATCATGACAACTGTGAGGGGGGTGAATTTTTTTATTATAACTCTATTTTATTAAGTTCTGCATAAATAAGGTCATGGCCACTTGAGTGACAGATGGATTGCTCTGCTGTCACTACTAGCCGTTTGTCTGCTGTCTGTTAGCGTCACGTCACCTCAGCTAATCTGCCTCTTTGCCCATTTTCGTTTATCCGGGAGTGACGCGCTGCCAAGATGGCGGCGGCCGGCTCCACCCACTCCACAGAAACCTACGGGTGACATCACAAACACATTTGTCCATATTTTTTCACAGTCTATGGTTTAAAGCTTAATGTTTCATCAGGCACTAATTTGTAGACTCTCCTTAAGCTACCAGATGCAGGGCAAATCAGATCCGAGAGAAATTTCTAAAAAGGAGAATTAAAAACTAAAGAAAGGAATTAAAATTATAATGTGGGAGCGTTTTAGAGAAGTAGCTGGTTATCCAGGACGAATCAAGAGCTGGGTATGATAGCCTGAATGTAACAGCTGTATGTATATGACAATAAACTAAAAAAATGTGCTTATATCCAGCCTTTGCTTGGGCTGGATATATTTAATTTCTTGTGTGTGTGTGTGACTGTGTGTGTGTGTTCGTGTTCCTGAAGTTACAAAAAAACTGAAAACTGTGACATTTCCAATTGAAGTTAAGGAAATGTAATTTTTAACAGCAGAGTGACAGAGATGATCCACAAAACTCTAGCAGATGCATAAAATGATAACAGCACACAATGGACAGTTATCAGCTCATGTTACAAGGACAAATACCAACTGATTAATTCCTCCTTGTAACCTGTACAGTACATATGGAGGCCCTAAAGGGACATGGTGGTGGAAAAATATGAGATGGGAGGAAAGAATATATGTCAATGCTTTTGCATTCTCTCGCAAAAGTTTTGCAACCCACTTTGTGCTCGCAAATAACTTAAAAGGTTTTGGAGCAAATGCAAAGTTTCTCAGGATAAATTAAAACTTTTGTGAGAGAACGCAAAAGCGTATTTTTTCCCACCACCATGTCCCTTTTGGGGCTCCGTATGTACTGTACCATATTAAAGAGCAACTTGCAGGTTGAATTTATAACTGAATTAATACTTGGTATTGTCTGAAGAGGTCTTTTAAAAACACATATGTAGAAATTACTAATGAAATCTCATTTGATGTAAATGAGCTAGGCTCTGGAATACGCCTTTCCCGCTAGCAACGCGTCATATGACGTAGGCCGAGGCAAACCAGAGCTCGCGTTCAGCTGTAGTTAGAGCGGTAGTGAGAGACAGAGAAAGTTTTAGATCGAGTTTTAGAGATGCCATAATGGTAAATTGTTGTGTTTGTGCTTGTTGCATGAATTCCAGCCTGTCAGGACATCGTGTCCATCATTCTCCTTCTAGGAAAAACAAGGCTTTTCGTTTTTGGATGCGTTTTGTGCAGGTGAAGAGAGCAGACTTCTCTGCCGCGTCTGTCACCACACACTCAGTCGTTTGTAACGCACATTTCACTCCGGAGAATTATAGACCTGGAGATTTTTAAAGTCCCTGTAAAGTCAAAATTAAGTATGAGTTCTGAGTTTGTCACACCACAGAAAAATGTGTTATTAGCCACCCAGCCATATTTGAATGATAAAAAAAGCCGGCAAGTACATAAAATAAGCTATCAAAATTTTGAAAATATGAGCAGTAGTCTGCTCTCAAACGCTGGTTGCGTGTCCGCTGGCTGCGCTGAAACCACGCCCACTCGCAGGAAGTATAATCAATTTTTTGCTTTTTACGCGCGTCAATTTCGCTATGGACACGCGAATGGATTCAAAATGTTCAAGCATCCAACTAGACGCAGTAGACGCGAATTTGACGCTCTATTTGCGTTTGGTGTGAATACACTCACCAGTTGTCGGCGCGATAGTCGGTTCGGCCCCATTCACCATTAACACCGGATTATCAGTGAATCCCAGTTGTCTCCGATGAAAAATTATAAAACTATCCCGTGTAAAATGATAACTACAGTGGCGGGTGTTTGCGGTGATCCTCAGCTCTCCATCAACTGGTGTCTCTTCACAAAATTAATCCACCTCTTCTTGATGTGATCATTTTTCGGAAATGTAAATAAGGACACGAACTGTTTTGTACGTGACCACATCCAGGTAGTACGCATTTCCGTGACGAACGCATAGCTATAGCAAACTGTAGGCTGTCATACTGACAGTAACTCGCGATTGATAATTATTATGCTCTATTTATATTGTTAGGGGAGGGGCCAGCCTCAGTGGCTCCAGTGCGTCATCAAGTAGGGGCGTGTCCAGGAGCTCAGGCACTCCAGTGCGTCATCAAGACCCCGTTTTAGCCCCGCCCAAAAAATCCGGAACACAGCAATGATGAAAAACTGTTTAACGGTCTAACTCCACAATTCAGTACTTCACAGTTCACAGTCTTTGTGATATGTTTTAGCAATACATTTCTAACATTTATAATGTATTTAGAATTTTTTTTTTGAATTGCCTTTACAGGGACTTTAATATAACAGCTTCAAAGTCATTTCGGTGGTAAAAAAAAGGGCGAATCATCCTGGTAGTAAAGCTTGGCCCAGCAATGCAAGTGTGAGAGGAGCGCCCCCAACAAATCTTGCGAGAATCACGACATGCTTTACGGCAAAAATGTCACACACATCAACAACAACATATGAAGTACGAATTACGACAGTGCAAGTATTCCACAGCGACTCTAGGGGTCGCTGTTTGACCAAAACACAATTTCTACATAGTGTGCCTTAAAGACAAGTCATTTCACTCGGCGTACATCTTTGAAATGCCTCTCAGGCAGCTCCCATCTCTTTGAATGGGGAAACATCAAATTCTCCAAAACTGTTTGCCAATGAAATCACCAATGAAATCTGACAACAACTGTCTTATAAATTTTGTTTCTAAACGCTTGAATCATGACAGCATTTATTTCAGCATATATTTCTAACAGCAGCATTGCACTTTTCCCCATTAAAAACAATACGAGTGACACGTTATGTGTAATTCTTTAGTCTTTGACCATATGTACTGTACTGTCACAGAATGCTGTTAATTAACTGCTGTTAATTTTTACTGCAAAGGATGTCTTTGTGGAAATGCCTATTGATCCTAGCAAGCTAACAGATTGTATTTGCATGTCTTTAGCTCCTTGTGTTCCGCAAGGAGAGGCAGGAAACCTGGACTGCGTTACAAACTCAGCCTGGGTGACGTGGTTACAAGCAATGGGGGCGGAGTCTTACTCTGTCCTGGCAGTGGAAAGGGGCGGAGCTAACTCTAGCTGCTCAGCCTCAGATCTGCACTGCAATGTTCCCGACCTGCAGTGTGGAGCCACGTACACCTTCCACATCACTGCCATGAATTCATTCTGCCGAAGCGGACCCAGCAACACCTTCCAGATTCAGACAGGTGCAAACACACTCAAACACCCTAGTCTTCCATCTGGTGCTCTTCGCGTGTCGGTCAAAAATGCGTGTTTTTTTTTTTTTTTATGCTAAATTATATTTATGCTGTATTTATTATCCATTTATTCACTTTTTGAGCATAGACCTGCAAATTTCAACTTAAACTGTCATAAATCTTGAATGCTTTAGAGCACAGATTTAAGTTTGATCTCTTTTCAAAGACGACACTTGGCAGATTAATGCTGAAAAATTTTACGTGTATTGTTATGAAAGATGCACAAAAATACTATTTTCAATTTTTATATGAAATAAATATTTTCAAAATCACATTTCACTCTAAAACTGCAAGAAAATCAAAGTCATAAATCTAAACAAGTTGTCTTCCAAATTTTAGCTTGATATTTTAAAAATTAGCTTTCAGTAAGATTTTGTTTGGCTGCAGTACCAAAAGTTTTCCAAAAAAAAATCGTCTCACATTAATTTCCAATGCGGACATTTTTGACCGCGAGATGCACAAGTGTGACTCTTTTTTTACAGGACAATTTAACCTTTTCGAATGATGTCCATGATATTTTTTTTTGTGTGTGTTCACATAGCAAGTGCCAAAACCTTTACCAAGTTTCGTACCATTCCAATATAGTAAAAAATTCGCTACACACGCTACATCCACCAACTGTCCGAGTCTGTGTCGTCTTTCTGTCAGTCACTGACCTCTGTCTTTACTGTCCGCAGCTCCATGTGCCCTCACCTCCATCACTGCACATACGGAGTGTTTCAGCAGCCATATAACCGTTGCCTGGACGCTGAATGAAGGATCCTCCTTTTATGTGGCCACAGCTGAAGGTCATGACCAAAGCATTTTGATGTGCAACAGCACAAGCACGTCCTGTGACCTCACCGAAGCGAAGTGTGGAATGCAGTACACCATTATAATCTCTGCGTCCTCCGACAAATGCAGCAGCTTGCGGAGTCCCCCTCTTAAGATGAACACAGGTACGCATTGAGACGCATTGCATTTGTGTGAGATTTGAGAGCTACATAAAATCTGCAAAATTCACACCCACCTCCTCTCTATTTAATTCTCTTACAGCACCTTGTGTTCCTCAAAATGTAACAATGAATCCGGTGTGTGACTCAAACGGCATGGTGGCGTCATGGTCACCCTCTCTGGTGGCCGAATCGTACTCGCTCACGGCCAGCGGTGGAGACGGAGATGTGCGAACCTGCAGAAGCACCGCGAGCAACTGCACCCTGCTTCACTTGCACTGTGGACAGATTTACAATGTTAGCATAACCGCTTCGGCTGGAAACTGCACCAGCTTGTCCAGTCAGCAGGTCACCTTCCATACTGGTGAGACCACACATTGACTTTAAAGGGATAGTTCACCCAAAAATGTAAATTCTGTCAGTAATTACTCCCCCTCATGTTGTTCCAACCCCGTAAGACCTTCGTTCATCTTCGGAACACGAATTAAAATATTTTTGATTAAATCTGAGAGCTGGATCACTCCTCCATAGGCTTCTTAAGGGATTGAAACTTGTTCCCAAAAAAGTTATTAAATACATCGTTAAAATAGTCCAAGTGACTACAGTGGCTCAATCTTAAGTTTATCAAGCGACGAGAATACTTTTTGTACGCAAAAAAAAATAAAAAAAATAACGACTTTATTTCAACTCTTCATTTCCTTCTTGGTGGGCCTCGAGTCAGTACACTAGTGTAATAGCGTAAGCTTCTGTTGTTGTACGTCACACGCATCACACACATGACCAGCGTCGGCCAATAGTGAGCCTACGTGTGACGTAGCTCTACGCGATCACACTACGTTAACTGACTCGAGGCCCACAGAGAAGTCAAGTCAAGTCAAATATATTTATATAGCGCTTTTCACAATACAGATTGTATCAAAGCTGCTTCACAGTATCAATCAAAACAACTTAACAATGTTTGTTTATTACTGGAAAAAAGACATCCAAGTTTGGTAGAGCTGATCAATGGTATGATTGGTTAATTAATTTGAATATCCCCAACTGAGCAAGCCAAAGGCAACAGTGGCAAGGAACCGAAAAACTCCATCCAGTGACCTAATGGTGTCCTAACACCCCATCAGATGACCCAATGGAGAAAAAAAACCTTGGGAGAACCCAGGCTCAGTCGGGGGCCAGTTCTCCTCTGGCGTTTATGAACTAGAGGCCGAATTTACAGTAACTGTAAGATAAAAAATTTATATGAATGCCTGGCTAAATAGATGCGTCTTCGGTCTAGTTTTAAACTGGGAGAGCGAGTCTGAGCTACGAACAATATCAGGAAGGCTATTCCAGAGCTTCAGAGCTAAATGTGAAAATGCTCTGCCTCCTTTGGTGGATCTGGATATCCTAGGAATGACCAGAAGCCTCGAATTTAGTGATCTTAAAGAGCGCGATGGATTGTAAGGCGATAGAAGATCCGTTAAATAGACTGGAGCTAAACCATTTAGTGCTTTATAAGTCAAAAGCAATACCTTGTATTTAATACGGAACTTTATAGGTAACCAATGAAGTGATGATAAAATCGGTGTTATATGATCATATTTTCTTGATCTAGTAAGAACTCTAGCGGCTGCATTTTGGACTAACTGTAGCTTGTTTATTGAAGATGCAGGACAACCAGCTAATAAAGCATTACAGTAATCTAGTCTCGAGGTCATGAATGCATGAACTAACTTTTCTGCATCAGAGACTGATAGCATATTACGTAGCTTAGCAATGTTTCTAAGGTGGAAAAAGGCAGTTTTTGTAACATATGAAATATGCTTTTCAAAAGACAGGTTGCAGTCTAATGTAACACCCAGGTCTTTTACTGTAGCGGATAAAGTAACAGGGCATCCTACTATGTTAAAGTCGTGCTGTGAAAGGTATTGTGGACGGTTTTTAGAACCGATAAGTATTACCTCTGTCTTGTCTGGATTTAATAAAAGAAAATTACGCGTCATCCAATCCTTTATATCTTTAATACAATCTGTCTATTTGGATAATTTAGCGTATTCATCTGGCCGTGATGAAATATATATTTGAGTGTCATCAGCATAACAATGGAAACTAATTCCATGTTTCCTTAGAATATTACCAAGTGGCAGCATATATATTGAGAATAATAAAGGGCCTAACACAGATCCCTGCGGCACTCCATAGTTTGCCGAAGTTATAATCGATTTTTCTCCATTTAAGTAGACGAAATGGTAGCGGTCAGATAAGTATGACCTGAACCAGCTTAATGCTTGTCCTTGAACACCAGTGTAATTTTGTAGTCGATCTAAGAGTATTGTGTGATCTATAGTATCGAACGCAGCACTAAGATCAAGTAAAACTAGTACTGAGATACAGCCTTGGTCCGAAGCTAAAAGTAAATCATTTGTGATTCTAACAAGCGCAGTTTAAGTGCTATGATGTGGCCTGAATCCAGACTGAAACTTTTCATAGATGTCGTTTTCTTGCAAGAAAGAGCCGAGTTGAGCGGACACAACTTTTTCTAATATTTTTGACATAAATGGAAGATTCGAAATGGGTCTGTAATTTGCTAGGTTATTTGGATCTAATTGTGGTTTCTTAATAAGAGGTTTTATAACTGCCAGCTTGAACGTTCTTGGAACATGACCTAAAGATAAAGATGAGTTAATAATATTGAGAAGAGGCTCTTCCACTATAGGTAACACTTCTTTCAGTAGTTCAGTTGGTATAGGATCTAATAAACATGTTGTTGTTTTAGATGAAGTGATAAGTTTATTTAACTCTTTTTGTTCTATGGTTGTAAAGCATTGAAATTGTTCTTGCGGGGTGATAATTGCGGCTGAATTATAAGGCGCGAGCAAAGATCGAACGTTTACGATTTTGATTCTGATGCTTTCAATTTTCTCGGTGAAGAAGTTCATGAAATCATTACTACTAAACTGTAACGAGGTATTTTGTTCAGACGACGTCTGTTTATTTGTTAGTCTAGCCACGGTATTAAATAAAAACCTTGGATTATTTCGGTTGTTTTCTATTAATTTGCTGAGGTGCTCAGCCCTGGCAGTTTTAAGTGCCTTTTTATAAAGTGACATACTGTCTTTCCACGCGATTCTAAAGACCTCTAAATTAGTTGTTTTCCATTTACGCTCTAAATTACGGGTTTCTCTCTTTAAAACATATGTAGTATTATTGTACCATGGTGCTATACTTTTTTCTCTGACCTTTTTTAATCTAATGGGTGCAACAATATCCAATGTTCTAGAGAGAATGGTGCTCATAGTGCTAGTTAGTTCGTCTAATTCATCTATTTGTTTGGGTTCAGGCAGCAGCTGAGACAGATCAGATAAGCTATTTGAGAAATGATCTATGGTGGATGGACGAATTGTTCTACCTGGTCGATAAAGTGGCGCAGCATGACATATTACAGCAGTGCGTAATATGCAAGTTATCAAGTAGTGGTCAGTGACATCATCACTTTGTGGAATGATATCTATATCGGTTGGATCGGTTCCATATGATATAATTAAATCGAGTGTATGATTAAGACGATGAGTTGGTCCGGTGACATTTTGCTTGACCCCGAAGGAGTTGAATAAATCTGTAAACGCAGCCCCTAACGCATCATTTAAATTATCTACGTGTATGTTAAAATCTCCAACAATTAATGCTTTATCGACGTTGACCAAAAGATCTGATAGAAAGTCAGCAAACTCTTTTAAGAAATTGGCGTAAGGCCCTGGAGGTCTATATACGGTAGCCAATGCTAGAGATAATAGGGATTTTTTTCTTACATCTAAGAGCGTAACATTTAGCACAAGCACTTCAAACGAATTAAACCTATGACGAGTTTTCTGAGTAACATTAAGGATATCTCTGTAGATTGTTGCAACACCGCCGCCAAGACCGATCAGACGGGGCTCATGCTTATAACAGTATCCTGGCGGAGTAGACTCATTTAGACCGAAATAATCATTTGGTTTAAGCCAGGTTTCAGTAAGGCACAGAACATCGAAATTATTATCTGTGACCATTTCATTTACAATAACCGCCTTAGGTGTGAGCGATCTAATGTTTAGAAGACCTAGCTTTACAAATTGTTTTTGTTCACTAATAGCGAGATTTTTTGTTTTAATAACAATTAGATTTTTTCTAGATCCCGCAGGAGATTTATTATTTGATCTTAGTAAACGAGGAATAGACACAGTTTCTATGCAATGTTCTACACTAGTATTAATATCAATTAAATTAGTGCAGTAGAGACTGTGATTTGGATTTTTGGTTACTAGTAAAAATGGTATTTAACATCTTGGAGATGTTATAGAAGGAAATGAATAGTTGAAATAAAGTTATTTTTAGTTTTTTTTGCACACAAAAAGTATTCACGTCGTTTGATAAACTTAAGATTGAGCCACTGTAGTCACTTGGACTATTTTAACGATGTCTTTAATAACTTTTTGGGGAACAAGTTTCAGTCCCTTAAGAAGCCTATGGACAAGTATGGAGGAGTGATCCAGCTCTCAGATTTAATCAAAAATATCTTAATTCGTGTTCCGAAGATGAACGAAGGTCTTACGGGGTTGGAACAACATGAGGGAGAGTAAATACTGACATAATTTACATTTTTGGGTGAACTATCCCTTTAAATGAAAAGCGTTAAATTTTTAGGCGTGACATCTGTGACATACTGTATTCCTTTCGGTCTATATAGTGCCCTGTGAGCCACAGAACATGAGTGTAGAAGTGCAGTGTGACACCAGGACTGCCACACTCTCCTGGGTGGAGAGCCAAGGTTCGCTGAAGTACTTTACATGGGCCCAAACCATGGATGGGCACACAGTTCACTGCAACACCACGGGCACTTCGTGTAGCCTCACAGCACTGACGTGTGGGACATTGTACAACTTCACTGCACAGGCTTCAGATGGGACCTGTAACAGCTCCCTCACTGTGCCAATCCAGAGGGGAGCAGGTACTGTATACGACCAGATACGTCTGAGAATGTTACAGGATCTATCTAAAGAATATACAATATAAAACACAAAACATGTATGCGTGTTTTAGTATGATATTCACATTACTACAAGAAAATATATTTTGCATAAAGAAAATGTCATTTCCTTGTGTGCTTGGTGACGTTATTTTCAGGATAGTTTCAGTCAAGCACATCATCTGGTTGTTTAATTTTATTTTTTTATATAATTAACATATTTCAATGTAATGATAATTGGTGTAATTATTTGGTTACACTTTATTTTACAGTGTCCTTGTTACATATGTTACATGTACTTACCATGGTAATAACAGTAAATTATGCATAATTACATGCAACTAACCCTCAACCAAATCCTAATCCTACCCTAACCCTATAGTAAGTTCATGTAGTTGCTTAATATTACTCAGTACTTAAATATATAATTACACTGTAACAAAGACACCTTAAAATAAAGTGTAACCAATTATTTTACAGTACGTGCACTTTCAATAGTACTTTTGTGGGTAAGTACACTAAGTACTGAGTAATGTAAAGTAACTACATGTGTTAAGTTAAGGTTAGTACCTAGTTATTACCAGTTATGTTTCATTACTGAAAGTACTGTGAAATAAAGTGCTACCTTTTTTATATTTCGATTTAGCTTTTTTTCTCCAGTTTTAGTCATTTTAGTACTTAAAGTTAAACTTACAACATTTCTAATTTAGTTTTTCATCAAATTTTTATATTTCAGCTTTATTTTAATGTAATAGTTTTGCTATTGGTTGACAATAACAACACTGTTATTAATTAACCCTCTTCTGTAGTCCCATGTCCTCCTGCCACCGTGAGAGTGAGAACCCATCTGATGGACGATGCCACTCTAATCAGGGTCTCCTGGAGTTTTGTGGTCTGTCCTAACGTCACGTACCTGGTGCAGGTGACCGGCCAAATCCAAGACAACCAACAGTCCAATATGGACGTGTCATCCTATTGGACAAACGGCAACTACTTTGAATTTCCTGTGCCCTGCAGCACCTCTTACAATGTGAAGGTCTTTGCACAAAACTCAGCTGGGATCAGCAGACCATCTCAGACTGTTACTGGTGTCACAGGTACCAGATGACAAGTACATTTTTCATTTAAGCTCTGTTAAAGTTTAAATGCATCTAAAAAGTCTAAGCAAGGCGGATTTTAAGAAGAATGTTGCGATATCAATACCTTTGTCAAGCCAAGATACTTAAGAAAGTGTTTCTAAAACATGTATACTTAATATAAAAAACAGACCTTCTCTGTCAAAGAACATGCAGCATTTCAAGATAACTCTACTTGTATAGAATATTTTCTTACTTTGTTTTCTCCTTCAGTGCCCTGTCCGCCGATGAACGTCACCTTCACGGGTGATAATTCCTCCGCCACAGTGGCCTGGAGGTCATCAGTTCTCACCACAGGATTCAAGGTTTACCACCTGCGTCCTGACGTCCAGGTGCCTGTCTGTCTCACCTCAGACATCAGCTGTCAGGTCTCGGGCCTGCTGGCCTCTGATGTTGCTGTGACAGCCTGGAACAGTGCCGGAGAGAGTCTTTCCTCTAGAGTTACTGGTAAGAAGAAAAAAAGACATGTGGTTCATAACTAAGCTTAGACATACATTTTATTTTTATTATTATGATTTTTTTTATATACTCAGTCATTAAATTTGGTTAATTTCATTCAAGAAACACCTAACAGTGTTACACAATGTAGCTTGAAGATGCATTGAAAATGTTTTTATTTATGTAAGGGATAATCCACAGCTAGCTGTGCATTACATTATTTCAATGCATGACATGGAGGCAAAGAACCGCCCAACATGAAGCGGAGTGCATTCAAATCGTTTAATGCACAGCTAGCTGTGGATTATCCCGCTTATACTATGGCAATTTGCCAGCACTGACAGGTTAAACCTGTTAATGATGTTTGCTGCTTAATATTTGACCGGAGCGGTAATGACCGTTATTTTCGTCAGTTACGGTTAGTTAGAGCTAGTTTTCTGCCCGATTTTAATCAGACACAGAAATAAAGTAGTGTGTATGAGATTTGTTTGAATGAATGAATTATAGCATTTATTTGAATTATATATATATATATATATATAGAGAGAGAGAGAGAGAGAGAGAGAGTGAGAGAGAGAGCGAGAGAGAGAGAGAGAGAGAGAGAGAGAGAGAGAGAGAGAGAGAGAGAGAGAGAGAGAGAGAGAGAGAGAGAGAGAGAGAGAGAGAGAGGGCTGTGAATTAGCCTACCTCTGCCTGTTCAGCATCTTTCTCTACAAATAATGAAGCTGAAGCAGATTAATTGACTCTGGCCCATTAAATTATTAGAAAATAATGCTCCTCAGGTGTGCATTTTTTTTCTAATAATTGAACGGCCTGTCGTTAATTATTCCTTATTTATTGCCAGGGGTGCCTTAAGATAACCAGAGGCCCCTGGGCTACAGCATTACAGTAGGCCCCCTACCCCAGATCATTTTAATTTTAACTTTCTGCCAATTATGTAGGAATTTATCTTGTCGGTACACCAGTTAATACAACACTGTGTGTATGCTTCATAAAAATATGGGTCATATACTGTATAGGTGAATATGCAAATTCACTCTTTGCCAGTAGGTGGCGCTTGTAGAACAAAAGGATTAGTTTGCATAAACAAATCAGCGCTGCGCTTATAAACACTACATTCATTATAGGCATTATACAGAGTTAATATGAAAAGAAAATGCCATCAAAAAATTCCTGGCCGAAATGCGTTTACAGAAAGCCTATCACTCCATGATATTAAACACCATAAATGAAAATATTCATTATTCAACAACAGAAGATCAAAACAATCATTTATGTGTCCTGAAAATGTACGGGCGTGCAAGTTTTTTTCTAGAATGCTGCTGTCACTGCTGAAAACTCCTACTTATACAAATTATTAAAAATATTTGACAAATATAATTTTTCTGCAGCCAGTAGGCCCCTCCCCAGTGTAGGCCCCTGGGCTTCGGTCCATGGAAGCCTGTGCGTTAATCAACCCTTTCAGTCAATCTGAATCGAGAATTCAAACAGACCATGGTATAATTATTTTCAATGAACAGAGAAAAATGTAAACTATTTTCTTTGGAAGCTGACCTTAACTGTTATTTAAACAATACATATTACTTTAAATAAGTGCATATTTGACAGATACATCTTTATTTAATCTTGCATGTGCAAAATGAAATGATGTATTAACACAAACCTTTTACAGGCCAAACCTTAAACCGTCGGAAGAGAAATCTGAAATATGCGAGGATGACTGCAGCACTGACTCCTGGTGAGATGAACTACAGACAGATCCACAGCTTACTGCACAATATATGAAAATTATTATATAAAATATACAGAATGGTAACACTTTATTTTAGTGTCCATGTTACATGTAGGCTACTTTGTAGAACATTTTACATATTCTATAGTAATAACAGTAAATTATTCATAATCCCATGAAACTTACCCTAAACGAAACTCTATTCCTACATTTTGTACATGTTGTTAATTCATATTACTCAGTACTTAAAAGTATAAATATGTAATTACACCATACAATTTCACAGGAACAAGGACACCTTAAAATAAAGTGTAACCAAATACATATATACAAGACTTTAAACATTAGTTGAGGGTGAGAATTGATTTTCATAAAGTTTAAGGTGGGTGACTCTCACAAAAACATATTCAGGGCAAAAAATAATTAAGCACAATTAAGCACATTTTCTCTGAAAATTCTCGTAACTGTAATTGTCATGGCAAACATTCATTTGTTATTTTTTAGCACCATCTTGTGGCAGTTTGGTTTAACAACAAACTGAACATTGATAACTGTGAACTGTTTTCTTAGTGTTGTGTTTGGATCCTGTGACTTAGACTTTGGTTTGGTTAATCAGGAAATAGCCACAGTGTTCCAGATTTCCTCCAAGCGGTTGATCAAGAAATCTCTTTTCTCTGTTTCCTGTATGTTTTGTGCCTTGGAGACCCATTGCTTTTTTTTTTTTTACAAAAAAGAGAAAAGAAGAGGAAAGAGCATAATAGTAAAACCCCTCAACTTTGCTCCTGCATCTGATCTTTTCTGACTCCTGTTAGCTATCTGTCAGTTTTGCGTAGATGAAAAATGCATCTGGGGCAGAATTGTAAAAACGCAACCTCCTTTGGGTCCAGGGTCCAGCAGCTTTCCAAAGATCACCAACAAGGATGCCAAAAAGCCTTGAGAACTCTGAGACATTCTACAGGAAGTGGAGAAGTGCGTATCTTGAAGGCTACCAACCCAGACTTGCTTATATTGACAGTGCTCGAGGTGTAGCCCCCATCGGAGATAAGTTACCTTATGGTCTTCATGAGAAGTGAATGGCTCAAGGTTTTCAGTACAAAACTGTACATCAAGTCATCTTTCCTCCATTCTCATTCTTCTGCGATTTCGTCTGTAGAGAGGCTCGAGCACGCAATGATCCAAGTTTTGCTCTGTCTCCAGGAATCCTTAGGGACAGATTTAGTAACAGCTGCAAAGCCTGTTTTGGCATTAAAAAAACTACTGTCAGGACTTACTAAAGGCTCACAGTGAAAAATTTGAGCTGAAAAGGAGTGGACAGGGTTATTTTTGCAGCTGACCTATTGCATATGCATTTGTAGTTACCCTTTCAGATGCAAAATTTATGGAAGGAGCCTATTTAAATGAATCCCACAACATGATTTACTAAGGTTTGCGCTTGTCAATGTACTGGTATTTGCGCTATTATTTAATGCCTAAAAAAGCATGTCTTAAACCAGGCGCAAATTTGTGCTGCTCTTGGTCATTATGGAAATGATCCGGCTGCGTCTGTGTTCTTTAATTTGCCCATCGTCAGTAGACCACACGCAGAACTTTCCACTTTTATGCGCTTTTATGGGATTGCGCTTTCACGCTAATTTGCCCTGTTTAGTAAATCTGGCCCATAGTGTGTTGAAAATGGAGCAGCCAGTCAAAAAGCAAGTGAAAAGCTCATTCTGTCACAATACAAAAGTCTCACCAGATACTGTGAGTCAAACACAGCTCAAATGGTAAGTTGGACGACGTGGATGAGAACTGCTTGATCATAAGAAGTGTCATAAGAAGCCCCACCCTCTCAAATGTTGCAGGTGTTTTAGGAGCAAACCTTTAGATGAGCGTCAGACTTTCCTAAAGAAGATGGGGATTTGCTACAGGTGCTGTGCTACAACCACTCATATGGCCAGAAACTGTAAAGCAGCTTTAAGTGTAAGGAATGTGGCAGTGACGCTAATGTTGCAGCACTTCATCCAGGACCGCTGCATTCAACCTTATCCGAGCATTGCGTAGAGGGAGGAATAGAAACATTTCAACTTGCTGTTACTTCCAAGTGCACTGAGGTCTGTGAATATGGCAGAAGTTCACGGTCTTGCTCCAATATTTGCCTTGCTAAAGTTTACCCAGAGTGCCACCCATAGAAAGCAATTTAGCTTTATGTTATCCTGGATGACCAGAGCAATAGATCACTCGCAAGAACTAAGTTCTTCGACTTGTTGCATGTCAAAGGAGAGAGCTCATTATACATCCTACGCACCTATGCATGTGTGACAGTTGGCGTGAAAAAGAGCCACAGGTTCTGTTATAGAGACTTAAGATGGAGTGATGAAGGTGAAACTGCCAACTTTGATTGAATGTAACAATATGCCGGACGACAGGGCTTAAATATCGACTCTTTACGCAGCACACTGGCATACTCACCTAAAGTCCATTGCTCATTGCATTCCTCCTTTGGGTCCAGAAGCCCACATTCTTCTTCTGGGTCATGACATCCTTCAGGTTCATAAAGTCCGGGAGCAACGTAATGGACCTAACAATGCACCGTACGCACAGAGAATAGACTTTGGCTGGGTCATAATATGAGACGTCTGCCTAGGATCATTACACAAGTCTACAGAACTTAGTACTTACCACACCCATGTACTTGATAATGGACAACCTTCTCTACGTCCCCTGTGTCCCAACAAACTCAGTGTTGAGGAGAAATTTGACGTCAAGGCTCTGCCTGAGATACCTCTAGCTTGTGACACCTTCATATTTGATGACTATGCCATAGAGGATACCATCTTTGGGAGGTCAAAGAATGATAACAAAGTCGGATTGTCTATTGAAGACAGGTGCTGGAAATCGTGGATAAAGATATGTTTATAGATTAGATAAATAGTTGGATAGCACCACTTCCATTCAGAACACCACGCCAGCGACTCCCTAATAATATAACAGGCATTAAGATGCATGACCTCTATTTTCTGACTCCTGTTAGCTATATCTGTCAGTTTTGAGTAGATGAAACACGCATTTGGGACAGAATAGTAATGTCTGGATGTTTGTGTTTTTCACATTAGATCCTCTTTATAGAATACTGTGATACAATGTTTAAAAAAATCACCATAAAGGCAGTACAACAAGTACAGTACACTCATGAATATATATATATAGACATGGTGAAATGTTTCCTGGACATGTTCTTATAGCATTATATAGCAAACTGAAGACACATATTTAATGTTTTGCCTCTACAGACCAGCTGTCCATCCCTGAGGTGAAGGTTGCTCATGTGACAGGACAGTCACTGCAGGTCGAGTGGTCTCAGGTGACAGGGGCGGATTCCTACACTGTGATCCTAACAGAGGACACCCCGTCTCTGCCTGCGCAGGAGGTCCTGTCCGTGTACAAGACTCAGATCGCTACAGTAACTGACCTAAAACCTGCAACACGTTACTGTGTCACCGTGTCTGCCAAACACAACAGCATCCAGAGCGCCTATTCCCAGCCTTTGTGTGTCACCACTGAGTAAACTGGCTTCCTGCTGGGTGGACTGTACAGGAATGTAGATACAAAACCAACAGAAGCGGCGTTCAGTTCTCCTGAGCATCTTCTCTTTCTTATGTTCCATGATCACTATGAAAAAGAAAAGAAAATCAGCTTATTTGTCATATCAGAAATTATCAGAAAATTTCAACAAATATAATTTAAAATTCTTGACTGATTATGTCTCCTTAACTAATCCTTTCTAAATAACACATTTCTGTGATGTAATATCTAATATATAACCATTTCTGTTGATTGAAAAGCAAAGACAAGGTCACTTAAAATTAAGAATAGATGTGAAGAATACATTGATTGACCGTAGAAACATGTTGTAACTCCTAGTTTGTTAAGAAAGTTTTGCATTTATCTTAAAAAGTACTTTTCTGTATCCAGATCATACAATGATTCAATCTTTATGTAGTTAAATCAAATAAATGGTTAATTTATCAAGCATTATTTTTAAACTATACATTGTATTTTCTATCTGATGTATACAACTTACATAGCTTTGTCAACAATCTGCATAAGTACTTTTATACAAAAAGCCAAAAGAATTAAAGTCTGTGAATGAAAACTTCAAACATTTTGGTTCAAATGAAGAGCCAAGCGATGTACTCCATCTTTTATTTTAATCCCCCGTTACAAAGTAATATGCTTTTCTTCTTCTAAAACCATGTTGCATTATTTTTCTTTAACAATCTGAAATCAAGATATCACCCCATGCATGCCTTGATTCGATCATCAAGTGAAATTTTTAATTGAAATTTTGGTGAAATTTTGGAGTATTTTGGATTTTTTGAAAAACCTACTTTAGCGAACTAGTCCTAGGTTTTTGGCCAGATCAGAACCAAACCAGTGCAGCAGATATCTGGAGTCTGTTTGTCAATAATTCATTTGTCGAAATTTCGATTCACTGTCTCTAAAGGCCGCCAAAATGTTAAAAGTGGTTGCAGCCACTTTTACTAAAATAACTATTACTCATGAACAGAATGAGATATTTTAACCAAACTCGTCACACATGTTAGAGCTCATTCTCTGGTCGCGTGAAAGAGCATGTGGCGACTGGCCACTTGGTGGCACTATAACATGGAAAAAAATAAACATGGCTTTAACTACACAACCCTAATCGTCTGATATACTTGAAAATGCAGTGTCTTTGTCGAAAGTGCCATAATTGTCTACGAGGACATTGGCGCACCTCAAAAAAAACATGGCTGCCACGTTCAATGAAGTTTGAGCACCTATTAGACAAGATTAACGGAGCCAAGAAACTCAAAGGGCATGTTCGTCTCATGGCCCTAGAGGTCTGTAAGAATTTGGAAAGAAATCCGCCACTAGATGGCACTAACGAGTTTTACGCCTCTGAATCATGTGGTGTTTCACACATACACACAAAATTCATATCATCTGTTAGATCTCCTCAGACCTAACAGATATGAAAAAATATGCCTCAAGAACCAAACGGATTGCCTCAATCAAATTGTTCATTGAATATTTGTGATTATCTAAAATAAAACTTACTTTTGCAAACTAGTCTTAGGTTTTTTTCCTCAACCTCAATAAAACCACTGCGGCACAATTCTCGGGACTCTAGGTCAATAATTATCAAAAAAAATTAAACTTTACATTGCTATATCAGGGTCATTTAGAAAAAGCCTATAAATCCTTAACAGAAACTCTAAACTTCATGATATTAGCACATGCGACATATGATTCTAAACAAGCATGGAAACTTTTATTGAGATCGGACCATAGGTGGCTCTATAACTGTTAAAAAGCTTTAAAAAACATATATTTCCTATGGTAAATGGTAAATTGTCTTTTCCATCTATGATCTAAGAGGTTAAATGCTTGCTAAATAAAACAATAGATTTTTACGCATGTGCTTAAAGGCCTGAAAGCGCTTGACCCAGTTAATTGCTGCTTGCAGCTATATTTAAATCAGTTGTTTTAATTATCTGTGGGGGAAAAATCATGATGTTATCATCATTAACTAGCATACTATCTCAGTGTACCTTTCATTTGTTCTCAATGAGTTGGTCATGGCCAAAAAATGTGTCGCAGTTTTTTCCAGCAAATATGGACAGCTGGAGGAATGGCATAGTGTTACCACAACTAAACTGGGTAATTTTTGTCACAAGTGTTTGCTAGTCTATATACTTTCTATATTCTTCCAATTTAAGCAATATTCAATGAGTTGGTTTAAGGCTAGAAAACACTACAAGACATAAAATCTGAACAGATAGAAAGGCATAATACACTTGCCGACTCTGTTAATATTTACAGAGAAAAACTGTGCATCACAAAACACTCGCTAGAAATATTGTTAAGCCTTTTTAATAAAACCTGGGAAAAAGGGATTCTACCGACTACTTGGAAACAGTTGCAAAAACTGGAAAGGACCAGTAGCGTCTACAGGCCTATTGCCCTAACGTCTAATCTGTGCAACATTATGGAAAGAATGGTTATTTTTTAATGAAATGGATAAGATGGGTATTGGAAGGAAAATGGTTAACTGGATTCATAGTTTCAAGTCAGGGTGAGATCATCGTATTCCAAAAAAGACTACAGTATATCGAAAACGGTACTCCTTAAGATAGTGTAATGTAATGCTTAATGATATTTTCCCCAGGTTGGAGCAGGAGTTGAAAATTCTCTGATTGCGGATGATGGAGCACTGCGGAAGAGAGGGAGGAATGTTTTGTTTAAAAGTCGCAGAGTGCGATTAATGAGGTGTAAAATTGGATTGAAAAATGTCACTTATCAGTGTCGATAACACAGGTTATATGATTCTCAAAAAAAGAGAGAATGTCTTAGTGTAAGATTATAGCTACTGTATACAAACCTTTAGAACAAGTGTATGTGATACGATATTTTGTTGGTATGGCTTAGACACAAAAGTCATATTTGCAGTTCACATTCAGAAAATTGTTGATAAATGCAAAAAAGGGAATGCAGAAAAAAAATAACATCACAACATTTATTTCCATCAAGTGGTGCATACATTTTTGGTCAAGATCTAGTATTAACAATGCAAGAGTCCAGCACTCTGTAAAGTCTCCTCCAGCACATCCCACAGACTTACCATGAATTAAAGGTCTGGACTCAAAGGAGCATCAATTCATGTGTGAAAATGATTCTTCATGCTCCTCCCAACCATTCTTACACAGTTTGAGCCGATGAATCTTGACATTGTCCTCCTGGAATATGGCCATGATGTGTCTTCCTACATGATAAGCTACACACTCCATCTATTAGGGTTAGAAGAACTGTTGCCAAGGTCAAGGTCAATGTCAAGGTCAAGTTTATTTATATAGCACCTTTAAACAACACGAGTGTTGACCAAAGTGCTTCACAGTCTAAGTACAGCTGCACATAAAGATAACATAACATTTCACAAAATTCAAACCAAAAAACAAAAATATATATAAAACCTAATAACAAAATAAAATATACAACTCACATGATATTTACAAAAATATATATAAGCATTTAGATGCATTTCAGTATGCTTGTGCAAAAAGGTACGTTTTAATTGAGGTTTTAAACATTTTTAATGTAGGGGAGACTCTGATAGATAATGGAAGAGTATTCCATAATTTTGGCGCATAAACTGAAAACGACCTATCACCCTTTGTTTTTAGGCGGGTTTTTGGGACAATTAATAGTAACTTAGATGATGATCTAACTGATCTCTGAGGATAATATAAGCTTAAAAGTTCAGATATATAAATCGGGGCCAAACCGTTTAAAGCTTTGAACACATAAGTTAAAACCTTGAAATCAATCCTCTGTTTCACGGGTAGCCAGTGGAGGGAGGCCCGTATAGGTGTGATATGTTCCCTTTTTTTTTCCCAGTAAGGAAGCGAGCTGCAGCATTTTGAACAAACTGTAAACGTGAAATTGATGATTGACTAATTCCAGCGTATAAAGAATTACAGTAATCGAGTCGTGAGGATATCAGAGCATGTATTACTATCTCCAAATCTTTAAAAGTTAGAAAATGCTTTAACTTACGAAGACACTTTAGTTGAAAAAAGCTGGCGCTAACTACAGAGTTTATTTGTTTATCAAAATTCATCTCATGGTCAAAAATGACCCCAAGATTTCTAACATGAGAGTTAACTTTTAACTGTGAATTACTTAATAAAACACTGTATTTATCAATTTGAGTTTTAGAGCCAAACAGGATAACCTCTGTTTTTTTTTTTCATTCAATTGAAGAAAATTTTTGCCCATCCAATCTCTGATATCCTTCAAACATGCTAACAAGGAGACAGATTTATTCCCAAAATCTAATGGTAAATAGAGTTGAGTATCGTCTGCATAGATGTGATAGTTGATCTTGTAATGTTCGAAGATCCGACGCAAAGGTAGCATGTAAAGAGAATAAAATTGGACCCAAAATGGAGCCCTGGGGTACCCCACAAGTTGTTGGTACTAAGGATGAGGAAAACTCTCCAATTTCAACAGACAAAGTCCTATTTAAAAGATACGACTCAAACCACTGTAATGCATTTTCATGGATGCCGACCTCATGTTTTAATCTCTGCAACATAATAGAATGGTCCACAGTGTCGAAGGCTGCACTTAGGTCTAACAAAACAAGGACTGCACAGTTTCCAGAGTCGACTGATATCAAGATATCATTAGTCACTCTAAGTAAGGCAGATTCAGTACTATGTTTGGCCTTGAAAGCAGACTGAAAAGGATCTAAGATGTTGTTTACAATTAGATATGGTGTAAGTTGATTTAAAACAACTTTTTCTAAAACTTTTAATAGAAAAGGCAATTTTGAAATCGGCCTGTAGTTACTCAACTCTGAAAAATCGAGGCTTGTTTTTTTTAGCAAGGGGTGGATCACAGCGTGTTTTAAGCAGGATGGAACAATGCTGCTTTTTAGAGATGCATTTATAATGGAAAGTGTACTGGGTAAAACCACCTCTAGTGCCTCGTTTAAAGGGACAGTGGGAATAATGTCCAAAGAGCAAGTAGTTAATTTCATTTTAGAAATCACAACCCGCAAGTCCGAAACAGATATAGTCTGAAACTCAGACAGACTAGAAGAAGTCAGTGAATTATAACAACTTTCAAGAGAAGATGGTAAAATCTGGGACCTAATGCCTATTATTTTATCTATGAAGAAGCTAGATAAAACCAAACTAGATAAAATAGGAGGATTTAACACAGAATTTAGTGTGGAAAATAAGGATTTTGGACAATGAGAATTTTTTTCAATCAGGTTTGAGAAATAATTTGCCCTAGATAATTCCACAGCTTCCTGATATTGGGACAAACTGGCTTGCATAAGCTGATAAGATATTTGCAGTTTATCTCGTTTCCATCTTCTTTCTGCCCTTCTACAACATTTTCTAATAGATCTGATGTCTTCATTTAACCAAGGTTGCTTTTTTAATTTTTTGTTTGTTTTTACTTTTAACGGAGCAACTTCATCCAACACCTCAGTACATGAAGCATTAAAATTTGTAACCAGACTCTCGACATCCGAACTGTAGCTGAGTTTATGGAGCGCACAAGAGAACTAGGTGGCCGATATACAGAGTCACGTGAACTAGGAAAAACACTGTTGAACATAACAGGCCAATGATCAGACAGAGCGGTGTCACTTATATAAATGTCATTAATGAGGAAACCAGAGGATAACACAAGGTCAAGTATATGACCTAACTTGTGGGTTGGTCCAGATACTGATTGCTTAAGATTAAAAGAGTCCATTAGCTGTACAAACTCATTTACAAGAGGCTTAGCAGGACAGCACAGATGTATATTAAAATCACCTACAATTAAAAGATTATCGTTTCTCATGACTATATCAGATAAGAATTCAGAAAAATCATTTAAGAAAGCACCTTTAAGGATCGGAGGTCTGTATATCACAGCAATGAGCAGAGAGCAAGGAGATTCCACTTTGCATAATGTAGCTTCAAAACTGGCAAAACTCTCTACTGATATTTGCCTACACTTAAAACTATTTTTAAAAATTACAGCAACTCCTCCGCCCTTCTTTGACTTTCTAGGGCAGCTGAAAATACCACAATTAGTGGGAAGAAGTTCTGAAATGGGGCTCAAATCATTTTCAGTCAGCCAAGTTTCAGTGATAAACATAAAGTCCAATTTGTTTGCTAAAAAAAAGTCATTTAATAAAAATGTTTTGTTTACCACTGATCTAGCGTTTATCAAAGCTGACTTTATGAGCACTGTATCTTTTGCTTTTACTTCCGCAGGGAGCGAAGACAGCTTTAATAGAGAGCGTAGATGTTTGCTGCTTGGGGCCCGTCTGGGTGTTTCCATACGCCGGGTCCCTCTGATAGTCGACCATGAAGTTGGTATCGATCCCGGGGTGGTAATGGTTGTTATCCTAGACAAGCGGGCTCCTCGATGAACATAGCGTGGGCGGCGAATTATCCCAGACTCAACGCACGCTGAGTAAACATCAGGCGGCAGGCGAGGTTTAGAATGGTTGTTCATGAGCGTAAATCCGAACTTGAATATTTCAAACACATGATGGCGGCGTGGGACCAATAGACACCAGGAAAACTTTCACTCTTCCAGGTAAATATTTTTTTTTGCCATAAGGCAAATAACAACACCCAGCGCACCGCAAACCAAAGCATAGTTCAGTCACTCACCAAATCAAACATGAGGTTTGGCCCAGAAAGATTGTCCCGAGGTTTCGAGTCAGCGTAGCTCCGGAAACTATCCAGGAAATATCAGGAACTATTCGGAACTATCCAACGATAGTTATTTTGTAGATCCTCTCACAGCAGACACAGCAGTGGAAGTTTAAAAAAAATGCCCCAATAAAATTGATTTCCCACGGCGAGGTTTTGTTTTGTTTAGAAGCTAAAAAAGCTGCCAAACATATAACATGCTAGAAACATAATAATCACTGCAATAATGATCCAATCATAGACTCTTAAGCATTTGCCTACTTTATTAATTTATTTTTTGGCTAGGGAGTGTACAATGCATTAATGATATGCAAAAGGTAGGTCAGTTTAATAGGATTTAGAAGGTAATAGAATTCCTTTTTTTCTTCCCCTTCCATCATGATCCACACTCCACACTCCAGCCCAGTAGGGGGTGGAAATGCACCTATCATGTGTTTGCCACCGCCATAAGAAGAAGAAGAAAAAGAAGAATTGGGCACCGTTTTAAAATTCATTAAGCATAGTGGTCTTAGGAATAGAATATAGACATCTTTTAACATACATCTAGACTGAAATCACTTCACACTCCAGCACAGGTGGTGGCGGTATGCACCATAAAGTTGGTATGCGACCCGCCAATAAATCCATAGAAGAAGAAGAATTGGGCACCACCATAGACAGTTAAAGAAATGGACACAGCGACCCCATTGATTTCAACGGAGAAAACTGAAGCCCGATTATCGCACTTCCTGTCTGATGGCTGAGCGACTGCGCAGGTTCAAACTGAGCTTGACGACAGTCTGACAGCTGTAAATCTTCTAGTAGCTGTGCCAAGACAAATCTGAATCACCTAATTACTCAAACAGGTTGTTGAAATATTTTGTCCTGTTACTTTTATGGACTCTCTATCTATGGGCTTCTCCCTTGACTTTATGCCTCTATGTCCCCCCGATTGCCTCATAGACAGTAAAAGATTGCCTGCGAGCTTCTCCTCCTGTCTATACGGTAATTTCTCTAAAATGCGACACAGAGTCGCGTGGTTATGACGCAATCGTTAGCCTAATTTTACAAAAATGGCTTCTACGGGGCCATAACGTAAGATACAAAGTAATGGAGCCTTTTATACATTGTCGTGTTTTTTTAGAAATAAATAATGGACAAATTAAGTCTTTGGACGCCTCAGATGTAAAGTTATTCGCTGTCAAAGTGACGCCAAAATGAATGGGAGTCAATGGAATGCTAACAGCAGGTGAAGTTCTGCTACAATGGCGGCGCCCGCGAGGCTTCAGTTTCCGGCTGATGAAATACACCCTTGGGCACCACACATGACCATCAAGTCATTCTCACCTCTATAAACTCATGCAGAAACATGTGGCTCGTTGCTACATGATTGACACATGAAAGCAATATGTGTTCTAAAACAGTATGTCGCCCATCATACACGATTTTCAGCTAAATCTGTAAACACAGACTGTCCAACATGCAGTCTGGCTCAGACTTTTGGCAGAATCTACTCCTTAAAACGCTGTAAATTGGGGTAACAATCTGGGCAAAAGTCATATATTCCTGTGAGGCATCTCTGAACACATGAGTGTTAACATGAAATGCTTTTTTTTTAGACTGTGACAATAACACTGGCTACATGAATGGATAGCCCCATTTTATCTTTATCTAATTTACTTGTGAATAGTCAAACTCCTTCCTTCACTCATGGCAAATATATATGGCCTTGGGGTTGAGTCTCACTTATTCCTTGTTGTTCAGTAGGTTCATTTAAATTTCATTGATATTTGGGTTTCTCTGCACCTGTTGTTTTTACCACAAGCATCCTGATGACACTCTTAGTGATCCTGAACTGGGCTGCGTTTCTCAAAAGCATTGTGTCTAAGTTGATTTTAGAGACCATTGGTTCTTCGATATTTTAGGTTTATGATGCTTTTGAGAAATGCAGCCCTGATTGGCTGACTATATATTGGTTGGCTTTGGATTGAAGAGGAAACGGCGCCGTGCAGACCGATTGGTTTATGACTTCAATATACTGGGAGAGCGAATCAAAAGCATAGAGCCTCTCTAATCTCTCTCACGGTACTTTAATGTCATATATGACTTATGGTGTATACCCGATCTGTCTGCACAGGGCCGCAATCAAGTATAACACACCTCACTTGTCACTGACTATGTTCACATGCAGCCAATATTTGGGTTATGGTCGGGTTAAGGTAACTATTCGTGTTTCTAAAACATTAGGAATAACCCGTTTACATGCGTGAGCAGAGAGAGTTACTCCTCCCACATGGAATTGGAATATCCCGATATAAACGGCGACGCACGGTTAGCGTCTGGACGTACGGACAACCTTAAGACCTTTGCGCTTTGGTGCTGGTACTGAACTCGCTCCAAATGTATGCTGTGCTGCGTCTCGCCATGTTTACTTCCGGTATACTGCACGCAGGTTTTTGTATGCGCCGAGAAGTTCCTCTACTCAAAAGACCAAGATTCCTTGCGAATAGAACATGCGCAGAACACAAATCATTATGGGGATATACCGATACGCGTTTACATGACCAACAATTCGGGTTAGAAAAGGCCGGGGTACCCCAGGTATCTTAAGCATATTCGGGTTTTTGCCGGTGTTTACACGGCCGTGCGTGACCGGGTTATTGCTAATACCCTGGTTTTGAACGGGTTATTGGCTGCATGTAAACGTAGTCACTGTCATTTAAATATCTAATTTTTTTTTTAATAATACATGATTCTTCAATTGTTCACTCTGACTACTAGCAATTTAAAAAAAAAATGCCATGTATGTTCATTGTTAAACATTCGGTGGCCTATGTCATCTGATCATTAAATGCATAAATAACATTTTTACACATACTGAATTCATTTGTAAAGTATCTCTGGTTTTATGTATCTATTATGTCGGGTAAGTTATAAAAAGTCAGTGTGGGGGAAAATATGGCAAACTTTTAACACTTCATTTTATATATTAGTTAAATGTAATTAAAGAGACACAATAAAAAATAAGCTATTATAATCTATCTACCCTATCGCTTACAAATTCCAAAAATCATTCAACCTAATAAAAATATAATTTTTCCCAAAATTCGTATAGGCCTAGTAGGCCTATACACAATGATAAGAAGAACATGGGAAAAAGAATTAACAAAAATCACAGAAATATCCAATGCAAACATTTCAATACAAACTTTTTTTTTTTTTTTTTTTTTTTTATTGCAACAGAGAATATACAATAAGATGTACATGATAATACAACTCACAACAAATAGAAAATAATAAAAAAAAAAAAATAAATAAAAAAAAAAACATGCCAGGGGTAAAGTTACAATAGTTTAAAGTTACAAAAAGCTTCATAGGTCTTTCTTGCTTTTTTGTTCTTAATTTTATCTAATGAATTCCCATATTGTTTAATCTCCTTTATAAAGTGTTCAAAGCATGGCTTAGCTTTAGCCCATTTTTTCACATGAATGTGATATTTTCCAAGTAATATGAAAAGTTGTATAAGGAAGCACATGGTACTTTTGGAATCAATATTGTCTTGCACAAAAAAAAAAAACAACATCAAACAGTTCAATTCGTAGACATGTTTCAAACAACTTAGAAATGAAATTTGAAACATCCAACCAAAACATTTTGGAATAAATACAATTAAAAAAGAGATGAGTTACAGATTCTTTGGCATTGCCACAAAATTCGCACAAATTTTCAATATTCAAACGGAAACGTTCAGAAAGTAACTCCTTGACAGGGTAAATTCTGTGTACAATTTTATAGGAAACCTCTCTAATTTTATTATTAATGCAAAACTTATTTGTTATAGACCATACTCTTTTCCAATTAATATTTTCAAATTTAGATGACCAAAAACCTGTTGAACAAGGCAAAAAATTGTTTTTTAAAGTATTTCTAATATATTTGTTACTGCATTTATCTATTAATATATTAATATCCCCAATAAATATTGTGTCACAACAAAAACTGATTTGACGATCAACATTCATAGGGCATAATCCAGGATTTCGTAATAGTGAAACTACTCTGCCCGGGATAGCATCTAAAACAATAGCATACTCTTTTGGCCTCACAGGAATCTTAAACTTATTGAGAAATTCAGGATATGTTAAAAGTAAACCTAACATTTCCAGTAACCCTAATCCGGCCAAAATAAACCTAACGTCATGACGCCAACTTTGTTTTGCGTGATGATGTCATCGGCGCGCGTCCCAGCCGGATTGAGTATTTTTGGACAGGACAAACGGTGATGATTGTGTACAATATCATACAGCAGTGTGCTAAAGTGTCCCGTTTCACCGTAAAACCGGACAAGTGATTTATCACGCGAGGGGGTGAGTGAGAAACGCGGGGAGTTAGTTGATAAAGTCTTGTGGGAAGGTGAGTAGTTTGTTTATGTTGACTGAAGGCAGAAAGTTGAGCTAGCTAATAGGCTAACCTCTGTAGAAAATAATGAAAAAGTGCAACAAAGTTAAATATCAACTAAATAAAGATCTAAACACCACTACTACAATCACGAGGACACTTCTTAACTTCATTCTGTTCTGTATGAAGTGTCATTAAGTTTTTGTGGTTGCTTAAGGTTTTCATTTCTGTCAAATATCTGTTTACCAACTTATTGTTTTGTAAACATTAAAACTAGTGTGTGTCGAGAAACTTTATGAGTAAGTTTAATGAAGCTTTAAAGATTGTCTGTATATTTTTGGTTCATGGTTTAATGTGGTGTCATTGGTAAAAAGACTTGTAGGACAGCAGCAACATAACAGAGTTAAGTAGGCCAGTTTTGTTTATGCTAACTAGGAAGACTGTTGAATAAAATCAAGACAGCAATAAAGCTGGAGGCAGGGAGTCTGCAGGGAGGTTTTCATTATTGAATAATGCTTGTTTCAGGGTGCACTGTTCAGTAACATCAGTGAGAGAAATGACAAAGTTCAGTAACATCAGTGAGAGAAATGACAACAACAGCTGTGGTTCTCATAAGATTTAGAGACATCAGTTATTGTGGGTATTTTAAACTTTAGTTTCCCGGCCAGCTTTCATAAGGTGTCGCAGGATAAATTCAGATCAATTTGGGCAACTTATTAATTTTGAAATGACGGTAAAATTTC
This sequence comes from Gila orcuttii, assembly GCA_026230005.1. Lineage (NCBI taxonomy): Eukaryota > Metazoa > Chordata > Actinopteri > Cypriniformes > Leuciscidae > Gila > Gila orcuttii. Next base: position 34,763,201 of record JAPDVR010000021.1, read on the forward strand.
CCTGACTACCTTTAAAGTAACGCCACTATGTAAGCACTCTTTTAAAAAATAAAATAAATAATAATCTAACAGCATCCAGAGCATTGGATGCCCTATTATACATTTGAAGACAAATAATGTTGAACCCCTAAATGATTTAATTGTTGGTCTATTTGCACATGGGTCAATGACAAATAAAGTTTCAAAAAAAAATTTAAATGTATGCAATGCATATTTTTGAGTCAGGAACAATGGATTTAAACAAGTTTCAATTGTTAAATAAGTCTTTAAATAAATATACTTATTTATATTTTTATTTATATTTATTTATTAGTGAAATCTTAGCAAAGTAACCCTTAGAGTCTCTACAGTGCATAACATGTTATTGTTTTGTGGTTGTGTATTTGATATATTAATTTAAAATTATTGCATCCTAGTGGCCAGGCATTTTGTATCTTTAGCAGCCGATTTTACTTTTAAACACAGAATAATTACCAATATCATATAAGTATACCAGTAATGCATTTAATACATTAACTATTCACAATCTAGTTTTCAGCCTTTTGTTCACTTTCACCTATTATTTGTTGGTTTAAATCAAGAATTTGCATGGTTGCACCACCTGATGAATATCAGTTGTGCCAACTGACAACATTCATAATGACATTAAATATGCCGTAAATATGCTGAATACTGATTTTTATTTATTTATTTCAATTACATATAAAAAATTAAATAATAATAGAATTTCTGTATTGTAAATTGATCAAAAACAGAATAAATCACATGACAACACATTCAGACTGAAGGAACTGTAAAAGGCTACACTAGATTGGTAGAATAGAATTGATTGGTTAGAAACACTGTAATCAATTGTGATTGAATAACAAAGTCATGTTTTATATCAATACAAAAAGAATAATCTGATTTAGTCAGTTGAGAATTTTAAATTAAAATATCAAAAAATGCACTCATAAAAATGTTTAAAACATTAAATGCATAGCAACCTTACCCATATCCCACCTCAATAGCAGCACAAGTGTTTGCAAAAGCACATGAACAAGCACATCTTTTTTTTGTTTTGCATAGTTTTACATTGAACAACAAGCTTTTACTTGGAGGCCTGAATTAGCTTTTGCCTATGCTAGCATGTTCATACTTACCATTTTTATATACAATAAAGAAGTTCATATTTTTACATTGGTTGTACCACCTGACATGGAAAGTGTACCAACCTACCCATACATGAAAGTAGCTATTTTTATCAGTATTTGAGAGAGATCTACAAACCTTTTCTCTCTGCCATAAGGATCTCTGGAGCATTATCATGATCAGCATTATGTCATTATACTGTTATTTCACTTCATAATAAAAGACCCATGTTTGCAGTTGTGCCACCCTGACATCTGAGAACATACAAAGTCCCTGACAAAACTTTTTTAATGGTCTTAAAAGCTTTAAAGCTACTGACATTAATACAATTTGTTTATATGAAAGGTTTAAAACATAAAATTATGCCATAGTATTTTATTTTGAATTTCTTCTTAAGACACAATTTTAAATAATTTTCTTAGTCTGTTCATTTGTGTGGATGGTTGCGCCACCTGACATTTTGGGGATTTAGATGATTTATAGAATAAATTGATACATGTCATGAATTTATCAAATTATTTTAAACGTTTAAAATAATAAATTATTTAATTTGATGCACTTGGGACACAAAAATATTTACATCATGTCATTGACCAACATGCAGATGAAATTTTTTTGGCCATGAACTAAAAGATTTTTAAGATATTGTCAAGTAAATAGAAAAGTTTTAAAAATGTGTCTTAAGATTCCTGTGCTGTCTCTAGGCCTATTTCTGTTAATGGAAGATCAGTCTACCAGCTGTTCAAACTACGCACCTACCTAATTTTAAAAATGTGTACTAGTTTTGCACATCTCTGGAAAAGTGCCCTCTGTTTGCCACAAGAATGTTCTATAAAGTAGGGCTGGGTATAAAATATCGATTTTAAACTATTCTCATTTTTACGAATCGATATCGATTCTTAAATCCCAAGAATCGATTAGGCTAGTCATCCTGTTTTCAGTTGATGAATGAATAGAACATTGTAGCGCGCATCCCACCCATTAAATCGCAATAATCTTTGTGTTTTGTTACTATTGATATGAAACTAAGTCTCAGATTTCAAATTACGTCAATTTTCTTACGAAATTCAAAAACATACCTTTTTGGCGGTCTGGCGCGGCTCAAGAGAAGCAGCACAAGCAGCGCACATGATCTTCTCTTCCGCTTTAATAATACCAGTTACAGCGCGAAATAAACATGAATGAGCATCTGAAAGTGTGTTAAAAGATAGAGTACACCTTATCGAAATCCGTATCATGTCACATGGAATCGCTCAAACAATGTTTCAACCGTGGAAACGGTTGAAACGATGTCATGTTACAATGTCATGTAATGTCACATTTACCTCAGAAAAAACATGTCCAGTGACCATGAACTCGTTAGTCAGCTAGAAAAATTAACTCTAGAGAGGAGCATTTGGCTAAATATATGCACCATATAACATATTCATTATAATTTTTAATGTTCTTCAATATTTAGGCCTAATGCATACGGAATAAATTCTAAGTTTTTATGACAGCCACCATTTAAATGTTTATTTTTCATATAACTTTATTATTATAAAAACAAATAAAAGTGTAATTTAAGTGTTTGTATACAAATCAGTTAATTTTTAACTGAATTTTTAACTCCAATATTATAGTATTATATTGAATTGAATCGAATCGAATCAAATTGCAAGCTTGTGAATCGAAATCGCATCAAATTGTGAAATTTGTGTCAATACCCAGCCCTACTATAAAGAGTTAAAGATTTTAAATATTACGTTTAGAAGTTGATGTAATCTGCTTTGTCAATTACTACAAAATTCACTTCTTATAGTCTGCATGATGAATTTAATCTGTTTTTCTCTTATTGTTTTGCAGTGGTTGAGACTGCTCTTTTGCATCTTCCTGCTGTCATCTTAAACAATGGAGGAGCCCCATGTTCACTGCATGTCCTGCTTAAGCAGGCGATGCATGGTCAAACCTGAACCCGGCACCTCCTGTGACCTCATTACCTGCCCTCTTGTATGCGGTGCCATCTTCCACAGCTGCAAGGCTATTGAACACAAGCTGCTGTGCCCGCTTGAAAGGGTGCCATGTCTTAACCACAGCATTGGATGCCCTTTTACCCTGGCCCGTGGCCAGATGGCAGAGCACCTTGAGGTGTGTCCTGCAGGTGTGGTGTGCTGCACTATGGAGTGGAATAGGTGGCCAGTGAACTACGAGGATTATCGTTCGTATGAGCGACTGAGTCAAGAAGCAGATGAGGTGGAGCAGCTTGACATGGCGCTCGCCCTTCAGGACCAGCGCACCATGTTAGCATCACTTAAACTCGTCTCTCTGGCTCCAACTAGTGGACCACAGAAAAAGACTCAGGCAATAGGACAACGTGAAAAGCCTGGTCTAGTCACAGTTGCTCAGGTGGAGTCCATTGAGATGGAGCATACGGCTAGCTGTTCAAAAGACAAGATTTCCAATGGGATTAATGGTCTAAAAGAAGAACATTACGGGGAGCTCTACCAAACCACGGTTGAGACAACCAAAAGCCTGGCCGCAGCTCTTAACGTCCTGATCCACCTCAATTCTTCTGAAACAGACTGTACAACTACTAATGCGTCAGCTGCACTTCCAGAGCGCAATGGGGAACGGCATGAGAAGGTGAGGATGAAAGAAGATGCCGGGTTCAGCTGTGATAAAATAGCCAGCGGAGTCAATGGCCTAAAGGAGGATCTACAGCCTCAACAACACCAACAACTCATGGAACTTGGCAGGAGTTTGGCCTCTGCCCTCGGTGCATTAGGAGATGTTGTCAAAAGCACTGAGACAATTAACGAGAATGATAAGCAGTCAGAAATGTTGGAGTCTCCAGATGTTGATATGAAGGACGTTACTTCGGAGGTTGATGGTGAGCCTGGGGCTGTTGGGGGATTTGATGGTGGAGAAGCCACTTTAGATGGTGTAGCTCATGAGGCAGCAGGTCAGTGTTGCCCAGTCATGTTAGGAGACATAGATAGGCAAGGTTTCTGTAATGGCTCTCATAGTATTGTAGATGAAATAATGGAATCGACCACGGAACACCATCAAAATACAGAGTCCCGAGGTTCTCGAGAGTTTGTCGGTCCTTTAGTTCCTCATAGACCAGAGATCAGACATGACCAACACGCTTTCTTGATCCAGGAGGCCTCTGGATCACAAGCCCCATTGCTGCAGCAGCCTATACATGCTCAGACTTTGACCGTCCAGAGAGACAATGTGCTACCAGTGATGGCATTAGACTTTGAAGATAGGGCTTTTGAGAGGAAACTCCAAAACCTTCAGTTGCTGCGCAATTTTATGCCACTTGCACTTAATGGACGGAAGGGGTCGTTTACCGAAGGGTTTCCCTATAGAAATCCACGTTGCAAAATGGAGGACAAAGCTGTGGACACATCAGATTTAGATCAGGAGCCAGTGGACGACCCCATGGGACTGGGCGAAATTGACTTTACGGCAGCAGCTCTTCTGTTCTGCCTGGAGGAGTCGCCACGAGCTCGGAGGATATCCGACACGGTCTATGCGTTTGGAGGTACACGTGTTGACTTCGGCACCCAGACGTTTAGTTTCCCTGCTGCCATCTTGGCAACAAGTACGATGGTGGGAGAGGTCGCGTCCGCTTCCGCTTGCGATCGAGCCGCACCTCGCCTTTCACAGCCAAGTCCATTTTGCACTCTTCGGCTCGATCTGACGCTGGAGCAGCTTGTGCCTCGCCCAAGCTGGGCTCCACGAGAGGGCTCCATGTTCACCTTTGAGTGCGGCCAGCTCTTCCGTCGAGAAGAGTTCCCCTCGCATTTCCGAAATGTTCATGGAGATATCCACTCTGGACTCAATGGCTGGATGGAGCACCGTTGCCCGTTAGCGTATTACGGCTGCACGTACTCTCAACGAAGACTCTCCCCCTCCACTCAAGGGTCGAAGGTAGTTCATGACCGCCACCTCAGGTCATTTGGGGTGAAACCCATCTCAAAACCTGTAATAGTACCTAAGTGCGATCACCTTAGTGGATTGCCGTTTGAAGTACTTCAACATGTAGCCCGATTTCTGGATGGCTTTGGCCTGTGTCAGCTGTCAATGGTGTCTCGTACGATGAGGGATGTTTGTGCCAGTCTGCTACAGAGCCGTGGCATGGTGGTGGTTCAGTGGGAAAAGAAGCAATATTTGGATGGAAGACGATCCTGGCAGATAAAAGACAAGGTACATTATGTCTGAACATGCTAATTATGTTAGTTTGCACATATTTATTTTTGACTGTTCTCTTTTTCCAAACTCAGTGGAAGAAACAGTCTGGGCAGGTAACAAGTTTTACCATAAAATTGTTAAGTGGTTACGCAAGTAACTTTTGATTTCCTGCAGGTTTGGCGGTTCAGCACAGCCTTTAGCCCGGTTAACAGGTGGGAGTTTGCGGACATCACTAGCATGGCTGACCACCTGAAACGTTGCCCATACAATGAAGTCCTCCGCCAAGTGGAGGCGGTTCCTCTGCCCTGCATGTGCACGACCAGAGAGCTGACGCGCGACGGCAGATCGCTTCGGTCCGTACTCAAGCCAGTGTCATAACACTACAGAATCTTAGTTTGCAAACATTACTAAAACAGTACAATATCTAACCTCTTCAATCTACAATATACTATCACTGTGTAAATAAAAGGAAACAAAATGTTTTTTTGTTTTTGTTTTGATGTTAAGATTATTTTTTTATTAATATATGAAAGATCAGTGTGGTCTGATGGTGTGTGATGCAATGGTAAAATCATAAAATACTAAAATCACCTACTCCTCTGACACACACCCATGCTTTGTTATCTAGACCAATGCTGAGAGAGGACTGGTTTAAGGAACTGTAAACATTGGTGAAACAAGGCTTAATTCAGTGCGGTTATATGACCCTCAACCTGTCGGAATAGCACTTGATTTATTTGTCTTGACACAGCAAGGTAATCTCTGTAATCTTTGTAAAGATTATTAGATAATGACTTCTGGTTCCTGTCAATACATATCCACACTATAGTATATTTGCATGGTTTGGTTAAGATATCGTTTGAAAGGACGCTTTCTTTGATTGTCTGTGATTATCTCTGGACAGATAAGTTCTGTTTTATGCTGACATTGCAGACAGGCTCTGTTCACCCTGATCTGGGAACGGCTGTCATGCTTATGAATGCAAGGCCTTGAATCTATATTGGGTTGCAGAGTAAGAGAGCTGCTCTGCTGTTTTTTTTTTTTTTGTTTGTTTTTTTTCCATCTATCTATCACATTGTCATAGAAAAGAGGGTTTTCATTTACAGCAATTTTACCTTAAAGGCTTCATCCAGAAATTGCACCAGTGGATAATAGTCTGAGTGAACTACAGTTGATTCAATGACTTTTGACACTTGATATGTACTGAGGCATTCATACTAAAACACCTTGAACAATTTTAGTTCATTCTCTAGTACTATATCACTCAATATCAGCATGCCAGGTTAGCATGCCAAACATATATCAACATTTAGAGTCAATATTTGTACTGAAATTTGTGGCTGTCTGCGCTCTGACCCGCTGTATCAGAGCGGGTCAGATATCAGAGCTGTATCCTCACTAACCTGGAGCAAATCGACACTGCTATTGCTATTGCTATTGTTTCCCATTGAGTGAGTGAGGGAAAGCTTAGGTAACACTATATTTGAGTACAAAGAAGAGCTCTAACTTACATATTTGTGATGTGTGACATATAACCTGTCTGCATTTAAATGTGTGCTGTGAGCATTTGTCAAGGCTAATATTTATAGGTGTGATCTGCAGAATGAAACCACAGAAGTGTTTATTTTCATCTTTACCTATAGAAGGTTTATGGAAAGCTATGCATCATTTACATGTTAGGAGCTGTTTTAGGCTTCTCAACTTGTGTGTCACCCAAGGTTGTGTGGTCATTTCTATGTAATCAAAATGAAGTGATTTTTTTGGGGTTTTTTTGTTAATGCAGTCCATATATTGTATTACTGAAGCCATGTTATAGGTTGATTGTTTAAAATCTACGGAGGAGAAATTGCCAGTACTGCTGTTGGATGGAATTGCATGTGGTGTTTGACTTATGAATTAAAAAAAATATATATATATATTTTATTATCTTTATTCTGGCTCAATGTCTTTTTATATTTTTAATATGTATGCTTACAGACTACATCCAAACCTAACTTTTAACTTTATACTCTGGAAATGATGTGCTGCTTTCCCTGAGAACGTGTTGGCTCTTTGAAGTTTATAATAAAATAATTTAATACAGTACCTATTCAGAAGAACCTGGTATTTCATGTTCCTTATACAGTCTAACTCTTAAGTGTGTATGTACAATTATTAAAGCAAATGAACAGTGAGATGTGGCCTTTTTTGAAAATACTAAGTATGGCTGAATACCTTAAGGTACGAACAGGGTAAAACAAAAAAAAAAAATAGTTTTATTTATTTTCACAGAGCAGAGTTAGAATCAAGATTTGTATTGAATAATGCTGACTTATGAAAGAGAAAAGCACTTGATTGTACTGAAAGTGCACCTAAACTGTTCTTAAAATCTTTACAGGTGGGAAGGCTATATATAAACTATATAAACTTATTTTTTAATAACAGATAATATATCATTGATGAAATAAAAGAGTACAATTGCATGACTATGTTTCTTAACACTTTTAAAAATGGGCACTTTGTAATGTCAAATTAAAAGGTTTACTTTAAAATACATGTTAAATATTTGTTTTAATAATCCTTTGTTGTGCTTTAAAGAAACATTTATTTGAATGTGTTGACTAAGTACAGATGCACATGTATAGCCTAGTATTTGAATATAATTGTAACTAGTGTGTTATTTGATATTACATTTAAAGTTAATTGGTCTATAATGTGTTAAAATGTATACATGTATGTACATACTAAATTGCAAATCCATCATTACAAACATGTGATTACAACTATATTTAAATACAAGGCAATATAAATTCTGTTTAATTGGTCATGTAAATTTTAATAATGTTTTATTTCAACTTTAATCATTTATTTTGTATGTGTATTTATGTTACATGGCTGTTAAACATGTTTAGGGGCATTATTCACATGTGAATTATCTGAATAAAAAAATCATGTGGTCTCGGTTACTTTTTACAGCACTGTTCAGGACCTATACCTGTTCTACTGTGATCACGATAATGAAAAAAAATCTATAAGAAGTGAGATTTTTCTACCAATCCTATAAAACAACAGACACACACAAGTTGTGTTCTCATGATTTATGGGTACTTTCCATAGACATAATGATTTTTAAACTGTACAAACTGTATTCTCTCTCCTAACATAGCCTAACCCTACCCCTAAACCTACCCATCACAAAAAAACTTTAAGCATTTTTTTTACATTTTTAAAACGCATCACTTAGTTTGATTTATACTCCATCTAAAGTAGCCTAGTTATTGCGGGTAAAGAGGTTAAGAAGGTCAGTTCATATAAGTATTTGGGTACATTGATTGATGATAAACTTAGGTGGGTGGAAAACACAAATTCTATTGTATCGAAAGCACAAAAAAGGTTATATTTACTGGCGAAGCTTAAGTCCTTTGAAGTAGATAAATCCATATTGATAATGTTTTATAGATCTTTCATTGAAAGTGTTTTAACCTTTGATATGATCTGTTGGTTTTATGGATTAAATGTTAAAAGTAGATCCCAGCTTCAGCACATTATTCATTTAGGGTCAAAGATTACAGGATCTGTTCAGTTGGGTTTGTCTGCTTTGTGCGAGAGAAATGTTCTTAGGAAGTCTTTAACTATTCTAGAGGATACATCCCACATTTTGTTTCTAGAATTTAAATTGCTTCCCTCAGGAAAGCGATATGGAGTGCCCAAGTGGAGGACCGCTAAAGCCTCTAGGTCTTTTGTTTCAGACGCAGTTATGAGTGTAAATACTTATTTGAAACAAAGAAAAGGTACCGTGAATCTTAAATAGCTATACGAAGATTTATCATAAATGCCCGGGGTTTCTGTGATGTTTTGCTGTCTTTTTTTTTCTTTTTCTTGTTTTATAAAATTTGTATGTTTGTGAGGTTGAAGCTACTTAAATTGCCCTGTAAAGGGACAAATAAAGATTTTACTACTACTACTACTAGCTGTTTTCCTCATGGGGACCAAAAAATGCCCCCACGAGGAAAAGGGTTTCAGATATTGCCATCTCTGTGCGGACATTGTGTCCCCATAATGTAGGTTTACCAGGACACACACACAGAGAGAGAGAGAGAGAGAGAGAGAGAGAGAGAGAGAGAGAGAGAGAGAGAGAGAGAGAGAGAGAGAGAGAGAGAGAGAGAGAGAGAGTTGTCCCCTCTCAGCCACTGTATCCCTTTAAATGTCAAGAATGCTGCGTATATTTTTAGCGCAGCCATTTAATGTCAGTGACCGAAGGTATAAAGATCAGTCCCAGTTATAGAGCTCCCGAATACTGTGTGTATTTACAGAACATGGTTGTGTTTAGGTTTGGTGTAATTTTGACACCAGAGTATTCAGATGTCGAGGTGTTAGTGTTGGGTTCTCGGCCGGAGATGGGACACTGGGACCCGGCCCGTGCCGTGCAGATGAACCCGAGCCGTTCGGTTCCGTCCGCCTGTGAACCGTGTCTGTGGACCGGAGACGTGCATCTGTCCGAACCCAACACAGACAAGCTGTGGTTTAAGTTTATAAAGCGTGTCGATGGGAACTACATTTGGGAAGGTATGTGAGGATAATGGTCAAGTCGTGAGGACGACTAACACACTTTCAAGTGGACATCAGCTTTAGAGGAAATATCTCGATAAAGGACAAATAAGCGCTTTAACATCCACAGTGTAATGCAGTTTTTGACTCACTGGATGGTGCTGCTGTTCCACAGTCTGACTTGCACTGACAGACAGTCACGAATTTATAAATCCTTTCAGTTTAACCTGTGAAGGCTACAGTTTACAGTCTCTAACTGTATTAAAATCCATAATTTTATTTAATCAATCAATCAAATAAAAGCCTGGTTTCACAGACAAGGCTTAGATTAAGCCAGAATTAAGCTTTAGTTCAATTAGGGCATTTAAGTAGCTTTTATAAAGGTGCCCTTAAAAAAAACATACTGGTGTAGGCTACATATTGAGACAAAATAATAGCACTGTCATATTTAATATATAAGTGTAAGATGCGTTCAGTTAAAACAGCTCAAACATGCATTTTAGTCTGGGAGGGACTAGTTAATCTTTGAATGTGAAACCAGGGAATAGCTTTTGAGAAAATACAACTTCCATTGACCTAAAGCTTTCAGAAATGAACCATGTAAAGCCTGGCGTGTGAAATAATAGTCAGAATCTATAAAAAAAAAGAAATAATAATAATTTATTGGGACCTTTAAACAAAATATTAAAGAAAAATGCATTTTTGTTTTATGTTTTATATCATATATCAGGTATGTATGTATGTACTCAGATAGTATGATAGTGAGAATATGGAGCTCATACTTGAGGAAAAAGCATTTAATTTTATTCAGAGGCCCAAACTGAGTAAAAATATGCAATTCGGTGCAGATTCTGATATTTATTTGGCCAAAAAGTAAGCTGAAATTCTGATCTCGAAATGTAATGAGATCTATAACAGACTACTACATAAAATGCATATAGATATCAGTCTAAATCTCCCAATAATATTGTAAGATTGTTTTTGCACTGAGTTGAAATGATTGAGAAAGTACCTGATAATACCCTATAGAAATGTCCAGTATTTATGTATTCACTTTTTGCTGTTTGCACCTTTTTTTTTTTTTTTCACAGTATGAAGCTTGTTGAAATGTATTTCACTGTCATGAGACCAAACTTTGAACTTTGCTTTGGGAGCAAAGCAGCAAATATTTCAAAGTGATGAAAAATGAAGGAACGCTGAAACCTGAACATGACCTGCTTTGTCAGAGAGCCCAAGCTGTCGTCCTTACATGACTCAAGTGGCAGTTTGCTCATTCTGTCATGTTTCTCATTTGAACGAATACGCCTATGCGTGACAAATCGACGATCTGCTGCAGTGCTCACGCCATCTGTTGACTGAGGTTTTGATTGAGCCATTGTTTGCTGCTATCTTATCAATTCACATTGTCTCATATGAAAACAGCCGAGATTTTGATTGTGTCGAGATGTGTTTTGCTGATTGAAATGATGCTTGCAGATTGCACATCATAGCAGGAGAATTGGCTCTGAGTTTGCCTCAGGTAAGCAAGCATGAATTGATAGTCCTCCAGTTGAGACTAAAGTTCTCTGATCAGTGGGGTGTATCAATTGGCAGCGTCCAGATAGGGACAGTCTTGGTTTATAGGACATATTGGCCTGTTCACTTCGGTAGGTTCTAATTCTGCATCTTTTTTTTTCTGTATTTGACCTAGATGTGAAGCTTTAAGAGGAAATGTTGTATGATAGAGAGTGAACCACTTTTAAAACAGAAAAGAACTGGCTGCTGTTTTTGGGATGAAATGAAAGTAGCCTGATGCATTTTTTTGTAAATTATGTTACATTTTAAATGAATATGTAATTTAAAATTAATTACTCACTCTCATGCATCATAGCAACAATATAAAACACAGGGTAACACTTTAGAATACTGTTTCGTCATTAATGAATAACTACCTCATTCAACTGAGCACTTTTACTTAATAATTTGTTAATCAGAGTTTCTTGTTAGTTAATACACTGTCCTCCATTAATATTGGCACCCTTGGAAAATATGAGCAAAGGCGGCTGGGAAAATAAATCTGCATTGTTTATCCTTTTGATCTTTCATTAAAAAAAATTGCAAAAATCAAACCTTTCATTGAAGTAAAACAATTGAAAGCGGGAAATTCACATTATGAAATGATTGTTTTTGTGCCCAATGCATGTTGGCCACAATTATTGACCCCCCCCCCCCAGATATTCGTATGTGTAAAATATCTCTGAAGTATATTCCCATTCATATTTATGTTTTTTTTTAGCACAACAGGATGACTAGGAGCATGAAATTGTCCAGCCATGACTTCCTGGTTCACAGGAGTAAATATGAGGAAACACAAAGACCAAATTCCATTAATCATCCGTCACAATGAGTAAAACCAAAGAATATAGTTCTGATGTGCAGCAAAGGATTGTTGGGCTTCACAAAGTAGAAAATGGCTGTAAGAAAATAGCTAAAGAATTGAAAATCCCCATTTCCACCATCAGGGCAATAATTAATAAGTTCCAATCAACTAAAGATGTTACAAATCTGTCAGGAAGAGGACGTGTGTCTATATTGTCATACTGCACGGCGAGGAGGAGAGTTTGAGTGGCCAAAGACTCTTCAAGGATCACAGATGGAGAATTGCAGAGATTATTTCAGTCTTGTGGGTCAGAAAGCCTAAAAAAGATTAAACCACCCCTACATCACCACATGTTGTTTGGGAGGATTTCCAGAAAAATCCTTCTCGCTCATCCATAAACAAACTTCAGTATATTCAGTTGTTTCTGGCAGCAAATCCACCAGATGGGTTTGGTACAAACAGGGATAAAAAGTAACCCATGCCTACGATTAAATATACTGGTGGATCTTTAATGTTGTGGACCTATGTTTTTGTTGGAGGTCCTGGGCATTTTGTTCAGATACATGGTATTTTTTTCCGGCTAGCATATATGTTTTTTTTTTTTTCATTACTTTTAAATTGATTTTGATTGTATCATTCTATTTATTATTTATTTATGCTTTTTTCCCCTTCCTTTTATCTCAATGTATCTTTTCTGTATGTCTTTGTAAAGCACTTTGAGATGCAACTTTTAAAGGCGCTATATAAAATAAAGTTTATTATTATATTATTATATTATGGATTCTTGCAAATAGCAACAGATAAACAGCATCTGCTAGAAATCTTATAATGGGCCGTGTTTGCATCTTCAATCAGGACAAGGATCCAAAACAAACTGTGAAAAAAAAAAGTGTCACTGAGCACAAAATGAAGCTTCTGCCATGACCGTCCCAGTCCCTAGAAGACTGAAGAGGAGACCTGAACCCTATAGAAGATGAGTGTGTTGAACTGAAGGGAAGAAGCACCAACATGAACTTGTGAATCTGCAGGATCTGGAGAGATTCTGTATGGAGGAACAGTCTCTGATCTCTTGTCAGGTGTTCACCAAACTCATCAGGCATTATAGGAGAAAACTAAGAGCTGTTATCTTCGCAAAAGGGCGTTGCAATAATTGGGTGCCAATAATTGTGGCCAACGTGAACTAGAGAAATAAACATTTCAATGTGAGTGATCCACTGCTGCTTCAATGTATATCTAATGAGCATACCTTGATCATAATCAAGGTATTAATCAATATTTTTCCTTCTCTAAATATCACATTTCAATGTATATCTAATGAGCATACCTTGATCATAATCAAGGTATTAATCAATATTTTTCCTTCTCTAAATATCACATGAGTTGAATGACTTCTCTAGGCTTATGAGATTTTACTTTGTTATACAAGTTACCAGTGTGATTACTGAAATGTTCTTTTCATGTATTCTCTAATGTCTGTATTTGATATCTGAGAGGTGACTGCAGGTCTAGCCCATGCTAGGAATACTGCAACATTGCTTGCTTATTTAGCCTGGCTTCCAGTAATTAAATATGGACTCGTTTTAACATGTGTTAAAACATATATCTGTTCTTCTAGCTCACCATGATGACTATAGGTCACAAGAGTCATTGGAACCAATAGTTTAAGTGACCATTTCTTAGCATTTACTTTACTGTTCTATATTAAAGTGTCCTCTCATTGAGAGAAAGAAGATGTTATCATGATGTTTTGAGAAGACTCTCCGTTTATCATTAGAGCCCGACCAAATCCAACCTTGAAGAAGCTGTGTGTCGGTGTGTGTGTGTGTTAGTCAATCTCCAATAATGCCACTTTTTCCTTAAACTGTAACCAAGAAGACTGACTTGTTTTCTTCGACATGCTGGTGCCCTGCAACCCAGATCTGCAACCTGGAAGATCACAACGTGCCTAAATTCAGGGTCTGAGTGTCATGCCTAATCGATGGAGATATCCTTCAGTCTATCTGTATATGTGTGGAAAACTACTATGTTTATCAATTTCTTAGCCAATTGGAATAATTCAACCTGAAGCAAGGACATAGCTTAGATCTTGGTGAAGGGGATAATTCCTGTGATCTCTGTAACTGTTACGGCCTACGAACTCCTTGTGAGTCTTGAAGCTGACTTCTGCCTGATGAAATTGCACACTATCTTCAGTAAAACATTTCTTTAATTCATCATAAGTCTGAATCTTGTCTTAAATTGACTGCACTTCTGACTCCGGGTCTTAATTAATCATATCTGGTCCTTGTGTCTTTAACTGTAAATCCCATAATACCCCAATTTTCAATTGTTTTACTTCAATGAAAGGTTAGATTTTTGTGAATTTTTGGAATGAAAGATCAAAAGGATAACAATGCAGATTTATTTTCACAGCCGCCTTTGCTCATATTTACCATGGGTGCCAATATTAGTGGAGGACACTTTCGCAATGTACATATAGTTGATTATCTTAACTCTAGGCTCTTTATGGTTACCAAGAATCATAGAAACATGCACATTAACATAAATACATTAGCATTTTAATGCTAATCCTTCCAATCAGAATATAGAGTCGGAAAAATCTATTTTATAAACTGGGTTTTAGATCTGAATGTCAAATACATCAAAATTCAATAAAAGCCATTTTACTGTTGGCATACTGACTGCATTTTGGCTTTGTCTCCAAACTCAAGCCCGCCAAACCCATTTAAATACCACCATCTGCATACTGTATATGCTTACAGTGTGTAATATATGTTTGTGGCTTAAACTGAGACTGTAACCATGAGCATAATTACAGTATTGCATAGGTTTTGTTCATGCTCTATGAGTCAGCGTGAAGAGCTTGTTTGCTGTGTGGGCTGCAGCTCTGAGACTCTCATCAGCCCAGCAGATGAAAGGGCGACAGCAGCGGGGTGGGATGATAAATGTCCGACAAATAACAAACACCCCACATACTTTCAGGATGAATGTGAGTTAGGAAGGAATACGAGTTCAGAAACCCATATGCTCTCCCTCATTACAAGTGCATTACATGTAGGACTGAGGCAGCACTCCGCTACTGTTTTATCAACGCAAGGACTCATTTGAATGTTTAATTTATAATGAATCAAGCTAATGACTTGACCATCAAAATTATGCAGAATTGCAGCCATTACAGGAAGTGTCTGAATTAATGAAAGGAGCCTTTAGCTTTTAAATGTGAACTCTCAGAGGTTCAGGAACAGGTGACCTCCAGAGTCTGAACAACACTCGGTAATTTAATTGGCTATTGACCTTCCCCCTCAGAAATGAAAGGTTTACAAAAAAAGCACAAAAGGGACAATAATGCGAATTTGAACTTTTTCGAGAGCCACTGAAACTTTATATGAAGTATGAAACAAATGTGTTGTTTATTCAGATGTTACATAACATGATATTTTAAGGTCATTAATTCAAACATTTTGTTGAAATGTAAGAACTTAAGACATCTAAAAACTTTTACAATATTTAATTTTTCCTCATCTCATTATCCTACTGTGTGTGACCCATTGGTGTGCAAATGTATTTGAGAAGTGTTGTGTTTGTCTTGTGTCTATCGCTAGGCAATGGGCCACATCATGACCGGCAGTGTGTGTATGACGACAGTAACATGGTGGACGGGGTATACTGCCACCCGATTGGTCACTGGATCGAGGAGACAGGCCACACAGATGAGATGAAACACACCACCAACTTCTACTTCAGCATAGCGGGACAGCAGGCCATTCATTTCTCTCAGTATGTGTGAATGCATTTCCCATCCATCATGTGTTTTAAAGGGATAGTTCACCCAAAAATTAAAGTTTTGTCATCACTTACTCACCTCCTCAAGTTGTTCCAAACCTGTATGTGTTTCTTTCTTCTGTTGATGATGTTTTATGTCAGTAACCAGGCAGTTGACAGTAGTTATTGACTTCCATAGTATTTTTTTTACTACTATGAAAGCCAATGGGTGCCGTCAACTCTTTTATAACCAACATTCTTTAAAATATCTTCTTTTGTGTTAAACACAGACAGGTTTGAAACAACATGAGGGTAAGTGATAAAGTTAAAAGAGTAGCAAAACTTGAGAGCACCTAGATGTAAATGTGAGAACTTGTACAATAAATATTCATACTTGTAGGCTAATTTACACTCGCAGTTCCAATATGAAAACCTGTAAAATAAAAATCTGAAGTTGAATGTTGAGATTTGCACTCGCAAACAATAGTCCCAAACCAGTATTCTGAATTTGAAGTTGCAGACAAGTAGTAGTTACAACTAGTTACAACTGTGTAAAATCCCATTCACAAAAATACAATGAAAGACTCAAACTTGCAGTACATAGTTACACTTATTCTTTCATTCACATTCGCAGTACAACCTCAATTAGGCACTTGCAGCTTCTCAAATCTGTCACTGTCATTTAAAATTTCACTCCTTGCAACTGTTTTTGCAATATATTAGATCCATAACTAACTCGTACACTTGCAACTCTGTCGGCAAGAGAGAAAGAAAAATAATGTGTTCCCTTTCGTTGTCACTCCGAGTTACGTCGGATGACGACGAATGGGGTTTCGCTTAGAAAGCCTATCAACTTCGAGTATTACAAAACGAGCCAATGGCAAAGAAATGCCATGGGTCTGCGGAATTTGCATGACGTAACTCCGCCCCACCTCGTGGGTATAAAAGGAGGAAGTCCGCAACAGCAGTTTGTGTTTTCGCTTCGGAGCCAAGTGTATTCTTCTCTCCACAAGCCATCTCTGAATTGTCAGCTTTACAAACGAGTACCTCGAGTGTTGGTGTGACGGCGATCTACGGCGAGCGCGTGCTTCCTGCTGATCTGTTGCACTGGTCTGCCAGTCGGTGCGTGTCTCCCCGGGTGCTTCAACACTTGAGTTTTCTCTCACTAAAAGAGCTCGCACGCGGCACGTCTTTTTAAAGACGGCTCGCCCGTGCATTTCAAAAAAAAAAAAAAAAAATGAATGGTGCGGCAGCTTGGTATCGGACTCTGATGGGCACGAGCGTTGTCTAGTATGTTTGGGCTTGATCATGCTAGAGCAGCGCTCGTGGATGACTCATGTTTTCTCCGTGGAAACATGATCATCGCGTCATTAAGGTCGAGACTCGGTGAACTCACATGAGTGAGAGTCCCCTCATCCACCCCCCGTTCTTCGGCTGGTGGCCAGGGTGACCTGAGGGTTATGGTCTGGAACAAGGCGCCGACTATGTGTCCGCGACCCCAGCCCCCCTCTTCAATGACGGTGCCCGCTAGTGAACAGGTGATTCCCACGGGTCTACCCTCTGGTGGCCCGTGTGTTTTATTTGAAGCTACAGAGGATGATATTATGTTTGTAGCAGCTTCACTAGGTGGGTTTGATTTTCCTGGAAGTGACGACTCGTCGAGTCTGATCCGGAGATGACGGCCATGCTTTCCCGGGACGATTGGTTTTTGGGTGAGGCCGCCGACCCTCGTCCACGGCAAACCCCAATACCATTCTTCCCAGACGTGCATGATGAGATCAGGGACCACTCGCTGATCTCATCCGCCTTTCCTCCCCTCGATGGGGCCGCTGCCCATGGGTACACTGGGGTTCCCCCGGCTGAACGCTCTGTTGCGATGCTATGTGTCCTCAGAGTGCTTCTTCTCGGCGCAATCCTAAGCACCCGTCCGTGGCCTGTAGTTTTTCGTCTACGCTTGTGGCGAGATCCTATAGCGCAACGGGACTGGCAGCCGCCTCACTGCATGCCATGGTCATTCTGCTGGTCTACCTGACCCAGATGCTCATGGACCTGCACGAGGGCGGGACTGACCCAGGGCTCTTCACTGAGCTGCGCGCCGCCACTAACCTTGCTCTCCGAGCGACGAAAGTGGCCGTACGCTCCCTGGGTCAGGTGATGCTCACCATTCTGTGGCTCTACCTGTTTGATATGCTGGATTTTGCGCGGACCCGTCTGTCCGACATTCCCATATCCCAGGTCGGCCTCTTCAGCGGTGCGGTTGAGGGCTGGCCCAACAGCTCTCAGCCGCCCATGAGCAGACTGACGTTGATTCTGTCCCGACGGCCCCGCCGTCCGCTCAGATCCCTCGGTCTGCCCACCGCCGAAGGCGCCCTCCCGCGGCTCCCACCCTCCCGTTCACCCGGGCCGCCTCTGGGGGCCGCGGGCGGACGCCACAGCCCTCTCCAGCCCCGCCCCCCCCCCTATACGCCGGGTTAGGTGGCGCTCTTGAGAGGGGCTCCCCAGAGATGGGACTAAGTTCTTTCCAGGAGTTGGTAGGAGGACCACTCCTTTCCCCGGTGGAGGGCCGGGGAAGAATCCTTATTCGCAAAGAACTGACTCTCCCGTCTCTGAGCACACAGAGTTCTCGGACGACACAGAGCGCCGCCCTCTAGCCGTGCTCTCCTCGTCCCCCTCTGTCCCAG
This sequence comes from Gila orcuttii, assembly GCA_026230005.1. Taxonomy (NCBI): domain Eukaryota; kingdom Metazoa; phylum Chordata; class Actinopteri; order Cypriniformes; family Leuciscidae; genus Gila; species Gila orcuttii. The sequence goes on from JAPDVR010000021.1 coordinate 34,781,840, forward strand.
AGGTGGTTGACACGGCGTGCCGTCCACGGACCGCTTCGCCCCTGTCCCCCTCTGTCGCCAGACCCCTGGCAGAGCAGGCCCCCGCGGGACGACCAGCCTGGTCCTCCCCTGGCCCCCTCTGCCAGGGCGCGGTTGCTAACTGTGCCCCCACATCGGGCCGCTATGCCGTCCACGTCTGGGCCAGTTACTCCGCTTCGCTGCCCCTCCGGGGGGACGCCTGTCGCCCGCATGATCCCGCTGGTTCAGTTCCTGGGAGCCTGGTTAGAGCTTCCCCGTCTGTCCCGCTGGATCGCGCGTACCGTCAGGCTCGGCTATGCGATTCAGTTCGCACAGTCTCCTCCCCGCTTCAGGGGAGTCCGCTCCACTTTGGTCGGTGGCAATGCCCCCATCATGAGAGCAGAGATTGCCACCCTGCTGGCGAAGGGTGCAATCGAGACTGTCCCTCCAGCCGAGATGAGGTCCGGCTTCTACAGCCCTTACTTCATTGTCCCCAAGAAAACCGGTGGGTTACGGCCGATCCTGGACTTGCGCGTGCTGAACCGCTCCCTCCACAGGCTGCCGTTCAAGATGCTCACCGCCAAACGCGTTTTTGAATGCGTGCGGCCCCAGGATTGGTTTGCAGCGATCGACCTGAAGGACGCCTACTTCCATGTCTCCATTCTTCCTCGCCACAGACCGTTCCTACGGTTTGCTTTCGAGGGGCAGGCATACCAGTACGCGGTTCTCCCCTTCGGGCTGGCCCTGTCTCCTCGCATCTTCACGAAGGTCGGCGAGGCTGCCCTTGTTCCCCTTCGGGAGCACGGGGTTCGCATCCTGAGTTATATCGACGACTGGCTGATCCTAGCTCACTCTCGAGATCAGGTTTGCGAACACAGGGACCTAGTGCTCCGGCACCTAGCTCGTCTGGGCCTTCGGGTCAACTGGGAGAAGAGCAAACTTTGCCCCGTGCAGAGGATCTCTTTTCTCGGTATGGACATCGACTCGGTCGCCATGTCCGCGCAGCTTACGAGCGAGCGCACGCAGTCACTGCTGACTTGCCGGAGACAACTCAAGAGCAAGAGTGCGGTTCCACTGAAACATTTCAGAGGCTCCTGGGGCATATGGCATCTGCAGCCGGGGTCACGCCGCTCGGATTGCTTCATATGAGACCGCTTCAGCTTTGGCTTCGCGACCGAGTCCCGAGGTGGGCATGGCAACAAGGCACGCTCCGAGTACCAGTTACTCCGTCCTGCCGTCAGTTCCTCACCCCGTGGTCGAACCTCAGTTTTCTCAGGGCGGGTGTCCCCCTGGAACGAGCTTCCCGGCATGTTGTTGTCTCAACAGATGCCTCCACCACGGGCTGGGGCGCCATGTGCAATGGACATGCCGCTGCGGGCTCCTGGACAGGACCCCAGCGGCTATGGCATGTCAATTGCCTCGAGTTGTTGGCAGTACGTCTTGCCCTGCACCGCTTCCGGGCGTTGCTCCTGGGTCAACACGTACTAGTCCGCTCAGACAATACCGCCACTGTAGTATACATCAACCATCAAGGTGGTCTACGCTCCCGCCATATGTCACAACTCGCCCGCCACCTCCTCCTATGGAGTCAGAAGCATCTGAGGTCGCTTCGAGCCATTTTCATTCCCGGAGCGCTGAACTGTGCAGCCGACGAGCTCTCACGGCTTCAGCCCCTCCCTGGAGAATGGCGACTCCATCCCCAGTCGGTTCAGCTGATTTGGGACCAGTTCGGGGACGCACAGATAGATCTGTTTGCCTCTCACGACTCGACCCGTTGCGCCCTGTATTTTTTCCCTGACCAAGGGCACGCTCGGCACGGATGCACTGGCGCACAGCTGGCCGCCGGGCCGCAAATATGCGTTTCCTCCAGTGAGCCTTCTTGCGCAGACCTTGCGCAAGGTCAGGGAGGACGAGGAGCAGGTCATTCTGGTCGCGCCGTATTGGCCCAACCGGACCTGGTTCCCCAAACTTGTACTCCTCGCGACAGCACCTCCCTGGCCCATTCCTCTGAGGAAGGACCTTCTTTCTCAGGGACGGGGCACCCTGTGGCACCCTCGCCCCGATCTTTGGAGCCTCCACGTGTGGCTCCTGGACGGCTCGAGGTAGGTTTGAGTACCCTTCCACCAGCGGTGGCGGCTACCTTCACTTCCGCTAGAGCGTCGTCCACGAGACACGTCTATGCGTTGAAGTGGAACCTCTTCGTCGACTGGTGCTCTTCTCACCGAGAAGACCCCTGGAGATGCTCGATCAGAGTTGTGCTTTCCTTCCTTCAGCAAGGGTTGGAGCGAAGGCTGTCTCCCTCCACCCTTAAGGTCTATGTTGCCGCCATTGCCGCACATCATGACCCCGTCGAAGGTAAGTCGGTAGGGAAGCACGACCTGGTCATCAGGTTCCTGAGAGGAGCGAGGAGACTAAATCCTCCTCGCCCTCCTCTGGTTCCCTCTTGGGACCTCTCAGTGGTTCTAACTGCCCTGAAGAGTGCTCCCTTGAGCCTCTGCAATCAGTCGAGCTTAAGTTCCTGTCAATGAAGACAGCGCTCCTGGTTGCATTGGCCTCCATCAAGAGGGCAGGGGACCTGCACGCATTCTCCGTCGACGAAGCGTGCCTGGAATTCGGACCGGCTTTCTCTCACGTGATCCTGAGACCCCGGCCCGGATATGTGCCCAAGGTTCCTACCACTCCCTTTCGGGACCAGGTGGTGAACCTGCAAGCGCTGCCCCCGGAGGAGGCAGACCCAGCCTTGGCACTGCTCTGTCCAGTACGCGCTCTTCGCGCCTATGTAGACAGGACGCAGTGTTTCAGGACCTCAAACCAGCTCTTTGTCTGTTATGGTGGGAAGCTGAAGGGAAAGGCTCTCTCCAAGCAAAGGTTGTCTCACTGGATAGTGGACGCCATTGCCTTGGCATACCAGCAGCAAGGTCGACCGTGCCCCCTTGGTGTGACGGCCCACTCCACCCGGAGTGTGGCATCCTCTTGGGCTCTAGCGCATGGCGCCTCGCTAACAGACATCTGCAGAGCTGCAGGCTGGGCGACACCTAACACATTCACCAGATTCTATAATCTCCGAGTGGAGCCAGTGTCCTCTCATGTACTCGCTTCAACTAGCTAGTACCGGACCCGCTCAGGTGTCTTCGCTTGCTCCCCATTCCACTCCACGGACTGGATACGTGCGATATTCTCCTCAGGTGAGCTTCCCCGAAAGCCCTGAGCTCCTCCAGCACTCCTGACGTCGCCGCCAGTGTCTCTTGCCTGCGCGTCGGCTAGGTGCCTCCCGTGTACATGGTCCCTCCCCTGAGCGACCCCCACATGTGTATTTCCACTGTAAGCCTCTCTGAGCATGTGTCTTTCCCTTGGCAAGCCACCTTGCCACCCCTGGGGTTGAAATATTCCACCTGCGGCTGGACACCCCAGTGTTCTCCATATGCTTCCTTCGGGTCATATGTGTATTCTCTAAGTCCCCCCCCTCTGGGTTGGCATTAATTGCATACTTCCCCTAGCTTGGGATATGCTTCCCAGTGTACCTTGGTATTCCTGTGTTAAATGGTGTCCTTCGTCCAGTCTATGACAGGGATCTCGATTTACGCAGGGCACTGGAAGACAGCTGAGAAGGTGGCGTGATTAGACTGGTAACCCCATTTCGTCGTCATCCGACGTAACTCGGAGTGACAACGAAAGGGAACGTCTACGGTTACGTATGTAACCCTCGTTCCCTGAGTAGGGAACGGAGACGTTACGTCTGCCTGCCACTTTCCGCTGTACCGCGGGGATCGCCTGAGCTCAGTCTTGGCTCCTCAGTGAAGAAACATAAACTGCTGTTGCGGACTTCCTCCTTTTATACCCACGAGGTGGGGCGGAGTTACGTCATGCAAATTCCGCAGACCCATGGCATTTCTTTGCCATTGGCTCGTTTTGTAATACTCGAAGTTGATAGGCTTTCTAAGCGAAACCCCATTCGTCGTCATCCGACGTAACGTCTCCGTTCCCTACTCAGGGAACAAGGGTTACATACGTAACCGTAGACGTTTTTTGAACAATCAATTGAACATGTTGATAAAAATGATGCTTTTCGAAAGCATATGTTGAGATTGAAGTATAAATTGGGCTTTACATGCTAACAAGTGCTTTGGGAAACAGCTATAGTTTGTACATCACAATACAATTTTAATTTACTTTAAAGGAATAACACATGTAATATGAATGTTACATTTATAATTATTCCCCGGCTCCAGTTCACTCACACCACACTCCTCAATCACCGCTTGAAGATGAAGCATCATGTGGAGCACGTTGCATTGTGGGAAACAATATCTCACCCAGTGTTCACAGATGCACACAACAGATTTCAGCAAATGTAGTAGGTAATCTGGGAATTCCATGCATACATACAATTCATATACTATTCACAATATACACATTGCATACTGCAAATATTGTTGTATATAGGGTTGTATGGTAGTATGCCATTATGAACACAGCTTCAATACCAATTTCAGTGTACTTATGTTGTATTAAGCAGGTTTGGGCAAATACAGTAGGTCAACCAGTTGTTCTATGCTTACAGAAAAGTTGCATACTATGCACATTATTCATACTGGATACTGCAGGAATAGTATGAGTAGTATGATAGCAATCGATTCCAAACACAGCAAAGCAAAGGTTCCTAATTTTCTCTCTTTTGCATTGTGTAATTAAGGGGCAGTTTACACGATACCGTTTTCATCTAAAAAGGTACAACTTTTTATGCATTTTGTCCATTAATTTTCACAAATACAGCTTTTCGGGGGCCTGAAAATGCGAACTTTTGAAAAGGGGTTTCAAAGTGCAAGTTTTTGAAAATGATACCATTATTGTCTCCATGTAAACTACAAAAACACGAGTTTGTGAAAACGGTGCATGCGTATTACATGTTCAGTCTAAAGGCTCAGTGTTTCTTTACAAAGTGACATTGCCAACTGCTGGCATGGAAGCATAATGCAGCTTTTTTAGTCGTGTTCGCAGATCCTTGTGAATGGGGATTTTTTTGACAACGTTGTTGTCTGTACGCAAAAAAAAAAAATCTGTTTTTTATTACATGAAATTTGTCAGAACAACGGTAAATGTGACCTTTAGTTTTAAAGGGAAGAGTTGTGGAACACAAAAAGATGTTTAGCAGAAGTGTCTCGATTAACACAAGGTTAAAGATAAATTTACTCTGTAAATTAAACTTAACTTGAAGTATGTGCCAAGTCTCAAATCCACAGATAGTAACATCTAATTACCCAGAAGCATTTCATTAGGGTGTTTTTTTTTTTGTTTTGTTTTTTTGCATGTCTCTCTTTTTAATTGTGTGTGTGGTTTAAACAGCACTCTATAATTAGCTCAATGACTCTGAATCTCTGGACTCCTTTGGCAGTGAGCTCTAAGTGCTTGTTTCTTTTGACCTCTGACATTGTTCTACAGGCAAAAAAAGTTGAAAGTGGAGGCGGATAAAAGTAAGACTGGGTCATTGAGTCTGGGGTTGGGGAATCCATTAGAGTAATGACAGATTTACTGTATCAAAGAGGCTGGTGTATCTCCAAGAGGGCAGAGATTCTATGTCTTCCTATGACAGAATGCACCGTCATCTCCAGTAAAGAAAGTACAACTGGACAAAATAGTGGAAAACACAGAGAGACTTTAATCAGCTAAATATAGAAGTAATGGTGCATTTATAGCAGGGCTTAAAAAACGGAAGAAAGAAAATTCAATTGGCTCTGAACAGAATCAGTATTTTAACATTTCTGTTCACGAGTTCCTTCTGTAACATTATCTTTCCGAAAACAGTTTGATTACAAAAAATACCAGTTAATAACATTTTTATTATTATTATTATTATTTGCCAATACTTTATACCAGAGCTTTAATTGAACTTTATACTAAGAGCTTGTGACTAAACCTCGTAACTCGAGTGGATCCTCAAACTGTCGGCAAAACCTCATACATCTCCAGCCGCCTTAATCGTGAATGTCCTGCAAGCATTTTGGAGACTGTCTTTGCTTGTTTTCAGTGCAAGGGTAAATAAAAAACTGATTCTTTGAATAAGTACAGTGTTTTATTTATTTAAAACAAGTTGTGAGTAAAGGCTAATGTTTTATGTGTTTGAAGAGTGGCAAAGCGTGTCTTAGTCTAGTATTTGCCGTCTAGTCATAGCTGGATTCATCAGTTGTCCGGAGAGTGTTTACCCCCGGTTCAGAACACAGCCAGACCTAGAGCCCGATTCACCATCTATGACCACGGAGGAATCGTGTGAGCCCCCCACAGACGGAGACCTACCACCTGCCGCAACACGTCAGCCAGAGCCCGAGGACAAGTGAACTGCGCTGACCCTCGCCCGGAAGAGGAGCCCCCCAGTGAGTCTGACCAGGGGTGTGAGCCCGCGGGTATACTGGTGGAAATGGAGACTGTGGACTGGCTGATGGACTTAAGTACGGAGGTATCGTCTCCCACCCTATCCCACCCTGTTTCTCATTCTTCATCGCTGTTCCTAGACACCACCATAGACTGTATGAACTCTCTTCCTGTTTCCTCTGAACTGTCATCGCTGTTTCTAAACAACACAGAGACCAGCATGGACTATATACTATTACCTTTAACCCTCTCAAGTCTCCATTTGCCTCCATCACCGCCCTTCTCAGCCAGTCCTCCAGCCCTGCCTCTGATAGAAATTTGCAGCCCTTTTCCATCTCTTGCAATGCCATGCTGTGACGTCGAGCCGCAGGACAAGCAACCACCATCAGCACCTGAGTGAATGGATCTTGAGGCTCCGCCTCCGGCCTCTGATCACCTCACTCCGTCTCAGGCCTCTCGGCTCCACCTTGGCTCCTCCCACCTTCGGCTCCACCAGACACCCTCGGCCTTTCGACTCTACCGGGTTCCCTCGCCCCACCGGCTCCCCCTTGGTCATTCGTCACACCACCTCCTCTGTGGACTTGCGGATCTTCTGCTACGCGCAGTTCCTCCACCCCTACGGCTTCCCTTCGGCTACGCCTCGGTCCTCCATCACATTGGCATCGCATCGGCTCCTCCTCAGATGATCTTCTCCGCGGCCCATTGTTTCATCGCTCAGGCCACCAGCGATCTGTCTTGGTCCTGGGATCCATCGCCTCCACCTCTGTCGGTCATCCCCCAATTGACGTCTGCCTCTACACCACCTTGGCTCCTCCCTCCCTCGATTCCTCCGTGGGCTGTCGTCACTGTGCTCTGGGTCTGTGCCATCGGACGTACACCATCGCCGCCGGGGTCTCGTCACGTCCATCTGTCACCATTGTTCCACCGCCTGCCATCACCATCCCTTCGCCATCGCCTGTCACCATCCCTACACCATCTCCATGCCCTCCTCCTTCTCCTCTCCACGCCGCGAGGTTGTGCTTCCCGGGAGGGGACGTTCTGTCACGTTCATGTTCAGTCAGTGTCATCTTCATGGACTTTTAGTTTGTTTGTCTTCAGTCGCACTTTACTTCAGTTTAAATTATGATAAAGACTTGACGTGTTTTAGTATGTTAGTCAACACATCAAAATAAGTGTACTTCTTTAAAACATGACAAAATATCATTAAAACAATGCATTAAAATGTACTTAAAAGTAAAACTTAATTACAAAGTAATTACACTTAATTACATTTTGACATAATTACAAAGTGCACTTTTTAAAAGTATACTTAAAAGTGTTAAAAACATAGGGAAACACTTAATATGTTAAAGTGTTAGTACTTTAAAGTAGTTACAGCTACTTAAAATTAAATTATCCATAATTACAAGCAACTAACCCTAAGGCAACCCGTAACATGACCCTATAACTACATGTAGTTAATAATTAATATTATTCAGTACTTATTTGCCTAATACCTATGTAACTAATCATAGTCACCAAACACAGTGTAACCGAACATAGTCATGAAAGTGTTATCTCTTTATTTCATTAATATTATATTATCTGCAAGTATGGTTTTATATAGACATCACAAACTGCCTGTTTTAGTTTCATTTTCATGGAGCTTCTATTTGTTTCTCTGAGTTACTGAACTCCTTTGTTCCAGTTTCCCTCTTTTCATTTGTTACTATGGTTTTGGATTAAAGAGTCATCACCTGTTCATCATTTGAGTTCACACCTTTTGTATTTAAGTTCCTCCTTTTCATTCAATTGGTTTCTGGTATTGTTTGTGTGTTCATGTGAAATATGCTGTTATGTTGCCTTACTGTATTTGGATTACCTGAGTTTGTTTTATTAAAGAACCTTTGATTTATTTAAACCTGTTAGTCTCAGAAGATAGTAAGACCCACAAAGAATTCAACATTAAAATTTACTGCGAGAACTAGAACGTTTTTTTTTTTCTTATTTTAGGTTTTGTCTACATTTACAATATGAGTCAATGTTCCTACAGTGCATGTCACTGACTCTATAAGAAGTAAACGACCATGAAACTTGGTAAAACAATGTTTCTGTGTATCAATTACAAAGTGTAATTCACACCAAATGAAGAGTGTGAAATACACGGGTGGCTGAATGAACAAAGTCCCAAGGAAAAATACAAGGACCCTTTGTCTCCAGAATCAAGTACACCTTGTTAGGTCTTTGACCACTAATTAAACACAACTTGTACTTGTCACCACAGCTCATTTAAAATGCACTACATGCCCACTTCTAATGCAGTGCTTAAATACACGCACACACACAAACACATCGTTTTTAGAGAAGGAGAACATTGCACACACCTCTGTGTACAGTTGCACCAAAAAGCATTTGGACACTTAAGTCTCAGGGAAAATATATGAATGTAATTGTATTAGACATCAACCCAAGCGTCCTGCCCTGGAGAAGATTTTGGCCAGAGGTTAGATCATACTCAATGCTTCACACCATTAACCTGCAGCTCACTTTCCCTTCAATCATTTCATTTATGTTTTCCCCTCAAAGAGGCATGTGGGTTTCTGAGGTAAAAATACACCTCTCACCTGATGTCTCTGACCTTCATTCCCCTGGCTGTCAGTCTTTCTCCTCAAACCACTAAACTCATTACCGTTTCCATTATTTGAGTCCTGAGCTCTCATATACACAGAGGGGAGACCCTGCTGACATGACTGTCTCATCATTTGATGAGAAACGATGGAGGTAGAGACGCTTAAAATGTAAAAAGAAAATGATCTGTTCTCCTCTCTTTTTCTCTTCTGTTGTTCTGAGTGTTTTGTAGAGTGTTTCTTTGGAGTTGTTACAGTGTTCTGCGTAATTGTTGGTTTGCCCAAGTCAACCCCCGACGTCAGGAGGAGTCTCCGTTGTATTGATATGATATGACAGGATGAATTTGCAGTCCAAAAATTGAATACGTAGGGCTGGAGTTACAGTATGTTTCAATGGCAAAAAAAAAAACACTAAAAAATGTATCACTGAGTAGTAACATTGTCAGTGCAATCGTTAAAGGAACACTTTTTTATACAGTATATGTATATGTATATTTTTCCTATCACCCTGCCATATCTTTCTGCACTCGTTGCTCTGGGATCTCATAATATATCTATTAAGCAATGTGGTGATTGTATGTTACAGCTGTGGGAATTGTCCAGGGAAGTTGATGTTTGTACAATATTGATCAAACCAATAAAAGATTGAGGCAGGTTTAATTATCGTGTCTTTGGCTGCTCATTATGCTTATGTACACAGATGATCTCTGGTCTACTATGCAAGGAAAATGTTTTAAGAAGTACTTTTTTTACTTTTGCATATTTATAAGTAAATTTATTGAATATATTTTGAATACATTTTTGATTTCCCTTTCCTTTTCTGATGGGCCATCACTGGTTACACACACAACTATTTGCATAGTTTGTAGACACACACATACTCGTTCACACAGCTAAGTTTCCTCTCTCTCTTCTCTTTAGGGTGCTTCCGCGTGTCTGGTTGGGCAGCTGCCCTCGACGGGTCGAACATATCACCCTAAAGCTGAAACAAGAACTGGGTGTTACAGCAGTGATGAACTTTCAGACAGAATGGGATGTCATAAACAACTCACACGGCTGCCGGCGTGACCTCAGTAAACCCATGACCCCAGAGACAATGACGCACCTGTACAAAGACTGTGGCCTTTCTTATATCTGGATCCCCACCCCAGACATGAGCACAGAAGGTCAGTGTGTGTGTTTAGCCAATATACCCTTGAATAACAGACACAAGTGAGCCGTATGTAACATGTACTTAGCACACAGAGGATATGCTGTACTGAACTGTAAACTTGATTACTAATGCAAGTATCAAAAGCGCTTGTATTGCTGTATATGTTTATTGTAATTTTGCCCTCTGCAGGTCGCACACGGATGCTGCCCCAGGCGGTGTTCCTGCTCTATGGACTGCTGAAGAACGGTCACACAGTATATGTTCACTGTAATGCAGGAGTGGGCCGTTCTACTGCGGCAGTGTGTGGACTCCTGATGTATGTGTTAGGCTGGAGACTCAGAAAAGTGCAGTACTATCTCACTGCCAGAAGGGCGGCAGTCTATATTGATGAGGAAGCACTGGTAATAGCAGAAAATGACTTTCTTGTGAAGTTTGGGCGACTCTGTCCATTTGTTTGTAATCCAGAGACCTGAAAATGGTGCCCTCTACTGGATAGGAGGACACCTGTGTTCAATAATGTCAAAGCAATTAACAGACATCAAAATAGATTTTAATCTTGTCACACAAAAAGTCTAAATAGTGACATCAAAATCTAAATCTATTGATTATATAAAATTTTGTTATTGAGAACATCATGGGACATGAAATGTTCTTCTTGGAATCCACGAAATGAAAAGTGTGAAGTATAGCAAATAATATAAATAACACTGATTATTAATAATCCAAAATTTTTGGAAATACTTCATATATTGTTTGTATGTTAACTTGTTCATGAGTAATTCATACTGAAAATTAAATGTATTATAAAAACATTCTGTAAGGCCTGCCCAATCGGTCCAATGGCAGTGTCTGATAAGCAGATGAAGGTTTACTGCGTTACCGTCTTTTCCGCGTGGCAAAGTAATTTAATTCCAATTCAACTTTTATCTGACTCAATTTTATCACAAATTTAGGTTAGATTGCCAATTGGTTATTGGTCATTTATATAATAGTTTAGCAATGCATTTGATTATTCTATTGAACCCTTTACTTTATATTTTACTTGTTCATTAGGAATATATGTCGCTTAGAGAGTCAACGCGCGGCCGTTCTTTTATGCGGATCTCACGATCACAAACTCACCAGTCTGATCGATAACCAGAGGTTATGGCTAAAGCAGTTTAATAATGCCGCAACACGCTTGCTATTGTTAAAAAGTACTGATGTAGCCCCCTACAGTCGCCAATAAATCAAGTTACAGCCCATACAATAAACAGAGGTTATGACTAATACATTAAGATAATGCTGCTTTAACGCTTGCTATTATCTTAATATATTTTTATCTAGCCCCCTATTTGCGACTGCATAACAACTTCAGAAATCTAGTCAGGAATCTAGAATCCCATCAGATGTGCCTCACGCTCCATCTACTCTGGGATCTAGTTTCTACTCAACCCTGAACGCAGATTTGCAGAAACATAAGACTTCATTTAATCTACTGAGAAAATGATTTCAGAGTAATTCAGAATAAAATCAAACGTAACAATTTATTATGTCAGGTAAGTGTATCATGCCAATTTCGTAATCAGTTCAAAGATAATCAATACAATAACATCAAATGCTCAGAGATAAAGAGTAAAATATGTACCTGACTCAAGAAATACATAATGCTGAGTGTCTGAAAGGCACTAGAGTTCTTTGGCGTAGGCCCCGTCCGTAACTCGCATTCCGAGGGTACGGAATCTGCATTTCCTGCCTGAAGTTGAAGGAAATCTTTTATACTAGTATTTAGAACAAGATTGGATAATGAGAAGGCAATTGGTGACGTGATGATTGAGTTTTCCTGGCAGAACTAACGGTAAAGCTTTAATTTCCCTTAATTTTAGTTGCCCTCTCTTCCAGTTCTTCCAGTTTTTCCAGTCTTACAATTCCCTGACAATTCTTGTTAGCTACCTAACTAACATAATATTAATTTTGCACAACCCTGCAAGTAATGCAATACACCAAACATTAATTTAATGAATAATAAAACAATTATTTATAAATAATAGCTGTTATTTGCCAGAAATCATAATGTTGAATCTGTGATTCCGCAGAGCTGGCAATGGTTCCTCTTCAGTCGGTCAGTCGACACCACGTCGAGACCGACGAATAGGAATCTCACTAGAGAGGCCAGTCTACTTTGAGTGAAACTAAACGAGTCAATGCACATTGGCGTGGAAACATTTGCAACTGCTGCTCTGCCACGCAGCGTGGGTATATAACGAGCAGCAGGTGCGATTGCATTTTAGCTTTTTGCTTCAGGGCCTAGCGTTTCGATGCTGTTTGATCTACTGAAAGGTGATAAAACAACGAGCAAACTCTTCAGGCGGATCTCTCGTGTCTAGTACGTGATACAGCGCGGCCGACTTTCTTTCTCTCTCTCTCTCTCTCTTCTATCTCTTTTGTTTTTGTGTTACTGAGAAAAACAAAAAGGCTGTTTTCACAGCTGGTAACAGTGCGTCAAGAGCGCTGAATAGCTGTTCTTGCGGCTGGTAAGACCACCGTGAAGAGAGACAGTGCAAGACAGGCTGCACATTTCCTGTCTGTGTCCGCTGCGACCATTCCCTTGCATGCTTCAGCACCAAGGAGAGCAGTCCTCTGAAAGAGCTTACAAGGGTGGAGCACGTCTTTTTAAAGATGTCAGTCTACCTGTGTGTTTCTGGATGCGGTCGTTATCTGGGTTCGCAGGATGGTCTAGAGCGTTGCATCGCATGTCTGGGCATTGAACACGCTGAGGCAGCATTCGTGGATGAGTCATGTACCCATTGTGGGAGGATGAACATATCGGAGCAACAGTCGAGACTCTCGTTCCTGCAAAGGGGCGGAGTCCCTGTGCCTCTGCCACGATTTAACCCTTCTCCGAGGGTTACTTCAGGCAGTGGTACGGGTGACCTGAGGATCATGGTGAACGCCCTTCCTCCGGGGAACCAACCCCCTAGGAACCCTCATCCCTCCTACGCTCCGCAGCCAGTAGAACCACCGACAGAACTTGCTGGACCATCCAAGAGGTGTGTACCAGTCGTTTCCTTCGGCGCTTCGCAAGATGAACAGATGTCGATCGCTGCATCGGAGGGTGGGTCAGACTTCTCTGCGGATGACGATTCAGCGCCGCTGCCCCCTTCGTGTGACAGCGGTGCCCGAGTTGGACCCGGAGATGATAGCCATGCTTTCCAGGGCCACCAACAGGATCGGGCTTGTGTGGAACCCTCCACCGTGTCCCGAGCCCTCGAGGCTGTATGATTGGTTTCTTGGGGTGGCGCACGCTGGTTCTCAGCCACCCCGATGCATTTCTTCCCAGAGGTGCATGAGAAGCTCACTGGGGTGTGGACGGCACTGTAACGAATGGACTTAATCAAAATGCTCTAGACATCATAAAACCTTCCCCCTCTCCCCTGTTTTCATCGGCCCTCAGACCAGTTCTCTTAGAAGACCGTTATCACCTCTGCTCACCTGTACAATCTCAACAAGAGACTGTGTCTGCAACCCTCAAAGACAGCACAGGATACCAGACGGCACTAGCCATTTGGTCAAAGACTATACAGATAAACTTCCAATACACAAGGACATTGACTCCATTCTTACCCACAAACTTTCCCAAATGTGTATAGTATTTCTCCTGTGTTTTATGCATGTCCCTATGTTTTATTAGCCTAAGTAAGATTCTTTAGTTATGTTAGAGTAACTTCAAATGTTCATGTCCAAACTCTCAGGTAAAGGACTAGATGTTACAATCCCGGAATCCACGTATCCCAAGATGGATATACTATATGCTGGAAATAGTAGAGATATTGAGACAAGTGCCAAGGATCACTGGCTTCATTGGGGTCATCAGGTGGGCACTTTCCTTCACGAGTGTTTCGATGATTAACCCACAACACCTCCAGAGGGCTCATCGGCAATACCTAGCGTCCCAGGTTTGCCCCCCTCGGCTTGTGATCCCCCCTTGCTCAACTACTGTTACTGTCTACAGGCCCAGATACTATCCTTTCTCTTCAACCACAGCCAACGGCTGGCCTCCTCTGCTGCATTGGAAAGGGATTTCACAATCTGCTGCAGAGCCTGACCTCGCATTCCTAGGTCCTTCAAAAACCGGACTGAGGAGCGGCCGACAAACCCTCTACAGCCGACCTCCACTGGGTAGATCCTGACTTTCCACCCACGCTGCTCAGCATCAGCTGCCAGTTCTGAGTACTTTAGCCTCTTACGTTCATACGCCTCCTCCACTGAGTCCTCCCATGGCACTGTCAGTTCCACTAGGAAGGCCGTGCGAAGGGTGGGGGACCAAAAGACGATGTCAGGTCTAAGGTTTGATACTGCAATCTCAATGGGGAAGTGCAACCGCTGGTTTAGATCCACTAATAACTTCCAGTCTCGTGCTTTGTGCAGCAGGCCCGGATATGAGCTGGATCCCTGCGATCTACTTGGTGTTATACCTGCACGAACAAAGGTCATTGATGGATACTGCTTGGCTGGCAGAGGCGGGAGGGTATTTGTGGCTGTTCGCTTGGCCTCAAGGCCAAGCACCTGGTTATGCCGCCATGTATAACGGCCTTGTGCCAAGCTTGTTTTACAGCCAACCAATATGTGCTTTAGGTTTGCTGAAGAGGGACACAGGGAGCATGTGGCATCTTCCCCATACCACTGCTGGAGGTTAGTAGGTGATGGTAAGACATCATAAACTGCTCGAATGAGGAAGCTGACTCGGTATGCCTCCATCCCCCACAGCTCCCTCCAGGAGAGTTTCCTCTTTTCTATGTCCTTTCAATGTGTCCATTGGCCTTGTTTCACATGTGAAACTGCCTTTGTAAGCCTCATCACCTGCTCCTCTTTGCGTATTTCTTCCACGACTAAACCTCACCGTTGTAAAGGAGATGCTTTGTGCCAGAATGGTACATTTTCCCCAACTCCTAGACCTTGTCTCCCCAACTGCACGTGCCCGACAATTTCTTGGTGCCTGAGAGCAGATTTTGCTTGCTCTGACGCCACGGCTGAGGACCACTTTCTTCCAGTCGATCGGGTAAGGACAGTTCTAGCAACTACAGTGTCTCGAGACTCCGACAGAGTCATCTCAAGCCTCACCTTGGCGCACTTAAACTCCTCGGTAAGGCAGGACACAGGTAGCACTAAAACACCTTTTCCATACAGTGCTGTGTTGGTAATACACCTGGGAAGACCAAGCCAC
This sequence comes from Gila orcuttii, assembly GCA_026230005.1. Taxonomy (NCBI): domain Eukaryota; kingdom Metazoa; phylum Chordata; class Actinopteri; order Cypriniformes; family Leuciscidae; genus Gila; species Gila orcuttii. Next base: position 34,797,165 of record JAPDVR010000021.1, read on the forward strand.
TTCTTGGCATAAGAGCTAACCAGCCGCTCCAGCTTTTCGACCTTGGAAAGAGGAATATCGTAGACAGTCAGTGGCCACATTGGGCGTGGAAGGAGGCCAAACTGCAGGCACCAGAGTTTTAGACTGCCAGGCAATAAGGTGCTGTCGATGCTCTTCAGGCCATTTTTGCTGACCTCTTTGAGTTGGACAACCTGCTCGGTGTCCTTTAATGAAGCGTCATACCATCGTCCGAGGCTCTTAACAGGTTTCTCTGCCACTGTTGGTATTGGTTCTCCATCAATGAAGAAGCGATGCTCTGTCAACTTTCCTTTCACAATAGATACACTCCTGGACTTACAAGGCTTTATTTTCATTCGAGCCCACTTGATGGTGTCCTGAAGCTTGCCTAAAAGTCGCCGGGTACAAGCTTTGGTGGTTGTAAGAGTGGTTAGGTCATCCATGTATGCCCTGATTGGAGGGAGCCTGAGTCCGGCTGCTGACCGCTCCCCTCCAACCACCCAACGTGACGCACGAATGATAACCTCCATAGCCATTGTGAAGATGATGTATCACTGCTTTAATGTCTTCAAATCCCCTATTTCTTGGAATCAAACGAATCCTCTTTTAATTTGTATAAATCAATGTTGTACAACATGTTATGATAAATTGCATCATAAAATTTTAACTATACTATACTATGTTACTATGTGTAAAAACTGCACAAATTCTCCATGCCACCATGAACATGCAAATGGGGATAAGATGGAACAAAGACTTTCTCCCGGTCAGCTTTGATTGGTTACCTCAAATGGATGTGAACTGATAGGGCATTTAAGAGTGTCTTAGTTCAGATCTTTGCTCAGATCTGATCTCTTTGAGAGAACATTTTCCTGTCTCCTTCTGGCAACTTCATCTTCAAGTTAACTTCTTTGGATTCGACGTGGACCACCCCAAGAGCCCAAATGAACGCTTCAGCTCACTCCTGGCAAAATCATCAAGAATCTCAAGAATCTCCTGCATCTGGACTTGTTCAGCAACCGAAGACAATGCAAGTACCCGTTCGCAGCCTTTAGATGTGTTCCTAAGTTATTGTGCCCCTTTAAAGGATTAGTTCACCTCAAAATGAAAATTTCCTAATAATTTACTCACCCCATTGCCATCCAATATATCCATGTCTTTCTTTCCTCAGTGGAAGAGAAATTAAGTTTTTGGAGGAAAACATTTCTGGATTTTTTTTTTCGAATAATGGACTTCAATGGCAACCACTGTTTTGAAGTCCAAATTAATGAAGTTTCAAAGGTCTTTGAAGTGCTTCAACAGGCTGTGCATGATCGCAGCTGAGGAAGAGGGTCTTATCTAGCGAAACGATAGGTCATTTAAAATTTTTATATATATATATATATATATATATATATATATATATATATATATATATATATACAGGTCCTTCTCAAAAATTAGCATATTGTGATAAAGTTCATTATTTTCCATAATGTAATTATGAAAATTAAACTTTCATATATTTTAGATTCATTGCACACCAACTGAAATATTTCAGGTCTTTCATTGTTTTAATACTGATGATTTTGGCATACAGCTCATGAAAACCCAAAATTCCTATCTCAAAAAATTAGCATATTTCATCCGACCAATAAAAGAAGTGTTTTTAATACAAAAAAAGTCAACCTTCAAATAATTATGTTCGGTTATGCACTCAATACTTGGTCGGGAATCCTTTTGCAGAAATGACTGCTTCAATGCGGCGTGGCATGGAGGCAATCAGCCTGTGGCACTGCTGAGGTGGAGGCCCAGGATGCTTCGATAGCGCCCTTAAGCTCATCCAGAGTGTTGGGTCTTGCGTCTCTCAACTTTCTCTTCACAATATCCCACAGATTCTCTATGGGGTTCAGGTCAGGAGAGTTGGCAGGGCAATTGAGCACAGTAATACCATGGTCAGTAAACCATTTACCAGTGGTTTTGGCACTGTGAGCAGGTGCCAGGTCGTGCTGAAAAATGAAATCAGATGGAAGCATGAAGTGCTCCAAAATCTGCTGATAGCTAGCTGCATTGACCCTGCCCTTGATAAAACACAGTGGACCAACACCAGCAGCTGACATGGCACCCCAGACCATCACTGACTGTGGGTACTTGACACTGGACTTCAGGCATTTTGGCATTTCCTTCTCCCCAGTCTTCCTCCAGACTCTGGCACCTTGATTTCCGAATGACATGCAAAATTTGCTTTTTTTTAATCCGAAAAAAGTACTTTGGACCACTGAGCAACAGTCCAGTGCTGCTTCTCTGTAGCCCAGGTCAGGCGCTTCTGCCGCTGTTTCTGGTTCAAAAGTGGCTTGACCTGGGGAATGCGGCACCTGTAGCCCATTTCCTGCACACGCCTGTGCACGGTGGCTCTGGATGTTTCTACTCCAGACTCAGTCCACTGCTTCCGCAGGTCCCCCAAGGTCTGGAATCGGTCCTTCTCCACAATCTTCCTCAGGGTCCGGTCACCTCTTCTCGTTGTGCAGCGTTTTTTGCCACACTTTTTCCTTCCCACAGACTTCCCACTGAGGTGCCTTGATACAGCACTCTGGGAACAGCCTATTTGTTCAGAAATTTCTTTCTGTGTCTTACCCTCTTGCTTGAGGGTGTCAATGATGGCCTTCTGGACAGCAGTCAGGTCGGCAGTCTTACCCATGATTGCGGTTTTGAGTAATGAAACAGGCTGGGAGTTTTTAAAAGCCTCAGGAATCTTTTGCAGGTGTTTAGAGTTAATTAGTTGATTCAGATGATTAGGTTAATAGCTCGTTTAGAGAACCTTTTCATGATATGCAAATTTTTTGAGATTTTGGGGTTTTCATGAGCTGTATGCCAAAATATTCAGTATTAAAACAATAAAAGACCTGAAATATTTCAGTTGGTGTGCAATAAATCTAAAATATATGAAAGTCTAATTTTTATCATTACATTATGGAAAATAATTAACTTTATCACAATATGCTAATTTTTTGAGAAGGACCTGTATATATATATATACTTTTTAAGTACAATTGTTCGAATTGAGCTGATCTGCAACATGCCGAGAACTACGTCATCACGTTGAAAGGTCAGGCTCGATGTCGCCGGCGCTGGCGGAAGTACCGCCCTACTGTTTACAAAGCGACTGTGCGAAGGAGGATAGTTAAAATTGTATTGGTCGCTTTGTAAACAGTAGGGCGGTACTTCCACCGGCTCCGGCAACATCGAGCCTGACCTTTCAACGTGATGATGTAGTTCCCGGCGTGTTGCAGATCAGCTCAATCCGAACATTTGTACTTGTACATTGGAGCGAGGATCACCCTCGTCCTCATCCACCTAATCTGTCATTTATTTTTGTTTTGATGATAAATGGAGCCAGCCTCCAAAAGTGATTAATCTGTCCTGTGATTTTTCTCTCTCTCTCACACAACACTGTCCAGACACGAACTTATGCAGTATGTTGGTTGTCTTTACATTATAATAATATTTCATGTAATCTGGAATAAATATGGATATGGAATAAATAGCATTCAATACAAAATGAATGTCTCATATATTGAAATCAAGTTTTATGTGATAAAATATTTGCTTTGTTGTGCATTAGAACCACAGTCATATTACAAAATAATTTATTGAAGCATCCAGATACTTCACCACGTGACAGCAGCAAGCAGCTAGGCTCCTGATTGGTTAACGCGGCGCGAATTGACGCAGAAGTTCAGATTTTTCAACTCGGGCGGCAGACGCGAATTCGCGTCAAACGCGTGAATGCACAAATAGCACTAACTAAATCATTCGCGCGTAACGCGCTTAACGCGCCAGACGCTTAATTCGCGCCATTCGCGCGAATTTGACGCGCGAATGAGGCGAATTCGCGTCTACCGCGCCGCGCTCTACGCCTCATTCGTGCCGCAGGAATTTCTTTGCATTGACTTAACATTGAAATCACTCGCGCCTGACGCGCTATTCGCGTCCGGTGTGAACGCACCATTAAGGTGACCCTGATTCTTTGATGTTTCTCGTAGGTTGTGGTTAACTGATTGTAATCTTGCCATTCTCTTTTCTTCTCTCTCTCATTCTTCACTTTTCTTTACTTTCTTGATTCTCTATACAATCTTTGCTTAGTTTAGTTGTGTGGGTAGCCTACCGTAGTTTCGTTTATTAAACCATTATATCCACCCTTTTTTGTCTCTGTGTTTGCCACTCACAAAAATATCGAAGTCACTTAAACATCTTGATCTAGCGATACCTATGCTATTACCCTGCTAGTACTTTATTTACTTAAATTGGAAAAGGTTATTCTTTCTTGGCCAGAAAGATAATTTATTTCCTAGAATTAATAATTGATTATGCTTTCTGTTCATTGGATGAACTGAATAAATAATTGTACTATTAATTCTGCTACAGTCAATTAAAAAAATAATTAAAATAATTATATAATATATATATTAAATAATTATAATTAACTATAATCCATTGAAATTAATTATATATATATACAGTATACATATATATATATACAGTATACATATATATATATATATATATATATATATATATATATATATCTTTTGAGCTAATTTGCTACAGAACCTTTCACTGACAGAAAGCAGCAGCCTCCTTCCAAGTGGCTCCGAGTAGACAGGCTGCCAGGCACCCGCCAAGAGGGGCAGCAAAGCGGGGTGGCAAGCGGCCCTAGGACGGGCAACATGGAGATGGATGGGACTGCTCTTCAGGAGATTGTGACCGCACCACTCCCTCCCCCAGAAGAGGGCCGGGTGGTAAATCCTGTGTTTCCTTTTGTTTGTGTTCCGCCGCTGGCGTCAAAAGCAGCGTGCAGTTCGAGAACTCAACCAAGCCTCCTCCTGCGCCTCCAGCCCCGTGGAACCAGGTAAGTGTTGCATAGCACACTCAGACCCTCCTACGGGCCGTCTCCCAGAGTTCCTGTGTTCCATCTCGCTGCCCCACTGCTGGTATGCCTAGGGCCTTTTGGTGCTGCTTGTACGGTCTCTGCGAGCCTGGCTAGCTCTCCCCAGTCCATCTCAGTGGCTCATTCGGACCATCTGGCTCAGCAATGAGATTCAGTTCGCCCGGCGTCACGCAGAGACGCATTTTCGAGTGCATCCATCCCCGAGATTGGTTTGCACCGATCGACCTGAAGGACGCGTTCTTTCATGTCTCGATTCTACCTTGACACAGGCTGTAGTATTCGGTCGCACAGACAGCGCGCCTCACAGAGGAACGCGCTCAGTCGGTGCTGAACTGCCTGGATACGTTCAAAAGCAGGACGGCGGTCCCACTGAAATTCTTTCAGAGACTCCTGGGGCATATGGTAGCGGGCTGCTCCATATGAGACCACTTCAGCACTGGCTTCACGGCTCGGAGTCCCGAGATGGACGTGGCATCACTGCACCGGGGTGCCGCCAGACCTTCAGCCCCTTCAGAACCCTCATTCCTACGAGCAGGAGTGCCATTGGAACAGGTGTCCAGGCATGGCTGTGGTGTTCACAGATGCCTCTGCCTCCGGCTGGAGTGCCAGGTACAATGGGCATGCAGTGTCAGGGGTGTGGACAAGCCCCCAACTGCATTGGCACATCAACTGCCTCGAGTTGCTGGCAGTAAGTCTCGCTCTGAGCCGCTTGAAAGCCGCTATAGGGCAGGGACGTGCTGGTCTGTACGGATAACATTGTGACCGTTGTGTACATCAACCGTCAAGGTGGTCTGTGCTCTCTTCGCATGTCGCAACTCGCCCGCCATCTCCTCCTCTGGAGTTAGAAGCATCTGAGGTCGCTTCGGGCCATGCATGTCCCCGGTGTGCTCAACCGTGTGGCTGACGAGCTATCACGAGCTGTGCTCCCGGGAGAATGGCAACTCCACCCACAGGTGGTTCAGCTGATCTGGAGAGAGTTCAGGGAAGCTCAGGTAGACTTGTTTGCCTCCTCAGAGACCTCCCACTGCCAGCTGTTTTACTCCCTGACCGAGGGAACACTCGGCGCGGATGCACTGGCACACAGCTGGCCAGGGGGCCTCCGCAAATTTGCGTTCCCCCCAGTGAGCCTACTTGCACAGACCCTGTGCAAAGTCATGTAGGATGAGGAGCAGGTCATTCTGGTAGCTCCATATTGGCCTACCCGGACCTGGTTCCCAGAACTCATGCTCCTCGTTACAGCTCCTCCCTGGCCCAATCCTCTGAGGAAGGACCTTCTGACTCAGAGACGGGCACCCTTTGGTACCCGCGTCTGAACCTCTGGGAACTCCATGTGTGGTCCCTGGATGGGACGCAGAGGTTCTAGGTGACTTACCCCCAGAGATACTTAACACCATCACTTCGGCACGGGCACCGTCTATGAGACGTGCGTACGCCTTGAAGTGGAACTCATCTCGCTGAGAGAACCCCCGAAGATGTTCGATAGGGTTACCAACCTTCGGGTTAGTCTATATGCATATCTCCACATAACTCCTTCGGGGAAGGATGTGGGTTCCACAGCATTTCCTTCCTAACAGAAAGGGCAGTGTCAGTGTTATCCAAGAATCTCACTGTATGGGTTATCATGGAACAACATTGACAGATATACTTTGTGTAAGGCCTCTCCTATCGTCCTTCCAGGCAAGAGGCTTGAACAGGGCGCTGGATGGGGTCAGCAGTTGTGGCTGACGAATTCCTATTCGTCTGTCGCGATGTAACTGGTCTTGGTTACATATGGTAACCCTCGTTCCCTGAAGGAGGAAACGGAGATGCCACGTCCCATCGCCACATCTGCTGCGGCCCGACGGGGCAGCCAGCTCATTGGCTCGGCTCCTCAGCAAAAAACTGAAGTGCAATCGCACATGCTGCTCGTAATATACCCATGCTGCTTGACAGAGCAGCTGTTGCAAATGATTGCACGCCAATATGCATTGGTTCGTTTAGTTTCACTCGAAGTAGATTGGCCTCGCTAGCGAGATTCCTTTTCGTCAGTCTCGACGTGGCGTCTCCGTTCCCTCCTTCAGGGAACGAGGCATACCATATGTAACCGAGACGTTATGGCATGAGTGTATTGTTCTGTTTATCCTTTGAAATGTTTTCACTGAATGCGAGTTTCGCCCAGTTATTGTTCATTCATCTTGACATGATCTTCATTTGAAAAGGCACCTTGAGGCAATTGTCGACCGGACTGCTAATGTGATGGTTATTGTTTGACTATCTGCCCCTTTTCTCCTCTAACATTCCACTTTCATTAATTTATGAATGCAACTCAATATTCTTGTTATATATTTAGCACAGAAATTTCCCTGCCCTTGAAATAAGCTGCCATAATGAAAAGCGCTTTAACCTGACCTTTAAATAAGTAGAGACTAGTGTCACCACACTGAGGGACTTTATGTGAAAATTGAAAAAAGTTTTGCTTCAAAAATTAAAAAGCTGTTCAGTGGTTTGACCAGTAGGTACCATTAATTAAATTTGATTTGAAAACAGAAATAAATCAGTGATTTAAAGAGAGACATAAATAAAAAAAATATAATGAAAATGACTGTGTACCACAAAAATAAGTAATTTTGTAACATTATAATGTCTTTACTGACACTTTAATCCATATATGGGTTAGTTCATCCAAAACATTAAGTTGTCATCAATTACTCACCCTCATGTAGTTCCAAACCTGTGAGACTTTTGTTCATCTTCAAAACACAAATGAAGATATTTTAAATGAATCAGAAATTTCTATCCCTTTATTGACAGTCTACGCAACTACCATTTCACTATGCTTCAAAAAGTTCATAAAGAGATCGTAAAACATAAATTGAGAGGATTGGTAAATTTTTTCTGAAGAGACATGATCACTTTATATGATGAACGGATTGAATTTAGGCTTTTATTCACATATAAGCATTGATCAGCGAACATAAAGAGAAGCTCAAGGGTACTTGCTTGACGCTGGAGAACAAACCCCACTTGTTCTTGCAGAAGCTCAAACGTGCTGCGTAACACCAGAATGAACCTCATTGGTTCTTGTGGAAACTTAAACGTGCTGCGTAACACGATAATGAACCTCATTGGTTCTTGCAGAAGCTCAAACATGCTGCGTAACACAAGAATAAACCTCATTGGTTCTTGTAGAAGCTTAAACGTGCATCCTGACTCGAGAATGAACCTCATTGGTTCTTGCAGAAGCTCAAACGCCAAAAATGACACAAGAAACAAGAAAACACAAGTAACACAAGAAAATTAACCTGAACACCAGGTCTCTTAAAAAATTGACTAAACAGCTCAATTCATTTGGATTAGTTTTACAATCTCTTTATGAACTTTTAGCTGTCAATGGAGCTCTCAGATTTAATATCTTTATTTGACATGAGAGTTAGTATATGATGAACAATTAATGCATCCTTACTGAATAAAAGCATTTGAAAAATAAAAATAAAATCTTACTGACCCAAAACTTTTGAATGGTATCGTGTGTTTAGATATTTCTACTGGAGAACATAAGATACAGATAAAGAATTTTTTTTTTTTTAGTCATACAGTCCTATAGGTAAATTTGTGTTTGCCTTGAGCGCTCATGCTCAAATAGAAGAGTCAAGGATGAGTCACCATGAACTATGGGCATTATTTCACACAATAAAACTCATCCTGATCCACGGTTAGCATCTCAATTCCTTGGCGCTCCACCTTTAAATAAATACAGCCTCCACGCAGCAAAACAAAACCACCTCTAAAGTGAATATACAAAGTCTATTCCAGGACTGAGATAAAGAGCTTTGGTGTTTTGAGGATAAAGTTTTCATCTGTTTCTCTGTGTCAGTGAAGAGTTTTACAGTCACATGATCTTTTACAGAGAGATTGAGCTGGTTCAAAAGGCTAATATTATTCATCTTTATTTACGTTATTCTAATGCAGTCCTTTGTCCTATGTCTCACTGAAAGAATAAGTCTTTATCTGGACTGGAAAACAGATTAAAGAAAATATCATTGCGGTTTTGCTTATAAGCAGATTTTTTTGCGGAAATTGAGTAAATACAATGTAAAGAAAGCGTGTGTGCAGAAGATGACCTGTCACAGATATTTAGGTGTGTCTTTGATAATTTCCCTGTGTGTGTCAGTCAGAGGTCATGATTTGTCATTATCTGAAGTGTAAAATCCAATCTTTTCCAGCTCCTCACACTCCTTTCCCCATTTACAGAGCCGATGCCCAGTTCTGGTCTGCTCCATACACTTCCATCACAGAAAATGCAGATCTGGGTCTGGCCTTGCAGAACTTGCTGGTTTCAACCAATCAGGGGTGTGTTTCCCAAAAGCATCGTTACCCAAATATGGTCGCAAGGTCTGTTGTTATCAGCATAGTTCAAGGGGTCTGTGTTTTCCGAAACCACAGTTCCAATGTACATTCGCAAACAGCATCGCAAAATTGTGTGGTTGGAACAACAGCTCTCGACCTGTGGTTAGAAGCAGAGTTTCTTGATTGCATGACATGTGGACTTAGTACATCCTTATTTTGAGCCAAATAAGCAAGCTGACATTCAGTACAATCTGTATCATTTATTTAGAATACATACAAATGTCGTTTACCTCTTTTAGTTTGTCAAGAGATTTTTAGCACCGTTTTTAAAGAGTGTGCAAGTGCGAACGTGCTCTAGTATGTAAGAACGAGCCAATAATTGAATCTGAAAATAAAGCTAAATAACTGATGAACGCACACAGCAGAGTTTTCAAAGCAAGACGGCGTTAAATTACCTCATGTCTAGCACATAACATTAGCCTGGATGCCAGCCGAACTTAGGCCCGCCCACAACATTTAAAGGATGGGAAGTTTGGTCTGGCCTTGATCGGTTGTGAAGCAAGTATGCCCGAACCAAAGCTGTTCCACTAATGAAATTGTCAGGACAGGCTTTATAAGATGATGGACAGATGATCAACCGTAATGTAATTATCCAAGTCACCAAAGAGCGCTTGGGTTGAACAAAGAATGGCTGCCGCTGGATAATTTAGTTGTGTAGATTCAGCCATCGCGGCTGTTATAGAAGATGTAGACAGCGCAATCATTTTAAAAGAGGAACAGAGAACCATGATTAAGGCATTTGTCGATCCAATTGAGTGCAGAGGCATTTTCTTTCCTGGTTCGGTTGAAACGCGCCCCATAATCACAGCCCAATGGAGCAGTATCAGACTCACATTCTGACTAGAATCTGAGTATAACGGCTAACATAACATTACCAGAACCAAATACATATTGTGCATAAGTTTTAATAACTAAGTCACATAACTAACATACAAACAATTACACAGACATTGGGTAGATGGTTAAGGTGACAGAATGAAACCGGAAGCAGGAAAGGGAACTATGGAAAAGATCTATTTAACTATGAAAAGAACCATCAGCTTATCATTTTTAGAGTACTTCATTATTGCAGTGGACACATTTCTTGAAGACCATGGAAAAGGATGTTGATGTTTCCTTTGCGTGTCAAAGGTCTGTGGTCTGTGGTCACAGTGTGGTCGGCAGGCTGTGGTCACAGCCTGCCGGTCCCCACAGACATTAACCCGAAGAAGCAGCAGTGAAGGCCAGAGGTAGAGAGGACTAAGAGAGGGAAGGGCTTGTGGAGGTTCAATTTAAAGCCTGATAAAGGTCCCACCTCTCAGGGTTGGCACGACCAATAAGAAAGGTGGAGTTTCCAAGCGGATTAAGTTGATTTATGGATCTTTGTTTCAAGCGTGAAAAAAGTCACCTTTTTTGGGCTTTGGGCAGCTCCAACTTTTACCCCATTGTGAGGTATGTTCTTACAGAGTCGGTCAGCCTCTTCAAATGTGGTAAATTACATGTTTCTGCGAAATTCTCACTCAGAGCTTTGGCTCGTCAAAGTTTGTCGCAATGTTAAATCTATGGGATTTTTTGGCCGTACATTCGCCCCTGGGGCGAACACCGTCGACCCAATCTCTTATAAAACTCATAGGACACTTCTCCTCAATAGGCCGCATGATTTGACGCCTCATTCATGGGTCTGTGACAAAATCTGCGGCAGGAGGAGTGCCCCAAACTTTTTCCCGGACAAGTAAGAATGTAATACTAGTAAAATTTCAATGGGGAAACTTTGGGCAGCTCCTGCCCCCCAAGGGTGCAACTCTTACCACATTGTGAGGTATGTTCTTACAGAGCCTGCCAGCCTCTTCAAATGTGGTAAATTACACGTTTCTGCGAAATCCTCGCTCGGAGCTGTGAATCGTTAAAGTTTGTCGCACTGCAAAGTCTACGGGACATTTTCGGCGGGTTTTTCGCCTTTGGGGCGAACATCATACCCCCAATTGCTTAGAAAAGTCATAGCACACCATTTCTCAATAATCCGCACGTTTTGACGCCTCATTCGTGGATCTGTGACAAAAGCTGCGGGAGGAGTAGCGCGTCAAACTTTTGTACAGAAGAAGAAGAAGTATGAGCATAACAATAGTGATGCCTTGCCTTTGGCAAGCACCCACTAATAAACAACTCACTGAGCTCTAGTTGTACCGCCTGACTGTTGCAGATTCATTTCAGTGTTGATAATGTTGACATAGAAACGCATAAATACGAGTCTAAGGACTCCGGGTAAAACTTCACGGGGTTGCCATCTCGTATTTACGGACCGAATGCAATGATTGGGCGAACGGTCTTGTGACTTCCACAGAAGATATATGTACATGTTTTAATATTAAGACCAATTATATTATTGATTGCTATCACGATGTGAAGAGAATTTTAACCAGTATAACAAAAAAGTGTTTATTAAAAAATATATATATTTTGTCATGTGTGAGAAAACACTTCTTTCACTTCTCAGTTCTTTCTTTCACACAATTGACAGAAATTTCCGGCTTTCCGTGTTTTCACTGCAGGGTAGGGGGCGCTATTACGCATCTTCTGAAAGAATCTGAATCTCCTGATCAAAACACATGTGAAGACGCAGAAACAAGTATATGTAAGCATCATTGCAATCATCAACAGAAACAGATAAACAGAACAGCATATAAATCAAAACTGCCTAGTGTTACCGAATGAAATGTCGACCCAGGATGAGCTACAGAACTGTGAATCTTTGGGGGTGTTGATAATCTACTGCATCTGTGTTTTGATCATGATTCTGAATCCGATCCAGATGTAGTATTTGTCAAAATGTGACTTTGATAAAAAAAGGAATGCATGAAGCTAGAATAAAACAGATTTTTTTTTTAAAGCAGATGCTCTTGTTCTTTCTTTTGATATATTGCATATTCAGATATTCATACTACAAAATATTCTGGGGGCCATGAAACTTTTGTGAAAATGATTAAAAATGCTGGCGATGGCTGGCACCTTTTCCTCTGTCGTGGAAAGAGTTAGCAATAATTTAATGTCACAGGTTGGTTCAAACCAGCAAAGTAGAAGCAAGGATCTATTTGCAGCAATTTTCTTAAAGAAAACAAGAAAACACTAGATCACTGGAGAAATGTGACTGTCCCAATTTCTCCAGTAAACCCTTATTTCCTTTATGGACTCTTCTTTTCTTTTCTCTTTAATGAGTGGTAATTGTTTGTTTATGCAAGTTTTGCAAGTCATCAATTTCCCTTTAATGTGTCACAAAAAGTTTAATATATACACTGAACAAATTTATAAACACAACACTTTTGTTTTTGCCCCCATTTTTCATGAGCTGAACTCAAAGATATAAGACTTTTTTATGTACACAAAAGGCCTATTTCTCTCAAATATTGTTCACAAATCTGTTTAAATCTGTGTTAGTGAGCACTTCTCCTTTGCAGAGATAATCCATGCACCTCACAGGTGTGGCATATCAGGATGCTGATTAGACAGCATGATTATTGCACATGTGTGCCTTAGGCTGGCCACAATAAAAGGCCACTCTAAAATGTGCAGTTTTATCACACAGCACAATGCCACAGATGTCGCAAGTTTTGAGGGAGCGTGCAATTGGCATGCTGACTGCAGGAATGTCCACCAGAGCTATTGCCCGTGAATTCTCTACCATAAGCCGTCTCCAAAGGCGTTTCAGAGAATTTGGCAGTACATCCAACCGGATCAAAAATCACAACTGCAGAACATGTGTAACCACACCAGCCCAGGACCTCCACATCCAGCATCTTCACCTCCAAGAATGCAAAATCGGTTTGCATAACCAGAGAATTTCTGCACAAACTGTCAGAAACCGTCTCAGGGAAGCTCATCTGCATGCTCGTCGTCCTCATCAGGGGGTCCTCATCACCTGACTGCAGTTCGTCGTCGTAACCAACTTGAGTGGGCAAATGCTCAAATTCGATGGCGTCTGGCACTTTGGAGAGGTGTTCTCTTCACTGATGAATCCCGGTTTTCACCGTACAGGGCACATGGCAGACTGTGTATGGCATCGTGTGAGTGAGCGGTTTGCTGATGTCATCGTTGTGGATCGAGTGGCCCATGGTGGCGGTGGGGTTATGGTATGGGCAGGCGTATGTTATGGACGACGAACACAGGTGCATTTTATTGATGGCATTTTGAATGCACAGAGATACTGTGACAAGATCCTGAGGCCCATTGTTGTGCCATTCATCCATGACCATCACCTCATACTGCAGCATGATAATGCATGGCCCCATGTTGCTAGGATCTGTACACAATTCCTGGAAGCTGAAAACATCCCAGTTCTTGCATGGCCAGCATACTCACCGGAAATGTCACCAATTGAGCATGTTTGGGATGCTCTGGATCGGCGTATACGACAGCGTGTTCCAGGTCCTGCCAATATCCAGCAACTTTGCACAGCCATTGAAGAGGAGTGGACCAACATTCCACAGGCCACAATCAACAACCAGATTAAAACTAGATTAAAAACGCATCTCTTTAGCCAAGCATTCACATAATGCTTACCTTTTATACTACTGTTGAATCAGATCGAATGCATTAATATTATGAACAGCAGCTATGCTAATTATTTCCCATCTGCTTTTCTGCTGTTATCTTGGGACGCTAGTCCCGAGGTAAATAGCGTTCGTCAGCTCCAGTTTGTATCCAGCCTCTCACGGAGACTTCAGATGCCCCAACACCTGCGATGAGATGACTAAACGCCTGTGAAGAGACGACTCGACTCCTGTGAAGAGACGACTCAACGCCGGCGATATGTTATGCCTTAAATTAATAATTAATTAATTAACTGTATTTTTCTATGTACATTTCCGAAATGCACTTTCTGTAAAGCTGCTTTGAAACAATATGTTTTGTGAAAAGCGCTATACAAATAAATTTGAATTGAATTGAATTTGAATCAACTCTATACGACGGAGATGTGTTGCACTGTGTGAGGCAAATGGTGGTCACAGCAGATATTGACTGGTTTCCGCACCCCCCCCCCCCCCCCCCAATACAGTGGCAAAGAGAGTAGAGAAGTGACGAAGTGCAAATTTGTGAACAATATTTGAGAGAAATAGGCCTTTTGTGTACATTGAATTTTTGAGTTCAGCTCATGAAAAATGGGGGCAAAAACAAAAGCGTTGTGTTTATAATTTTGTTCAGTATAGATCACTGGAGGACATATTTACTTTGTGCACTCATGTCACAGTGTTGTGAGAAGCTGTAAAACATGCAAACAACACAGGTGTCTCTCTACATCAAATCAATGCTATGGGTTCGATGTTTTCCACAGTACTGCACTCATTTCATTTGTGCTTAGAGAATACACGTGATACACCAATACACGTTTACTCACCTTCATGTTGTTCCCGCTGTTTGATTTGATACTGGCACATTTATATTAGCTACACATCTCTGAAAGAAGAGAACAGATTCATTTCAGTTGTTTGGTGTTTTCCTCCCTTATTCCAGTCTGTAAATTCATTCCGTAGCAGTGAAATTTCCCATAAATCTTTGGGCGAGTCTATTAGCCCACTAGCCATTGAAGTGGACTGCCATTGATCATAAAGACAAAATTCTGGACTCACCCTGCCTACCGTATTTCATTTTCCCCTCATGGTGTATTAACCCTTTTTACTCTTTGTGTTTTCTCAGACTGCAGACATATTTTATCCGCCCATATGTAATTTATTGCAATCACAAATGATATTCGTGTTAAATGCACACTCTATTCAGATGCATGGTCTTTTATAATATGAAGCATTTTTTTTATATGATGTGTGCACCCAACATGAATTGTGAGCCCAATTATCAGTCCAATTGGAAATACAGTTGTGTTTACAAGGTGTCAGGCTATAATGAGCACTTTATTTTTTAGAAAGAACTGCTGGATTTGCCAACATTTTACTTATTGCAGATGCTATTGTGAAATGTAAATATTCTTTTTCCTCCACCAAATGCTGGCATGGTGGATTTCGGTCTTCAAGCAGAAGGAGCTGGATGCAAAATGTTTGAATAGTATCACAACTCTGACTTGTGATGCAGCCTGAATCATAATCACACAGTGTTTGTTCGTTGGTCAGAGGAAAAGTGGCCCCCTGACTGAGCCTGGTTTCTCCCAAGGTTTTTTTTTTTTCTCCATTTCTGTCACCCGAAGGAGTTTGGGTTCCTTGCCACTGTTGCCTCTGGCTTGCTTAGTTGGGCTTTAAAAGACTCTTAATATTCAGTAATATTATTGATTTGGCTGCACTGACTCTTGGATGAGAACAAAACTTGAACTGAATTGAGTTGAATAATGACACTATTGTCTTCTGCTTATAGCTGAATCAAATTAGTTTTAGTAGACGAATTTTGCAACATCGACACTGTTATTGAACTGATTTGAGTCCATAGTGAACTGACTTGAGCTGAATAATGACACTATTGTCTTCTTTAGAGCTGCTTTACAGCAGAATTTGAATTTGTCTCATATTTAAAGTTTGCATAATTGATTCTGTCATTTTCCTGTTTGTCACTGTAAAGGCCTGTTCACACCCAGGACGATAACTGTAATGATAAAGATTTAGTTCTAAAAATCACTCTAAATATAATAAAAATAGCAGAACAAATCACAACTATAATGATAACGGCACAGAGAAAGGATATTGGAATTCAAAACGTTTTTTTTTCAAATGATGGATGATAAAAACCTTGACATCCAATCAGAATCCATCCCGCTTTAAAGAACTTAAAGTAGCAGACAACAAAACCGCAGTGCACTCCTAAAATAATCAGAACAATATTATTTGTTGCGGTGGATGCTAGTTATTGTTATTGGCCTTAAAGCTGATTTAACAACCCCTATTGTAAAAAGTGCTATATAAATGACTTGACACCATAGGATAATAACACACTGTGCATATAATGTTAATACCGATGCCACACTGTCATACTGAGATCTATACTGCAAATGTTTGTAAGAGCATATCACACATTTATAGTGCTTGAACACATATCAGAGAGAAAATCATATAAAGAGACTTTGTCAAGAAACTCTGCCTTTGATCAGATAAAAGGCCATTGAAATAATTTCACACACACACACACACACACACACACACACACACACACACACACACACACACACACACACACACACACACACACACACACACACACACACAGCAATAAAATGTGAGTGTTGAATGTGTGTGTTTGTGTGTCTGAAAGAGATAAGTGTGGACTTGCACAATGGTGGTTGAATTGACAGAGCAGAACTTTGCATAAATGAATGTGAATGAACCAAAACAATAACAAATAAACTGCTGTCTGAAATGCCTGGCTGATAATTACAATTAGAATTTCAAATAAAAAATGTTCTCATAAATGGAGGTAACTGCTCAATTGTGAAATAAACTTCAATCAATCGATTAAAACTTGCAATCCAATTTAATTGCATGGTATGCTGGTAAATTTAATAAATTTAAATCACAATTAAGTGCAATATTTGATGAAGAAAGACCCTAAATGATCATTCAAAATTCATGTTATTGAAGCAGACAAAAGCACTAAACTCAAGATAGATTTAGACAAGATTTAGACAATCAGGGGGC
The DNA here is from genome assembly GCA_026230005.1 of Gila orcuttii. NCBI lineage: Eukaryota > Metazoa > Chordata > Actinopteri > Cypriniformes > Leuciscidae > Gila > Gila orcuttii. The sequence continues at coordinate 34,814,079 of JAPDVR010000021.1, forward strand.
TTTTACACTGGGCTCGTTTGCTGCGGTCCGAGCCCGGGCGCGATTGTCCCCGGCGCCCCCCGCAGCGTTGGTCTGGTTTCACACTCAACTTGATTCTATCGAACTCTGGTGCGTTTGCGTGCATCTTACGTCATTGCAAACGTGCACGGCGCATGATAGAAAACACGACGCGGGTCAATATATTATGTTTTTTATTAATTTGGTGCTATTATAGCTGAGTAAACAACGCAGGCTAACTGTGTGTGTGTTTCGCATAAGCTGTCTTTCCGCTGCTTGCAAATGGACTCTTGAGAAGACAGTGGATTTCCATTAATTTGTTGCCCTGATTGCACGCACTATGCGCGAATACACTGCAGACTCACTCTTGCTCGTATCCAGGGTAAATCTTCATCCCTTACGTGTGTTTTATTTAACTAAATACATCATAATCGGCTAAAACGCATGCGCAGGATACTTCACTTCCTGAACAAGTGCGCACCCGAGTCCGTGTTGCTTTCACATACACGCGAACCGCAGCACGGTTCGGGAGCAACCGAACTCAGACCACCTCCTCCAGGTAGTCTCGGGTTCGGTACCCCAGTGCGCACCCGGGTCCCATGACAGCGTTCACATAAGCGATTTTTCATGCGAACCGTGCCCCGTTCCGAACTAAACTGCCAGTGTGAAAGCCCCCTCACACAAGATGCTGTCACATAAGGCTGGTTGCAACCAGCGCACAACAGTATAAAAGTCTTTAATCAAAATCCATCTATGAAACACGCAGGAGAATAACTAGGAGTGAAGATACACAACCATGTATAACACAAACAAGACTGAACAATGAACAGAAGAAACTAAGGGTACGTTTACAAGATAACGATATGCTTAAAACTAATATCCTGAAGTTTTTTCAAGTAAAAAGTACTTTCAGACTCCTGATTACATGCAATTAAGGTCCAGCAGGTGTCAGAGCTAAACAAGATCATGACGTCTGAGGCTGGGGATTCGAAACAGATGTTAAAACACTAAAATTGTATATAAAGTTAGTTTTTGAAATATTACCAGTGATTGAATATCGTGCGTGTGTGTGTGTGTGTGTGTGTGTGTCAATAGTCCTTTTTACATTTTGTGCTATGCCAAGTCATTTAGGACATGTTTTCATTAATAGGTACCTATATATGACATTTCTGCCGCTTATCTCAGTGGGAGGGAGTGTAATTGACCCTTCGCTAAGCCACGCCCGAAAACCGCGACTGGCCAATCGTGTCTTAGCAACCGTAACTAGGCGCGGGAGGTCTGGCAAGCTTCGAGCGAGGGAAACATGCCGAAGCGGTGTGCGTATGTATTGTGCAAATCTGATACCCGGTATCCTAAAAGTTTGGACGCGGGAGTGGAATTTTTTTCCTTCCCGAAAATCTAAAAGCCAAGGGGAGAAATGATGTGCGTGGATCAGCAGTGCGGGAGAACCCATTCACAACTAAGTGTCGACAGGATTAACAAAAACACCTATTGCTTGGAAGTTGGAAATAATGACGGTTCTTTGTTCATAATGCATATATTTTAATGTAAAATAAGACGATTAAAGACAAGACGGAGGCTCACTGACATACTTTAAAATATATTTCAGCATTTTGTTAATCAATGGCCTACTAAGTTACCCCTGACTGAGTAACTTTAACCCAATCCGATCACGGCTCTCCCGCTGTTAATGTTATTCCACAAGATTTATGGATAAACTGTTTGATTTATAATTATTATATTATTTTCACATTTCACTTACCCTGCTGTGCACGAACATAGCTGTTCCTCAATTTGTGTGTTTCCCATTTGAATGGTCAGCGTATAAGGCGGCTGCTGCTGCGCTGGGACTATACGTTAGGCTTTAGCTTCAATTTTTATGGAATTATTCTCTAATCGGTTGCATATTATGTCGTGGATATATCCCTCGAATGCACACTGCAGTCCCTTTTGTCTTGCTCTCTCAGATATTTCACATGTTCGCCAAAAATTACTAATTATCTCATTGGGAATGTCTGACACCGGTGCATACACACTGTAATAGACGTGCCAGACGCGAAAGCTTGACAGGCGTAGCAACAGTAACTAGGGAGGGCGGGGCTTAGCGAAGGGTCAATTGTCTGTAACTCGGAATTCAATTTATTATGAATGAGTCTTATTCACTGACTCCCTTCTCAAACCTCTGGAAGTGATAAGAAAAACCACTGCCATTCACTTTCAATTGTATAATTTCGATGGATGGATGGATGGATGGATGGATGGATGGGACAAATTACAGAACAGTAAATTTAATTTACACTAGAGGCACGGCAAGTATAAAATTGATACAACATTCTACTTATACAACATATTTTACTTTGGCTCAGTGAAATACATAAAACTGAGTGTGGTAGCAATATTAAATTATTATATTCAATTCAAGTTTCCATGAAAAAACGTATTTAAAGCAATTTCTCCCTTATGGCGAGGTAAGGGCAGACTGCTGAGAAATGCTGAGCTAATTGTTCTTTAGCTGATTGCTTATTGAAAACAAATTAAAAGCCATCTGTGTTTCATTGCAAGTAAGTAAATCACTGGTTGCTGTAATGTAGTTAATTATTCATTGTGCTATACATATAAAAAATGGAAGTGTATTTCTGAAGAAGATAAAATTAGGTTTTGTCTGGGAACATAGAGGTTCAGATAACATTGTGAAGAAATAATCACAATAATGAAATTAAAAGCTTTTTATTTTCCAAGAACTCACAAACCAAGTTTCACAGTGAACAAAACCACAACCCAAATGTGCTTTTTTCCCCCTTTCCTCCCCATTTTAATCAAACTAAGAGCTTTGATTTAAACTGAAGCGGTATTAATCAAAGCGAGCCACTCCAAAGACATTCGGCTGAATTAGTGCCGTGTATTTGAAGCTTGAACAGCCTGCTTCATCAAAGCATATTTACAAAAAAATAAATCCAAGTGCCTGAATGTTCCACAGGCCTGTCAGTTAAAACATTATTGCTATCAACAGATATTTTCCAGCCAACCCCGATAAACAATTGAGAGGAGGATTTATTTCATCGCTGTTGAATCTTAAAAACATGCTCAGGTCACATTTCACTGAAAAAGAAAGAAAGAAAATTAATTAATGGAGTCAAAGTGTTTTAGGAAAATTAATTTTTCTCTGTAATAAGCATGCAATTATAGTGTTATAACATGATTATAACATGCCCTTGTCTGTTTCTCTAACAGGATCTTTTTATCTTCATGCCTTAAAATAGCTTGAATGTAACTCAACACCCTTGCCTCAGTTTACACGGTTCTATGAATATGCAAATGATCCCCGCCTCCACTCACTCACAGCAGCTCAGAGATCCACTCGTTGACGATCACATGTTGATCTGATTAGTTACACGGTTTGTGACGTCAGAAACACCAGCGATTTCAAACCGTGTTTTTGAGACTGTCTTTGGTTCACTGCAGTTTTAAGAAGAAAATACTCAGCAATGCTGTTGACTAATGAATTTGCACATGGTTTGTCTTAAAGCTTATTAAAAACATCACATAGACATATAAACAACATTAAAAGCTTGATTTTCACCAGAGGGAATTTAAGCTCTAATTACCTCTTAGAGAGGAAATTAAATATGTTGCACGTTACTTACCAATAAAAAGAGTTGTCAATTCATGATACTTTCTCATCTCTTATTTTTTTTACTTAAAATACATTGTTGTTAAGAAAAGTATTATTTATTCTGTGACTGGTATCGGTGATCGCTAATCGGCCCCAAAAATCATGATCAGAGCACCCTTATTGTAAATGAATGACATATTCTTGGTATGACAAGACGCTTAATTAAGAGATCAGAAACTGATAACTGAATTAGCTGTCGGTCAAACTGTGTTGTGTGTGTATCATGCTGAGAAGTTGAGTTCCTATCTCATACATTTGGAAATGCTCTAATGAATGACACATTGCTGACATCATTATTCTAGAACAGGGGTTCTCAACTCTGGCCCCAGAGGTCCACTTTCCTGCAGAGTTTATCCAACCTTCATCGAGCTCACTTGCCTGTAGCTTTCTGTTAATCCTGAAGTGTGCACGGACCTGCAGTTCAGATTCTAACTGGAAAAAATAGACCGTCCAGTATCTGTGGAATATTAATTTAATACTAATACTAATACTAATAATGTCACGGTTTGGGTTTTGTTCCTTGTCCCTGTTTCATGTATGTCATGTGATCCCTGTTCTAGTCATGTGATCCTGCCATAAACCAACGCTACTTTTGCGTCATCGAAGGGTAACACCCCTTTTTGGGGGGAAACAAACGGATTCCTCTGAGAACAGGGGCCTGTTTCAATAAGGAGGTTCAACCAACTCTGAGTTAAAACTTGAACTCTGAGTGGACTTACCCTGAGATGGGAAACTCTGAGTTTTCGGTTTCAGAACAGCTGAAATGAGTAAGTTCAATCAACTATAAGTTGACTGACTCTGAGTTAAGCTTATGTGCACCACAACTATAAAAAGCCATTATCAATGGAGCACAGATATTATGAGTCACCATGGTAACAGCGCCAGACAAAAAGAGGTCTGCATATTTCTCACCAGCAGTACGCAATTTTTTTTTTTAAGCAACAGGGCAGCAGCGGCGATCGAGAGAGTTAGTTTGGGAGAAAATAGTTGCTCGAGTCAATGCGTAAGTTTACATTTTAATTACTGTTATACAGTGTTGGGTGTAACTACCAAGTAATCTAAAAACTGTAATTTAATTAAAGGGATTACTCTTAATTCTTCTGTAATATAAAGTAAAATATGATGTCATTGCATTAAATACTGCATAGACTATAGAAAAATTCTGTATAAAACAATAGTGGATTTAACATTTTTAAAAGGTATATTTTTAATGTAACCTACACACTTTGGTCAATTAAAGAATAATTCATGCAATTGTATATTGTTAATTTGAAAGCATTAAAAGTGCAGTTTGTTGTCTCTTTCTGTATTGTTCAAGTGGTTGAGGTTGATATGGAATTTATAAAGTAATTAGTAATAAGTAGACCAATACTTTATGTCATTTGTAGTTAGTAATTAATAACTATTTTAGAGTAACTTACCCAACTGTTATAATATCAGAGGTGAAACTGGAAGAACAGTATGTTATTCAACCTAATTTTAATTTTCATGTAGGTGCAATCCTGCAGGCATTAAAAGAACATGGCAGCAGCTGAAAATGAAATATAAAAACATGATTCAATCAGGTAAGGCTTGAGCATAACATGGATGTAGGCTTCCTGACTTTACAAACATTTGACATATTAAATAACAAAATAGCATCCAGTGTCTTGCAGTGCAGCAGCATTTTTGACATAGGTCTAATTAACAATTAAATGTTCATTCTCATTTGACTTCTACTCATCCAACAGAAAGAAGGAAGAGGCTCGCAAAGATGGAGATGAAGATGGAGATGCAGAGGAGATGGAGATGCAGAGGAGATGGAGATGGAGATGCAGAGGAGATGGAGATGCAGAGGAGATGGAGAGGAGATGGAGATGGAGATGCAAAGGAGATGCAGATGAGATGCAGAGGAGATGGAGATGGAGATGTAGAGGAGATGGAGATGGAGATGTAGAGGAGATGGAGATGCAGAGGAGATGCAGAGGAGATGGAGATGGAGATGCAAAGGAGATGCAGATGAGATGCAGAGGAGATGGAGATGCAGAGGAGATGCAGAGGAGATGGAGATGCAGAGGAGATGCAGAGGAGATGGAGATGGAGATGCAAAGGAGATGCAGATGAGATGCAGAGGAGATGGAGATGCAGAGGAGATGCAGAGGAGATGGAGATGGAGATGCAGAGGAGATGGAGATGCAGAGGAGATGCAGAGGAGATGGAGATGGAGATGCAGAGGAGATGCAGAGGAGATGGAGATGCAGAGGAGATGGAGATGGAGATGCAAAGGAGATGCAGAGGAGATGGAGATGCAGAGGAGATGGAGATGCAGAGGAGATGGAGATGCAGAGGAGATGGAGATGCAGAGGAGATGGAGATGGAGATGCAGAGGAGATGGAGATGCAGAGGAGATGGAGCTGGAGATGCAGAGGAGATGGAGATGGAGATGGAGATGCAGAGGAGATGGAGATGCAGAGGAGATGGAGATGGAGATGCAGAGGAGATGGAGCTGGAGATGCAGAGGAGATGGAGATGCAGAGGAGATGGAGATGCAGAGGAGATGGAGATGGAGATGCAGAGGAGATGGAGATGGAGATGGAGATGCAGAGGAGATGCAGAGGAGATGCAGAGGAGATGGAGATGCAGAGGAGATGGAGATGGAGATGCAGAGGAGATGGAGATGCAGAGGAGATGGAGATGGAGATGTAGAGGAGATGGAGATGCAGAGGAGATGGAGATGGAGATGCAGAGGAGATGCAGAGGAGATGGAGATGCAGAGGAGATGGAGATGGAGATGCAAAGGAGATGCAGATGAGATGCAGAGGAGATGGAGATACAGAGGAGATGCAGAGGAGATGGAGATGCAGAGGAGATGGAGATGCAGAGGAGATGCAGAGGAGATGGAGATGGAGATGCAGAGGAGATAGAGATGGATTAGGTCTAATTAACACAATTAAATGTTCATTCTCATTTGACTTCTACTCAGCCAACAGAAAGAAGGAAGAGGCTCGCAAAGATGGAGATGAAGATGGAGATGCAGAGGAGATGGAGATGGAGATGCAGAGGAGATGGAGATGGAGATGCAGAGGAGATGGAGATGGAGATGCAGAGGAGATGGAGATGCAGAGGAGATGCAGAGGAGATGGAGATGGAGATGCAGAGGAGATGGAGATGCAGAGGAGATGCAGAGGAGATGGAGATGGAGATGGAGATGCAGAGGAGATGGAGATGTAGAGGAGATGCAGAGGAGATGGAGATGCAAAGGAGATGCAGATGAGATGCAGAGGAGATGGAGATGCAGAGGAGATGCAGAGGAGATGGAGATGGAGATGCAGAGGAGATGGAGATGCAGAGGAGATGCAGAGGAGATGGAGATGCAGAGGAGATGCAGAGGAGATGGAGATGCAGAGGAGATGGAGATGCAGAGGAGATGGAGCTGGAGATGCAGAGGAGATGGAGATGGAGATGCAGAGGAGATGGAGATGCAGAGGAGATTGAGATGGAGATGCAGAGGAGATGGAGATGGAGATTCAGAAGAGATGGAGATGCAGAGGAGATGGAGAAGCAGAGGAGATGGAGATGGAGATGCAGAGGAGATGGAGATGCAGAGGAGATGGAGCTGGAGATGCAGAGGAGATGGAGCTGGAGATGCAGAGGAGATGGAGATGCAGAGGAGATGGAGATGCAGAGGCGATGGAGATGGAGATGCAGAGGAGATGGAGATGCAGAGGAGATGGAGATGGAGATGCACAGGAGATGGAGATGGAGATGCAGAGGAGATGGAGATGGAGATGCAGAGGAGATGGAGATGGAGATGCAGAGGAGATGGAGATGCAGAGGAGATGGAGATGCAGAGGAGATGGAGATGCAGAAGAGATGGAGATGGAGATGGAGATGCAGAGGAGATGGAGATGGAGATGCAGAGGAGATGGAGATGACCCTGAGCCTGAATGCTGGAAGGACAATGGCTGAGGGAATTCCTGGAGGGACTTCATCAGAGCCAGTCATTCACGAAGATTCAAGTGCCTTCATAAATTGTAAGAGGCCTACATATGTGTTGTTTTTTATATAGGCTGTTTTTGATATTTCCATATATTTTACTTTGGGTTGGGTTTTTTGTTGCTCCCAACAGATTCTGATTGTAATATCTGTCTTTTGGAGCCTCCTGTCCCAACGGAACCCCAGACAGTTGTAAGTAGCCTACTCAATACACCAGAAATTATGACAAATAGTATTATAAAATGTGCTCATACTCAGAGTTTTCACTTAACCTCCTTTCTGAAACAGGCCCCAGAACTCGCTCTAGATTTGCAAAGTTTCTTGAAAGCAAAAATGGCACAAACATACACACTCTCTTTGCCGGCCGAGGACCGTGAGCGGTATTTAAAGAAGCTACTGGATACGGGGTTACAGAGGTGTCCCTTTGAAATGGTCGAAAACTGGATTAATGACCCCACGCAGTGGCCAAATATGGATTATTCAGACATCTACCACTATCTCGTGGAAGTAAGTAGCCTATTTTTTTGTCATTAACACACTCACAGTATGACAAACTAGACGATGAGGCCATGAGGGATGTTCCATTGTGGCGGTTTGTATTTTGGTGAAGAAATTACTTTTTTTTTTTTTTATCTGACGGATATTTTCTTCATCTTCCGAGAATTCAACACCGGTAAATACACTATTATCTCAGACCATGCCACTGTTCGTTCAAGATAGCTTGTGAAATGATATATTAAAGATGTTAACCAAACCTAAAGTGATGGGAAAAGATGAAATGCCAGGAAAGATTAGGCTATAATAGTTTTTGCATTTACTTGCATAACTTTTGTGTTGATATAGGCTATATATTTCCTCCCAACTCTTTATTTCATTCTCCAAAGTTTCTCTGGGGAAATTTTTCCGTAGAAATTTTATGACCGAATAAAACTTTCTCGGGCAATTCAAAAGTTTTGCAAGTGAACGCAGAATAGAGATATAACTTAATTTGTTAGGATCATATAGACCAACGCTACATATTTTGCCGTACACTGTAAACCTTTTTACAACTTTCAAAGTCCTAGCACTTTCTAGACACAAGCAGAAACCAGCCAAGTCCACTTTAGTCCTAGCCTGCCACTATTTCAACAGTAAAATCAGTTAACAGCCAAGGTAGCGTGCCTAGTGAGAGCTAATCACGTAGCTGCTAGCAGCTTCGTCTTTCTAACTAGTATAGCTAGTCGACAAAAAAACTATGTCAATAGCTTAAATCAAGTTAAATATGATCCAAGTGACATGGCCTCATCGTCTAGTTTGTCGTACTGTGAGTGTGTTAATGACAAAAAAAAAATAGGCTACTTGGTGATTCCACGAGATAGTGGTAGATGTCTGAATAGTCCATATTTGGTCACTGCGTGGGGTCATTAATCCAGTTTTCGACCATTTCAAATTGACACATCTGTAACCCCATATCCAGTAGCTTCTTTAAATACCGCTCACGGTCTTCGGCCGGCAAAGAGAGTGTGTATGTTTGTGCCATTTTTGCCATCAAGAAACTTTGCAGATCTAGAGCGAGTTCTTTTCTCAGAGGAATCCGTTTGTTTTTCCCCAAAAAGGGGCGTTACCCTTCGATGACGCAAAAGTAGCGTTGGTCTATGTGTTCCCTTGTCTGTTGTGTCATGTTGTCATTGGTTCATTGTTTAATTGTTCACAGGTGTCCCTTGTCTAGTCGTTAGTCTTGTGTATTTAAGCCCTCATGTTTGCCCTGTGTCTTGGTCTAGTATTGTTTTGTGTAACTGCTGTCAGTTAGCTTCATGAATGGTTCTTGTCCAGGTTTCCTGTCGTTTTTCTTGTTTCTGTTTCATGCCCTGCCATGCCTTTGTTTTATGTTTGATTATGTTTTGAAGTAAAGTTGCATTTGTGTTCTCAACCAGCTTGCCTCCAGTGGATTCATTCATTACAAATACTAATTTCAACATACTACAATTTGGCACACACTAATTCTAATTTATTCGAATACTATTTAAGCCCCGTTCACACTACAAGAGACAAAGCGACACGATACCATTCATTTCAATGGGGAGCGGGCGATTTCCGGCGACACGCGCGACAGCGACCGTTGGCGACCGGATGGGGCGTGTCTGGTGACGCGACAAAGTTGAGATCTGTTTAACTTTATGCAATTGAAGAGCGACTTTCGGGAGCAACAACCAATAGGAGTGGAGCGCGCATGATCCTTCTCCACATCATTGGATGTCATTCATAAAGGCAACCAGTAGTGGGAACGCCCACTAGCGACCTCATCGCCAGCCACTGGCGACATGCAGCGACAAAGTCGCGTGTAGTGTGAACGTAGCTTTACAAACTATATACTATGCAAACTTGGACACAGTAATAACTAAAGAAAATAACTAAATGTTATCTTTTTTAAAAAGGCATTAAAATACCTCTAATAAAAATATTAACTGAAAAGAATAGATTTTGATATCTAGTGAAGTAAATTTGAAGCATCTAGTCTTCTGGCAGGACAGAGACAAGTCTTCAGAAGCAGATTTAATTATGAAGCAAATAATTCATGAATCCATTAAACTTTACTCAGTTTTGTAAGAAAATATAGGACATTCACAATTCAGGAGCCCCCTATTGAGAACTAACCTCAATGTGCTGTGGCATTTATTTTGATGGTGCTGAGAACCAGAGCCTGAGCTCACAGCGCTCACATTCTCAGTGGTCATTGTTTTACGATCTAACAGTCCTGTCTAATACGGTATTAGATAGAACTGTTATCCATAGAAAGTAGACAGTAAATGAAAAAGTTATTAGCGTATGCCATGTGGTTGATGTCCAGTGTTGCTAGCTGAGCAGAAATACATAATCATGTTTAGCTTGGTCACCACAAATATTCGTTGGATTTTCTCCTAAGGCTAAGAGGCCCATCTATCACTGTTTTCCATGTTCCTAGAGTTAGTTTCTGGAGTAAATAGGCTATAATTTGTGTGTTTACACATATTTTTTTTTAAACGGGGGGTGCTGGTGTTTCGCGTGCGTTCGGCCAATCAGCGTACACTAACGTCACTGGTAGTTCCTATAGTGCTGGGTAGACCCTACTCTAAAGTAGGAGCTAAATTAGTATCTTTTGAAATATACTACAAATATACAAATCTTTGAAATATTATCCTCCAAAAGGAGTTCCTAGAACTAAAATTGTCCCTAGCTCCTCTGGTGCGAACACGCCAAAATTCAGGTACTTCCGCCATTAGTTCTAGGAACTATGAAAAGCCCCTTATAATTCGGACTGGGAACGAGTGGAGCTGGGAGGTCTGGTACTGAGGTGACAGACTCGGTGACACAGATGGATTTACGGCAAGTGGTTGTGAGCTCAGATATTCCTTAATGGAATGATCTGGGTTCAACTCTATCAACAGTATTTGTGGCAATAATGTTGGATACCACTGAAAATTATTTCAAGATAAAAACAAACAAAAAGCGTAATTGGAGTTGTGCTGTAGACTTTAACCTGCTATCATCACCATGTTGACAACTTTGGCAGAATACCCATGAGGACAACAGAAAGGGACTGTTTGTCACTTGAGCTAATCGCTTGACAGGTGTGGTAAGCGAGGCAATAGTCTGATGGTTCTGCAACTGCCACCAGGTCCTTGAATGTTTTGGATGAGTTATTTACAGTCGCCCTGTGGTAAAAATAAAGCTTTAATGTTGTTTATATGTCTATGTGGTGTTTTTAATGTGCTTTAAGACAAACCATGTGCAAATTTATGTCAACACCATTGCGGAGTAATCGCTGGTGTTCCTGACGTCTCAAACTACCTTGTAACCAATCAGATCAATGTGTGATTGTCAGTGAGTGGATCTCTGAGCTGCTGTGAGTGAGTGGAGGCGGGGATAATTTGCATATTCATAGAACCACGTATACTAAATGAGGCAAGGGTGTGCACAGGGGGACTTTAAATTAGTTTAAATGCAAGTACAAGTACACTCTAAAAAGTAGTCCATAGAAGCAGAACACCTCATGATTTCCATTACACGATAGTAGATCTTAAAACTTCATGCTGATTTGTACTCGGCTTTCGCCAAGATAAGCACCAACTAAGACGTAGCTTTACAGTAACCTATGCTTCTCCATCCATTTACGCTTCTTTCCAAATGGTGATGTGAATCTCCTTCTGTCTGGTGTTAATAGCGTATTTGCACACACAACGGCTGCAACCACAGTGCGGTCCCCTCATGACAACCGTCTGGATTGAGCAGAGTAGGGGACATCTCTAGGGTCTTCAAGTGGGCACCTTCCGTCCTCAGTGTTTCGTCGACTAGCCCACGACACCTCAAGAGGGCTCGACAGTGACTCTGGCATCCCAGAGTCACCCCCCTCCGTCCCCCACTCAACTCAGCCCAGCTTACTGACCTTTACATCCCTCCTGCTGCTGAGGTTGCTCCTTCCTCGTAGTTCACATGTGACCTAACCACAATCTCTCACAACCCGACCATACACGCCAACCCGTTTGACTAAGGCTGTCGAGCCCCACTGCGGACGTTAAAGCGGTCAGTGGCAACGGTTCCGTATGGCATACTACCGCAAAACACAATATCTGTCCAAACACCAATCCTCATTCACGCAAAATACACAGGAACGTAATAACTGTAATTACTATGCAAACTATACAAATAAACAGACTCTTCAAATTTTCAAGAATTTTTTTAAACCGTAGCATGGCGGCCTGTACCCAGCCAGCCAGACTCTTTCCGTCTCAACCACAGCCAGTTGCTGCTCCTCTCTGCTGCTTCAGATAAGTTCTTTACTGTGCGACGCAACTCTTGGCCACTGAATCCGACGTCTCTGAGGAACCGGGTTGTGGAGTGTGCCACAAATCCTTGACAACCCACTTCCACTGGATAAACCCGGACTCTCCATCCTCGCTGTTCTGCTTCAGTGGCCAGCTGAGCATACCGCAGTTTCTTCCTCTCATATGCCTCATTTACAGCATCCTCCCATGGCACTGTTAACTCTATCAGTTGAACAATGCGTGCTGATCCAGACCACAAAACAATATCTGGTCGGAGGTTAGTGGTGGCAATCTCAGGTGAAAAAATAAGCCGTTGATCAAGATCAGCCAGCATTTTCCAGCTTCCAGTTGTCCTGAGCGAGAATTGGTTATAACACCTTTTCTTGGTGATTGCTCGCCTGGGCGGAGGAAGATTGTCTTCTGTGTGTAATGTTTTGCTAGAACAGGTGGCAACATATTGGTCATGTTACGCTTGTCTTCCAATGCTAAAGCCAAACATCGCAGTACTTGGTCATGGCGCCAAGTAAACCGACCTTGGCTAAGAGCCACCTTACATCCTGTCAAAATGTGCCTTAATGTGGCAGGTGATGAACACAAAGGACATAAGGGATCCTCTCCTACCCAGAGGTTTAGGTTCTGTGGTGATGGGAGAACATCATATGTTGACCTGATAAGGAAACTGATCCTACTCTCTTCCATTGACCAAAGGTCTTGCCAGCCCATCTTGCGTTGTTCCACACTCTCCCATCTCATCCACTCTCCCTGCTTGGCCTGGGAAATGGCCTTTATACACCTCATCCTCTCCTCCTGCTTTCGCACCTCGTTGACTACCAGCTTCCTCCTTTGAGCTGGGGCTGCCTTGTGCCATTTAGGAGGAGCTAAACTGAGCCCAAAACCCCCTCTTCCATGCTGTACCTGCCCCAAGATATCACCAATTTGAAGGGCAGCCTTTGCATCTTCCACAGATTTATTTGCTGACCATTTTCTACCAGTTTTTAACCCTCAATAGGACACTGGGGTCTATATGACCCCAATCGACTTTTCCTTAGTAAAAAAAAAATGGTTCCCTTCATCTCAGTGGAATAAGATTTTGTAACTTCTCCTACATTATCTATCTATACACACACACAAAAACTGGGCTTGAAAAAAAATCGAAAAAAAATATTTTTTTATTTTTCATTTGTCAAAAAAAATCAATAAATCCAGAATAAATCTGAAAATTTCCATACCGCAATGAAGTCCTGGTACTAGAGCACAAATGCAATGTGGAACGAACATGATCACTTGCACAACACGTGTACACGCACACAAACACACACACATGTGTGACTCCAATAGAAAGCATTTTTATTGAAATTGGCAAATAAAATCAATAATTCCTGCATAAATCTGAAAATTCTCACACATAAATGAAGGCCTGGTACTAGATCACTAATACAATGTGGAATGAACATTATCACACACACATGTGCGCCCACACAGAAACAGACACAAATTAACACACAGATAGAGAGAGGTGAGACTGCAATAGAGAGCATTTTTATAGAAATTGGGAAATAAAATCAATAATTTCTGCATAAATCTAAATATTTTCACACACAAATGAAGGTATGATATGAGAGCACAAATGTAATATGGAAAGAACGTGACTACACACACACAACATACACACAGAGAGACACACAAACAAACAAACAAACAAACAAACAAACAAACAAACAGGTGTGACCGCAAAAGAGAGCATTTTTATAGAAATTGGGAAATAAAATCAATAATTCCAGCATGAATCTAAAAATGTTCACACATAAATGAAGGCCTGGCATTAGAGAAAAAAACAATGTGGAATGAGCATGATTACACACACACACACACACACACACACACACACACACACACACACACACACACACACACACACACACACATGCACGTGTGCACACACAAACACACACAGACACAGGTGTTTATTCTTCACTCCTGTTCATATCCGCCTATAGCTGTTTGTTTTTTGTTTTTTGTTCCTTTTAAAAATTAATTTCTTATTCTAAAGTTAATCGTTTTATACATTTCGATTATTGAAATAATATGAAATTGCAATCAAGTATTTTCTTTTAGTGGTAACTTGTGGCATTATTGCAAATTTATTTGGCATTACTGCAAAATTTATATAGCATTATTGCAATAACAAGATACTTCAAAAGACCTCAAACAACAACAAAAATAATTCTAAACTTTGACAAAATACTGATTTAATGTATTTTAAGCGTTTAAATATATATATTCATAACAAAAGCTGTTATAAGAGCAGTAAGTCACATCCAGAAAAATGAATGGATCTCTATGGGGCCTCTGCTGGAAGTATATGGTAATTACACTTTAAGGCTAAAAATATATTATCTACAAAAAAACATCTAACCAGCAGATGGCAGAAATATGCATCTAATACCTAGATCAATATCCAGAAACGATTCCTATTTAAATTTGATCATCATTAATGTTTTTTTCATAAAAAATTAATATTTCATACGTATGCTAATGGTGTAGTGGAGGAATTCTGCAGTAAATAGGTAAAAAAGTACTTCATATCTCCCAAAACACAGCATTAGTGAATAGATGAGAAGTAAACAACAAAAAAAATATATTATTTGTATGATTAAAAATGTATATTTTTTGTACAATTACTCTATCAATTGTTGGGGTCATATAGACCCCAAAGCCCTGAAGTGTAAACAGGAAATGAAGAACTGCCTCCCTTACACATTTGTCGCGTGACTCTACTAAGGTCATTTCCAGTCTGACCTTGGCGCACTTAAACTCCTCGGTTAAAGCAGAGACTGGTAGCTGCAATATTCCTTTACTATAAAGTCCCACTCTGCTGAGGCAGCGTGGAACTCCCAACCATTTCCTGATATATAAACTTATTAACGCTTCCAGCTTATCCACTGTTGTCAAAGAAACCTCGTACACAGACAGTGGCCACAGTAACCTCGGCAGTAGACCAAACTGAAAGCACCAGAGTTTTAGTATCCCTGGTAGAGCGCAGCTGTTTATGCTCTTCAACCCTTCCACTGCTTGTCGTCAAACTTCTCCCACTCAAACTGTGTCTTTTAGATCCCCATCGTACCATCTCTCAAGACTCTTCACTGGCTTCTCAGAAACTGTTGGTATTGCCTCACCATTAATGAAGAATGTTTTATCTACCACCTTGCCTTTAATTTTCGAGATGCTCCTTGATTTAGAGGGCTTAAATTGCATTCGTGCCCATTCAATGTTATTGGTTAACTTACCCAATAACGATTAGTGCAGGCTACTGTTGTAGTCATGGTTGTCATGTCATCCATGTATGCTCTGATTGGTGGTAGTCGCATCCCAGAAACCAAGCGCTCCCCTCCTACTACCCATTTTGATGCCCTAATGATTACTTCCATTGCCATGGTAAAAGCCAGTGGAGAAATTGTGCATCCTGCCATTTTTCCAACCTCTAAGCATTGCCATGTAGTGCTGAATTCTGGAGTTGAGAAACTAAATTGCAATTTTCCAAAATAGGCTTTCACTAAATTTATTATCGACATCGGTACCCTGAAAAAATCAAATGCTGCCCAAAGAAGCTCATGTGGCACTGAACCATATGCATTAGCCAAATCCAGGAATGTCACATGGATCTCCTTCCTCTCCTTTTTAGCTGATTGAATTCGTTGCCAGATAACATTGATGTGTTCTAAGCACCCTGAGAACCCTGGAATGCCCGCTTTTTTAACTGAAGTGTCAATGAAGCCATTCTTTAATAGGTAGGTTGACAATCTCTGCGCAGTAATGCTGAAGAAAATCTTACCTTCGACGTTTAATAGTGAAATAGGACGAAACTGACTGATGCTTGTAGCATCTTTTTCTTTAGGTATAAAGACTCCACCTGCTCGGCGCCATGCTCTAGGTACAACCTGCTTTTCCCATGCCACTTTTATCAATTTCCACAAAATTCTAAGAACTCCTGAAGCACTCTTGTACACTCTGTACGGAACTCCATTAGGCCCTGGAGATGATGAAGCCCTTGCCTTTCTCACAGCCTGCTCTATCTCTTTCCACTTAGGTGCACAGACCTCCATTTGGTATTCTGGTGGATTGATAGGTGGGATGTCTGACGGAATTGACATAGGCTCATGCCTTTTTGCATCTGTATGCTTTTCCTCCAAATATCTCTCTAGCTCAACCCTAGATGCTTTTAAAGTGCCATTCTTCTCACTGGTGAATAACTTCTTTACGAATTTGAATGGGTCTTTATAGAAATTAGCCCTCGCACGCTCCTTCTTTTTGTAGCGTTTCCGTAGGCGCTCAGCTCTGCGTAATGTTACAAACTTATCTTTTATGGCCCTTTGTAAGAGATTGAGTCCCTCCTTCTGACCTTGTTCTGCTCTTTTCCATTGCTTCCTCAGCTGTCTCCTTTCTCTAACTAACCCTTCAATTTTATGCTGCCGTCTAGACACTCCAGGAGTAGTTTGTACTTTTTCCTTCCTTTTTTCCACACCAAACCTCTCACTTCCATATGCATAAATGATGTCCCCAAATATATCCAGCTTCTTTTCAACTGTACCAGTTAATCTTTCCAATGCAAAGCATAGATCTGTGTTTACCGTGTCCCATGCAGTTTTCTCACAAGCTCTTGGCCATCTAACTCCAGGCCTATGCCCGTTGAGGTTCTTTTCTCTCTTTTGCTGGTTAATCTGACCGGGTTCACAAGTATCAATGTGTTCATCACTAACTGTGCAAACCCTCCTCTCCTCTATGACAGGGGTGCTGATATCCTGCGAACTGTGGTTTGCTTCCTGTCGCTGGATTTCATTCGACTGACTTGACTGACTTCGTAAGAAGTACTGATCAATGCGAGGCCCTTGTCCCTTCTCTCTCAAGCATTTCATTTTCCCTTGATGAATCTTCAAACCCCTGACCGTTGTCGCCTTGCTCCAGCCACAGACACAAGCTTGGAGTTCAATGACTTTGCTAACTCCAGTACCTGAACTTTGTGAATTACTCTCCATACTCATATCCGTTTCCATTCCAAAGTCGTTAACCATGTTGTCCAACATTGAGTACAAAAATATATACAAAAATAAATCTTTGAAAAAAGGTTAGTTTGTAGATTCAATTCTCATATTTTCCCTCTGTGACTTCTTTGCATCTCATCAGCCGGGTTTGATTTTCTTCCCTGTTACTTTTGATAAAGTTGTGCAAAAGTGCTTTCAACATTAAACAGTGCAGCATACTAATGATTTAAATATTATCAGAGGAAGCTATTTTCATCAGAGTAGACATATTTTCTACATTTCTGCCGAACGCAAGTCATTTTTGAGCAGACTGCATAAAAATACTGTAATAAATGAAGTTCCCAGCAATGCAGCATGGCATGGATGAATTATGCAGATGGCTGTCTTACTGTTTAACTGTTTATTTATTTAGCTGTTTTTACTTATGCTGCTGTTGATGCATGAAAGATCATTTCAATTATTAGTCATGGGGTGATTGTTCAGAGCTCATCTTTACCTTATATTGAGGTCTATGTAAGAAAGAAAGAAAGAAAAAAAGAATGAAAAAAGTTCGGAATAATAACAAGAATGTGTAAATGTTGAGAGAATTTTCATTTTTAGGTCAACTATTGCACTGATGTCTGGAGTCTTGCCAGTTTTGTTCTCTGCAGTTTTGAGTGCAGTTTTCTTGCTTTTTGACTCGCTGCCTATTTTCTTTCATTTTATGATTGTTTTCTAACTTGGTTCTCAATTTGATTGTTTGCTATTTTTATTGACCTGACTGTTTTTGCTTGTTTTACTGAAGTTTGATTTAGTTTGACTCTTTTCCTGCCATTGACTGAATTTTTTGGCAATGTTTTCACTGTTATACGGTATAGGCGGTGCTATTATGCTTCTTCTAAAAGAGTACAGGGGTGTATTCCAGAAAACAATGTTATCTTACTGTCAAACATACCCTGAACCCTAAACAAAATCTTGCTTATTTGAGGTATGCTGGTTCCAAAAAACGTGTCCAGGATTAAGTTCATCTAACTCAGAGTATGTTCATGATTAACACACCAGACATTCTCAACAGAGCAAAGAACCAACGAGTCACCATAGAAACGGACGCTAAGAAAAAGTGTGCCATACTACTTCTTTCTTCTTCTTTAGTTGAATGTGATTTACAGTGCATATTGCCACCTATTTGGTGGTTGTGAAATAATTTTTCAATATTTTCGTTGATTAATCTTTAATCTCTGTGAAAAAGAACTATATCGTTCGTTTAATGCTAATTATTTGATAAAGAAAGACTGAATAAACTAAATAACAGTGCTTCCAAAGATAACATGGCTGTATAAGGTTATTTTTTATTTAGTCATTTCTTCAACATTGCTTGAAATGTAAGATATACCATATATATCATCATATTTGTCTTATATTATAGAAATACAATATAGCATAAAAAACTGAATGCAGATCAACGATGTGTGAGATGATAATTATATAGCTATGTATTCAAATAAAATGAACATTACCTTGTGTTAATAGCACTTTATATATCGATATAACTATATATATAATATTGTGTGCAATCTGTCACGCCCACTGGAGCCTAATCAATAGATCACGCATGCGCTGAACACCTCTGAAGTAAAGTAACCCTGGAACAGAATCTTCTCCGGAGCCGGTTGTGAATCAGAGAGTAAGCTGCTATTGCTACTTATATACCCTGAAAGTTACCTCCGTTTTTGGAACCAAACGTTGAGGTTATCCACTTACTTACCCTTAAACATACCAGGGTATGCCACATAGCCCGCTTTCTGGAATACACCAGAACCTCCGGTTCAAAACACAGGGGAAGAAGAAGCAGAAACAAGTGATAGAAGCATTGCTTACTCACATGCTATCATCCAACTTTTAACAGCATATAAATCAAAACTGCCTAATGTTACTGAATGTAATGTCGACCCAGGACGAGTTACAGGACTGTGAATCTTTGGGTTGTTGATGGACTCGATCTACTCCATCTGTGTTTTGATCATCGTTCTGAATCCGACAGCGCCAGCGCCAGCATTTTAGATAATTTTCAGATATTCATACAACAAAATATTCTGGGGGGGCATTACATTTTTGTGAAAAATTATCTAAAATGCTGGCGCTGGCAGGTAAAATGCTGGGGGGAAAAGAGTGAAAGTATAGTTAAAGGTATATTACATTCCATACCATCACAGGCTGTTGTTGCCAGCTCACACGCCTGGCTCTGGCATCGTGGTGGGCTCTTGTTCAGTGATGTGCGTGGCTAAGGTCTGGCTGGGCTCTGGGTCCGGAGTGTGGCTGGTGTTGTCATCTTCCTCGATATAGATGGTAAATGGCAAACTGTTATTAGCCAGCACCCACTCCACAAATTCAGCAAATGTCAATTGAGGACCATCACCAGGCAAGGCTCGTTTAGGCTGGTCCAAAAAAACACTCATATGGAGCGATCGGGAAAGTGAGTAAGGCTCACCAGGTCTAAAAAGTCACTTGTGTTGTCCTCAAAGGCACGATCGTCCTGCTCTAGACAGAGTAGGCGGTGGTTGCAATAATCGCACGACAAAGGAGCATATAAACAAAACAGTCCTAAATCTTCAATCCAGCAGGAACACGCAAGAGATAATAGGAATAATAATCACAGAAAACAACCACATAAAACAATGGCAACGAATAAAACAGAACAATGAACAGATGATACTAAGGGCTCAAATACACAGAAATAGACGGTTGACAAAAATAGAAATAGGTGTAACCTAAACAGTACTTAAACAGTAACCATATACACTAACGATGACCGGGAACACAGGTAAACCGGAACAGAACAAAACCAAACCAAAATACAAAGAAAATTAACATAACTATAAACAACTCTGAAACTTACAGCCCCATCCTTCAATAAAGGCCTCTTTTATACAACTACATTCGGAAATTGGCTGCACAAAAAAATTCATATTTAATTGATCACGGTCATCACAAAAAATCTGCAGAGCAACAGGTGTCACACACAGCCAGGAACAGCACAAGGTAAAATAAAAATAAAAATATTCATGTTTTTTGCTTAAAGCTGAACTCCGAATTGGACCCATTTTTTACTACAAGAAAGCCTGCAAGTAAGGGATAATGTACATCCAGCCGGTTGTTATCGCAGAATAAATGAAGCGGAGGGGTCTTGCATCAGCCTGAAGGGGATTTATTCTGCGCTAACAACTGGCTGGGTGTACATAATTCCACATTTTAACAGCTACTTGCCACATAAGTCAATAATTAGACATGACATATTGACTGGAGTTGAAATATTTTACTAGCTCTTTAAACGCAATGCTTCCGCGGAGAAAGCAGTTGCTAACAAGCAGGAAGTTCCAACCAGACGCACATTTAAGGGATACAGTACAGTCATACTACTTATTAAATAAACCCACCATTTAAAAAAAAGTGTACATGCTGCTGAATATTCATATAAAATTGTAAATACAGTATGTGATTATACATATATGTGTGGTGTAGTGGTATAGTACCGGCCAAAAGCTTGGAAACATTACCATTTTTAATGTTTTTGAAAGAAGTCTATTTTAAGCCTGGATTTATTTTATTAAAAATACATTGAAAAAACTGATATTGTGAAATATAATTACAATTTAAAGTGATGTTTTTTCTATTTGAATATACTTTAAATTATAATTTATTCCTGTGATAAAAGCTGAATTTTTCAGAGTCTTCAGAGTCACATGATCCTTCAGAAATCATTCTAATATGCTGATATATTATCAATGTTGGAAACTGATGTGCTGCTTAATATTTATTTATAATCTGTGATACTTTTTTCAGGATTCTTGAATTGAATAAAAATTGAATAAAAAGTTAAAAAAAGAACAGCATTTATTTAAAATATAAATATTTTCAAACAATATACACTACCTTTTAAAATTTAGGGGCCAGTAAAGTTTTTTTTTTAAAGAAATTAATAATTTTATTCAGCAAGGATGTGTTAAATTGATAAAAAGTGATAGTAAATATTGATATTTTTAGAAAAGAGTTCTATTTTGAATAAATTATGTTCTTTTTAAACTTTATTCATCAAAGAATCCTGAAAAAAAATATCACAGGTTCCAAAAAATACAAAGTTCTGGCAATAAACTCTAGATGGCGCAGGCTAATAGGTCCTGTAAATCACCTGTTCATAATCACATTGTTATCTATAGGGAGCAGCTGATTGGTTCCTGCCGTATCAGTAGCCAATGAACTTGCTGCTCAATCTTTAAATACTTAGCATTTACCTTAGCAGTGCAGCACGCTTTTAGCCTGGTCCCACCAGACTCTCGTACATTTCATTTGTACATAGAGTCTGGCACCGCTCCATTGACAAGCGTTAACTTCCTTGTAGGCGGGTACTCTATTGAAGTCTAAAACTGTTGGATCTGCCCAGAATCACTCTGGATCGCTAACGTTTGGTTGTGACCTATGTCATGTCGAACCCCGTGGGGAGGAGGGCCACAACACCATGGCCACCAACAAAACTAAGCAAAGATTGTTCTTGCTCCAGCTTTAACTTCTTGATATTCGGCAGCGTTGCCACAACGGACCGAATGGCTTCGCTCGCATCTTTCTCTGCTGCCATTACTGAACTACAACTCAAAATAACGCACGACATCAACGTCATCGTTCTCAGCCACTCCCATTGTTCGCTGATTGGCCAGGTAAAAAATTGACCGGAGGAAACCAAAGACTACAGCACAATCCCAGGCGTAGTACTGAAGGAAAATGAAAATTGAGCGGAAGTACGTAGGAGGGCGGAGCCAGGCTAGCACGCTTTCAGAAATCCTCTGAAATCCACGAGGTTTAAGTCATGTGTAATGTCAGCAGTCCTGATTGAATGCTTAGGGAGAATAACTAGCATTAGCAGCTAGAGAATATGCATTTTAAATGTATTCAGCAACAAGCAGACAATGTAAGGATACAGAGACAAGCTGTGCTGAACTCTTTAAAGTGAAATAGGCTTTTGTTTGCATTCACATATCTAACAGAGCTACAGCATTTCTAGTATTTGTACAGCAGCAACATGTACAACAAATCAGACTGCAATGTTAGCGAATATCAACAGTAATAGAACACTAGCAGACATTGCGATTAAGTAGACACTGTAAGTGTTTGCTAATTTGAGTCCATGTGTCGGCTAATGAGTCGATTGTGAAAAGTAAACATTACCATGATTTAAAATGCGAACAATATTTTTCATTTCAATTTACATACGAAGTAGGCTACGTGAGCAGCTACATTTTTGGCAGAATTTTAGGTTCCACTTTATTTTGATAGTCCACTTTAGACTTTCTACTAACTATATGTAACTTTGCAACTACATGTCAACTAACTGTCATTAGAGTATTAGTAGACTGTAGTAAACTTTCAGTAGACTGTTAGGTTATGGTTCGGGTTAGGAGAATAAATTGACTTGTAGTTGCCAAGGTACTTATAGTCAGTAGAATATCTATTGGAGGACCAACAAAATAAAGTGCTGGCAAATATTAAGCAGACAGTCTACTAATACTCTAATGATAGTTAGTTGACATGTAGCTGCAAAGTTACTTATAGTTAGTAGAATGTCTAAAGTGGACTAACGAAATAAAGTGTTAACTAATTTTATTTGGGCATATACTATTTCATAACTACAGGACGAACAGTGATATGCTAATGTCGGATACCTTTTTGTATAAGACATCACTGCTCACATGTGAATGATAATTGTCATTTCAACTTACCTAGAATAAGTGTTCATGCCGTGGTAATCACAGATAGTCGGTTGCAGGCTGCAAAGTTTAGGAGTGACAATGTGGGGTTCAATCTCAAATTGCATGGGACAGATATGAAATGCAAAATAGTAATGCATTAGCAATGTAACTCAGACAATAGATATAATAGAATATCATTTCAAATATTTGAGTTCTATTCCAAATATCATAAAATAATGACTCGTAAATCTAAATGTTTGCGGGACATTTTCTACACAGCATCTGCTTAAGCACCATCACAAAATTTTGGGAACTTTCTGGGTTCCAGAACCGGGATGGGCATTCATGTTTAAATATTAACCTTTGCTTAATATACGAAACATCAAACAATGCCTTATTTGTTTAAAAAAGGTCTTGCATTTGATGCAGGAGTAAAATACTTGCATACAGCAGCAGAGATACATATTAAGATACAGCAGCAGCAAGCCTTTTACATAAGGTTACTGCGACCAAGCATAATGGACATGTGAAAATGTTCATGAGAAAATGTATAGCCATTTAACTGAAGCTTATTACTTTATTTACCAACTTCCAACAACACTTTTCAAGGCTGATGTTTTCATGTACTCGTGTGTGTGTGTTCGGGCTGGGTTCAGTTGAATACATGTTAGTCATGCTTCATTATTCATCCATTATCCAAACGACTTCACATTTACAAATAGGAGTATAGAGCGTTTGACAATGACTATTATCAAATGATGCTAAATCATCATACTATTTGCTCAAGTGGTTGTGGGGAGGTTCTATTCTCATCTTTATTACCCTGCAATGTGTTAGCATTTGTTAAAGCCACTCATAATGCGCGTTCTAATTGGATATGTTTGAGCTTTTGGCTCAGGCACACATAGTCATAGCCCAATAGAGTTAAGCCATTCGGTGTGGTAGCCCAGGCACACATAGTTAATAGGCCTCTAGAGCCAAGCCTTACCGCCCAAATTACTTAGTTTAGTGGCACGCATACACTGGTAGAGATACACTGCGAGATGCTTCACCTGCCTTATCTCTTCGGTTGTCCATCGAAATCCGATGATGACGTCCACACGTTTAACGGTGAGATCTTTGATGGCTGAACAGTCCTCTCTTAGACCCACAAGCTCTATTGCCGGTGGGGCATATATATATATATATATATTGTATATATGTGTGTGTATATTAAGCAGTGCAACTGTTTCCAACATTGATAATAACTGAACATCAAATCATTGGACTGATTTGTGAAGGATCATGTGACACTGAAGACTGAAGTCACTGAAGACGAGTAATGATGCTGAAAATTCAGCTTTGATCACAGGAATAAATTATGTTTTAAAGTATATATTTTAATAGTATATATTTACATATATATTCAAAATTTTAAAATTATAGTTCAAAATTCTAGGAGTAATAATATAAGCATACAGGTGAAACTCAAAAAATTTGAATATCATGCAAAAGTTATAATTTTGATGATTATGGCTTACAGTTTATGAAAACCCCAAATTCAAAATCTCAAAAAAATTGAATATTACATGAAATCAATAAAAAAAAGGATTTTAAATACAGAAATGTCGCCCCCCTGAAAAGTATAATCATGCATATGTATATAGTTATATATACTAAATATATTAGTTTCACCTTTTAATCTGAATTACTGAAATACATGAAGTTTTATTTCAAATTTTTCGAGTTTCACCTGTATATCAAAATTAAGAACCACAAAGTCTGCTTTTGAGTGTGTGAGTAAGGTTGTAGTATATCCCCCTAAAACACAATTGGCGAAAGACAATTAGCTAAAGAAAAATATAAATTTCTTAAAGAGGAAAGTGTAGAGTTTCACATGAGGAGAGATTTATTTCAAACAAGGTTCCATTTCAGTTAAGATGCTGCCTTGGAAGGCAGATGCCAATATGAGCAGTAGACAGCAGCAAAGTCTACTAGGTTTTGGAACTGAGCCTGTAGTATATTAGACATAGTTCAGCATTGCTCTGACCTACCTGAAATTGAATATTGATTGAGAAGTGAGAAATGTCGACTGCTCACTTCAACCAGACTTTCTGAAGGTTCTGTTGCAAGCAGCCAAACCCAATTAGAAGATATAATGATGAAGGTGAATTTGCAATATCACTTCACTGAAAACATTGATTCAGTGAGTATTAGATATTTCACTGAAACCTAGTTTGTCCTCATATTTAGACCTATGTTTTCTTGCAGTTCTTTCCAATTCTTTATCACTTGTTGTGGTAGTTTCATGGAATTGTGCCTTCACTCCATTCCTCTTGTCCCTCACTGAAATTATATGGTGATCTAGGTGATGACTTTCTCCCAGCAGCACCCTGTGCTACAATTCGCACTACTTGCTCTCTGTCAGCGCCCTAGAAATGCAATAAACAGCCAAACAAACATCTCTTTGCTTGTTAAAAGAGGTGTCTCGAGCCTTTAATAAGTACTGGCCCACAGTCTACCCATCAAGAAAAGAAAAGTTCATGCTTGATGTGAGTCAGAGCTGCTACTACACTCAGCTTTCGGGGACTTTGTGTAGTTAGTAGGCCCTCCAATGAACACCAGGGTAGAGTTGCACCAGCAATTCATAAGATCTTTCTTAATTTAGAACGTAAAGTCCACACTTGATGCTTAGTAACTACTAGCTAGTTTGTAATTAACTCTGTGCTTTATTTGGTTGCACCATTTGTTCTTAAGGCAGAACAGAGATAGTAGGTCGTAAGCTCTCCGTGAAGTTATGAGTGGTTGCATAATATGACGTTTACCCTCAATGATCCAATAGCAGCCTTTAAATATTTGTGCAGAGTTGTTGAAATGCAGTTCATTTCAGTTTATCCTTCATTCTAACTTCTTTCACCTCAAGTAACTAACGGTAAAAATAAGTTTCCATTAAATATGATACTACCAAGCCGACGTGTTTTTTCGGTGTTTTGATATGGGCTAAATAACATTCAGAAACAGT
Organism: Gila orcuttii; assembly: GCA_026230005.1. Lineage (NCBI taxonomy): Eukaryota > Metazoa > Chordata > Actinopteri > Cypriniformes > Leuciscidae > Gila > Gila orcuttii. Next base: position 34,840,262 of record JAPDVR010000021.1, read on the forward strand.
TTTTGAAAAAATAAACACTGATACAAAAATCATAAGAAATTCCATTTATTTATGTAGACTTTTTGTCGGACGGATGCATGCAGAGTTTAGGATGGGTTTGTGTTGAAGAGCCGCTAACAAAGTAATCTATAATGTTATCTCTCTGAAAAAGTAAGCGAGTGTATGTCAGCATATAAAGAATTGAAATCTGTCGAGTAAAAAAAGAGATAGTTGATTTCAGTTCAGTTAGTCTGCTATTTTATTCTAACTGTTACTGTACTCCTAAACTGAGGCTTCAACTGACTTACGCTTTAACTAAGTGTAATGGTGCAACGCAAAAATATTAAGTAGTGCGTAAGTTGTAACTTAGTGCCCCTTTATGTCAAACTAGGCTAAGTTTTAACTTACAAATGGCTGGTGCAACCGGCCCCAGCAGCATTTATTGCTGAAAAGTTCCGGGGGGGAAAACAGATAATGGGTAATTAAGAAGGGATGAAAAGGCAGAAGTGCTTAGAAAGCTGGTTTGAGATTAAACCTCAAACAGTGCATTACCAAGAGCTAATTGTTTCTCATATGTTACTTTTAATGGAAAGAACTGTAGCCAGATAAAGACAAAGAGCTGCTTTTAAACTGTGGCATAAGAAAAGAAAAAGACGTTTGTTAGTCTTGAACTGGCCATATAGTGATTTATATCAAGTTTGGCCAATGGGCATAAGTATTGTTCGCTTTCTATCACCAAAACAAACTGAGCACTTTTTTGTGTTTAGTCAGAGAACAGAGTGTGTGTGTGCGTGCGTGTGTGTGTGTGTAATCGCTCTGCCCAGCTCGGTTTGCTTTTCCACTGCAGTTTAGTACTGCTTCAAAGTGTGTGGGATTATAGACTGCTCGTTATAGCTCCTGGATCCACTCCTTGGCTACCAACAAGAGGAACGTCTGCACCTCGTCTACTGAACACTCACCACGATTCAGCCATTTCTTTTTTCAAGTTTATTTTTTTATTTTTTCAATCAAGTCGTTTAATAAAAATTGTGTGAACAAATAATACCTCAATTAAAATAAAATAATAATTATTTTAATAAAAAATATCATACATTTATGATGCAGATTTATGATGTGAAGTCAGATACGCTGATCTGAGTGGGCAGACATCAGATCCTCTTGCATGACAGCTTTGTTTTCGCTTTTCTTTCAGCACTATTTCATTTAGTTTGCTATCCAATTTTACTTTGCAGGGAGAAAATTGGACCTTGTTCATTTTCCTGCCTCAGTGGCTCCAGCAATAAAAATCCACAGTGAGATGGAAAGAGACAGCCATGTGAAAAACACACACCATAACTCACTCAATTAATCCAATGCAAATAAATGATAGAAATGAAGCGTCAAAGTCTGAATAGACTAATTTCAATATTTATACCAATAATTTTGATTGAATTACAATTACTGCATTCAAAGCATTGTGTAGCATATTGAAACATTTCTTCTCAACCTCCATAAAACATTCAAAGTCTTATATACATTTTGCTGTATAAAACAAAACAAAACTCTGTGTGTGTGTGTGTGTGTGTGTGTGTGTGTGTGTGTGTGTGTGTGTGTGTGTGTGTGTGTGTGTGTGTGTGTGTGTGTGTGTGTGTGTGTGTGTGTGTGTGTGTGTGTGTGACAACCTTTCGGCTGTCCAGTTTGGATTAGGGAGGATGCAGGAATGCACTGGCTGGCGCATGATTTTGATGGGGCTGCTCCACTCTTTAAGCTTATTTTACCTCCCCCTCCTTTTCTTACAACAAACTATTCTCCTGGTTCTCTTGTTTTTAATCCCTCTTTCCATTGCATCAAATTCATATCTCATATCCCACTCCCCCATCTGGAGTTAAACCTATCCCCAGGCTATCCCTTAGGGCCTTCCTATGGCCCAATTGCCTGTAAAGGGTAGGTTTAGATATGTTCAGATCCAGGGTTAGCCCAATTGAGTTAATTCGTTCCCAATCCCCTGTAATGGTTAGGTTTTAGTGCTGGTTGCAGGTACAGGGATAGCCCAATTGCCTTAGAATTAAGTCTCCCTATTGTGATGGGTAAGTTTAGGAGTATGTTGCAGATACATAGTTAGTCCAACCGGGCTTGGAATCGGTCAATCCCCCTGTTACCGGTAGGTTTAAGCAAGTTTCCCTTTTGCCCTCTCCCTAGATCTATCCAACCCCAGACACATCATCGGTGGTATACTTCAGGATCATTGGGTGTTTTGGCTCTTTAAACACCAGATACCCTCCTCTGAGGCAGCCCGCCAAGAGGATCTGTCCTAGGCATGTGTCCCTTAAAAATCGAAGTCCTCTACTGTTCACATGATCCCTAGACAATTTAAGCACCATTATATAAATGTCCCACCGTTCTTACAATCTGATCATTCCAAAATTACTACATCACGGTTAACACGATTGCACCGACTACCACCTTATTGGTACCTCCACGATTACCATGACTATTCCACCAACGTCCACCAGAACAACACGACTACAACCACACAGTCAACCCCACGATTTCCATGACTGACATGATTACCATTTTATTAAGTACCATGATGTTTGCTCCAATTGCCAAAACTACAATATTTTTTTCTATTAGATTTAAACCCAAATCTCCCCGTACCCAAGTCACCTCAACTAACTCCTGTACCAACCTATCTTCCACCCTTCAAAATAGCACAAACTCTGTTATTGGGAAGGACCCCCTCGATAATTACGCCGACTCAAGTATTACACAGACTCAAGATTTCTTAACCACACTTTATTTACATATCTTATCTCCCTTAACGGGTCTTCACATTCAACACTTTTGGGTATAAGCTTTAGCCCTGCCTCCTGATCCAGAACCTTTCTTTTTTTACTCTGTCAGCCTTTCCCCACTCCGAATTGTGTTCCAGTCCCCACACCTTGATGCTCTGGATGCCGTGCCTCTCGAAATGAGGCACTCTTTGTCCCTTCGAATTCCTTTCCTTAACCTGTTGGCCCACATCCTTTTTAAAATGAAATTTCCAGAATCCCCCACATACTTCATCCCACACCGAGTGCAACTAATGAGGTAAATGCAGTTTTTTCTGTTCAAGGGGATGGCCTGCGAGATTCTGTAAACCCCAGCCCAAAACTGAGTCCTCCCACTGGGCCATGTAAATATTTGCATAGACTGGTGCAAATCTCTTCCCCATGGCCATACCCTTTATCTGCAGATAATACTGACCATTGATTTCAAAGTCATTTTTAGTTAGACTTAACTCCAGAAGCCTCAGTATGCTGTAATCCGGCCTCCCTTCCTCTGGGTATTTCTCCAAACAGCCCCTAACCGCTGCTAGGCCTCTCTTTCTCTGTGTTCGTATGGAGACTTTCTACATCCATCATGAAGAGTCTGGTGTCAGGACCAATTCTAATGGTTTTTACCTTCTCTAGAAAGTGGTAAGTATCCTTCACATGGCTTAGCATGCCTGGTGGAGAACAGGTTGATGTAGGAGTTAAAAAACTCTGCTACACCATAGATCTCACTGCTACAGTCGGAGACTAAATGGCCAGGTGGCCCTTTCCTTATGCACCTTGGGCAATAAATAAAACCTCCTTATCCTCGGTGTGTCCTGCCCTTTCACATACTCTGCTTGCTTCTTATTTAAAAACACTTTCTTCTATAGTATTTCCAATTCGCTTCTAATCACCTCCACCGACTCTAAGTAAATTGGCTGCTCCAACTGTTTATAAAATTATGTGTCTTGCAATTGCCTCATGGCCTCCCTAACATATTGCTCTTTGTCAATTATAACCACCATACTGCCTTTATCTGCTGACTTGATAACTACATCCCTCCTCAAGGCTTTAAGGCCTCCCATTCCTCCCTCGATAGATGTCATGCTTCCCCCACCTGCTTTACCCCTTTCATAATCTTCTCGTCCTCCTCCACTATCGTCCATACCAACTCCGCCACCTGACTCCTCCTCGATTCCCATCCCATCCTTATCATAAATGGGACCCCCTGTCTCTCCCCCCCTCTTTCCCCCTAAAAAAACTGCCAATTTTAGCCTGCTACGATAGGCCGCAAGGTAGGCCTCTGCGTCCAATCAATTCCAATGATTCTCCCCCATCCCTGATCCCCTAGGGAAAAAGACAGACCCCTTTGCAAAACTGAAATTTCCTCTTTATTTAAGAATGTTGTCTGTGAGAGTTTCACCACGTTACCCTTGCTTTGGTTTGCCGCTCTCTTAGCAGTTTAACTACCCTGCCCAGTGCTGCCACATTGCCCTCCCTGTTTCCTGGGTCCAGTGGGTAAAGTCCAACTGCGAAATCGGTCATATGGAAGGACCTCCATCGCCTTCCCGGTGATGCTAATGTAGCTGTTTATCTCTCTCAGAATCATTCTCTGCTTTCTCGGTAGGTGCCAGTTAAAATTAATCAACATAATGTGAACCTGGACGTTTGGAAAAGTCTGTTCCACCCCCCAGGGCTTTCTTGATAATTTTCTCATTATAACCAGTGGCTTGGTTCCTATTATTGATTCCAAAGTACAATAGTACCCTCATAACTCCTTCACTTGTTGGGGTCCTATTATTCAAAATATCATGTGCATGTGCCCACTGTGCTCCTGTATAACACACCACTTGGACCCATATCCAATATGATCGGTAGCCTCCCCATGTTTGAGTCTCCTAGCACCAAAACTGGTCTGCTGCGTCGGAGGATCCAATTCCTGAACTTGTCCCCCTCCCCCAGTGCCCCTGCCTCTCAAACATGCCCATCCCACTGAACTCATCGTCCTTTTTCCTGTAGTCCTACCCTGTCTTGTTCCATCCTCTTCCTCTTTCTCCCACGTATTTCACCGAGTTGTAGTACTTCCTTAGGATTTCAAGGCTCTCACACACACACTGCCTGGCACTGCCATACAATTGCCACCCTATTATGGGTGCTGGGGCTGCCGGTACCACTACTGCCCCAAGCCATCTCGCCACCTGTTGCAGAGATCTGGGCCCTGGTTCCTCCTCAGTCTCCCGTAGATTATTTAAATTATGTGTCATCTTAATATGCTTGTGCATGAGCCTAACCATAATCTTGAACTGCTCTTTTCTAGCCATTTTTGCAATCTATAACAGAAAACTATTTTGGTAAAGTTCTCTAACTCCATCACTTATTACATCCTCTTATCCCATAGATCCTTAGCTCATCTCTCCCTACCCAGGAGTACGAAATCTTCAATCTGAATTTACTCCGGACCAGCGGACCAAACTGTATCCCCAGGGATCACGGTTCGATAATCCTGGACCAGCGTCATACTCCCAAGAGAACTTTCTCCTTTCTTGGGCCTCTTCTATGACCTAACCGTTAGATCCTCTTTTACTCTTATCACTAAAAGCCACCCTAATGTTAACCTGTTAGCCTGCAACCCCACTTTTGAAAAATCCCCAGAAATGGCATACCCAAACTGAAACAGATACAGTTCATGAACCCTTTGTACTAAAAGTACAAGTATGATCTTATTTGAAAGCTAACACCTGGCAGTTGATTGTAAATGTAGAATTAATTATTGTCATAATGAAAACAAATTGTTATAAATAGCTTCAAAGTTTTGTAAAGTTATTAGAAATATTTTTTATGAAACATCTTCATGAAAATAAAATTTAAGTTGGCATTGTAGCAATCTAGAAATGCACTGCAGCTAAAGCCACATGTCTGACCATGTTATATTTAAAATCTGAAGATGATAAGTCTAAAACTCTGTATTTAGTTAAATGTTTTTCAAGATCATGTCATATGACTTTATTTTGATTAGACTCTAAAATGCAAACTGATGTTTTTTGCCATGTTCTAAGCATCTATTCAGTCTATTGTCTCTATTGTTTTGTGGTGCAAACGAGCCCCATTCAGTCTAAGTCTCCCCTGCACACATTCACACCTCTCCGGCCTGGTTATGGCTCTAAATATGCTTTTCTTTTGTCTGCATTATAAGTACTAATGACTGGCTATTCACACTGTCTCAATCCCTAATTTCTTTTTTCAAAGTTCAAACTTCACATTTGAAACTTTATCAAATGCCCTTCTTGAAAAAAATAAACATTTTAATAAGCATTCCTATTTAGAAAAAATCATAAAAATAACAGCTAACGTTATGTGGCAGGTGCACCTAGAGCTAGCGTGTTAGCTTAGCACACCATCAATACATGACAATTTATGAGATTAACACCATATTTGTGCTCCAAACTTACTTAATAGCGCAAGTCGAGTGTTTTAAATAACCTTCTGTGATCTGATTTGGCTTTAGATTAAAAAATCATACAGAAAATATATTAGGTTATAGTATTCTGCACGATGATAAAGTCTATATCGATTAGCATTACATTATACATATAATCTATTATTATGAAAATACCTGACATGGCTCGAAGAACACAGGTAAATCAAATATCATTGCAATCATGTTTATTGTCTTCAAAACATCTTTATATGCATGTTACAGCGATCTCTGTAAGCTTCGTTTTGCCAGGGACTTCCTGAATGTCACATGATATGGCTCTTCTTCGTGTGTTCCATATATGGACTGCATGTGCACGGGGCGCCCTCAGGCTGCCAGTATGGATTGAAAACACAGTACATCGGAGTATCCAGCGCTCATAATGATTACATCGGCCCATTTGGGTATAAATTCAATAAATATTATCCCTGTCTATATAAATCTGAAGTAAACCTATGAGAATCTATCAATATTTCTCCAAGTCTGCACATTTTTGAGCTAAAAGCCCTGAGGGACGTTGTTTTGTCAAGCGCTGTCATGACGACCTCACAGGAGTTTTTTTTCTGAATGAGACCGGCTGACGCTCATAATTCATATTAAAGGTATCGACTCATTTTTTGATTACATAACTCCTGACACAAATTAAGACATAACTGTCACTATAAGTTTCTCAGAATACAATAGTGATCAAATACTGAAACTTGAGTCTTATATCTTTTTAATGATGTATAGTTTGTCAAGGTAATAACTTTAAATCTGATAGTAACTTTGAACTATTTAAACAAACAAACGCTTCAGTGCGCCGGCGCTCTGGCAACGGTTAACAGGTTAATAGACCTCCTCTCAACTACCAGCCAGCTCTCTGGCCCAGGCTAATGTTGAATCTTATGAGAAAAACTAAATGAGGGAGGGCGGCGAGACTGCGTCGGCCCCCTCAGGAACCGGCTTGGTTTCCTTTTTTACTCCCCCACTCAATTCCCACCCGGATCACCCGGTTCAGAACCAAATGAGGCAGTGATTTCCTAAACTACAACGACCCAATACTTTAGCTTTCCACAGCTCCCCCAGGGGGAGTGTGTGTGTGTTGTCCTGGTAAACCCTATATTATGGGGACAAAATGTCCCTACAAAGATGGCAAGTCAATATCCAAAATTCTTGTACTTATGGGGAAATTGTTTGGTCCCCATAAACAAAACAGCTTATAAATTTGGTGAAGTGATTTTTTTTTTTCAATTAAAAAAATGCTGAAAGTTTTCTGTGATGGGTAAGTTTAGGGGTAGGGTAAGGTTAGGGGATAGAATATACAGTTTGTACAGTTTGTATAAAAACTTTAAGTAATAAAATAGCTTTGTTACATTGATATTTTGAAGTAATTAAACTCACAATTTAATAGAGAGAGAGAGAGAGAGAGAGAGAGAGAGAGAGAGAGAGAGACGCTGAACAGACACAAGTAGGCTATGCATGTCTCTCTCTGCCTCAATAATGAATTCAAATAAATGCTAAAATTCATTCATTCAAATAAATGTAATCTCACATACTACTTTATCTCTGTGTCTGATGCTGAAATGCTGAATCTAACAAGCCGTAACTGACGAAAATAACCATCAATGTTACCCTTCTGGTAAAATATTGCGCTGCAAACATCAATAACAGCTTTAAGTTGTCAACGCTGGCAAATGACCATGGTTTAAGTGGGATAATTCATGGCTAGCTGTGCATTAAACGATTTGAATGGACTCCACTTTGCGTCGGGCGGTTCTTTGCCTCCATGTCCTGTAAAAACAGTTTAAAGTACAGCTAGCCGTCTATTATCCCTTACTTTCACCTATGGAGAGTCCCCGTAAACCACATATACAAGTGTGTTCTGGTTGGTCCATTGCAGAATTCACTCTGTCAATTATTTCTGGTATTTACTGTTGTCCTGGGAAACCTGTCCTGTATAACTAACCACTCAGCTGACAAACCTAATAACTAAAATTGTAATTGGCTGTTTTTATGAGAAGCTTTAAATTAATCTACGGTATATTAAAATAATTGAATGTCCACCAATTTATTAAGTAGTGGGATGATGCACAAAAACCAGACATTAGTACAAATGAAACGCCTTCATGGTGACCAAACTTAAAGCCAATTTTTTATATATATATATAAAATTATTGTTTGACAAAAGCTAAGAAAACTATGTTCACTCAGATATTACTATTACATTTAACAGCATGTTTTAAAGTAAGGATACACACAATACATACTAAAAATGTACAAAAAAATACTTTTATTCACTGAAATGTATTAGCAATTCAATAACAGATAAAACAAAAAAGTTCCGGATAAAACAAATAACCTCTACCAATCTTCTGTCAGCAATTGTTTTTCTTTGCAAAAGCAAAAGAACAGTTATATAACAATTTTGCAATTTACATTTTAGTCATTAGCAGACGCTTTTATCCAAAGCGACTTACAACTGAGGACTAAAGACAAGTCAAGTCATCGTGAAGAGGCAAACACAATGCAAGAAGTGCTCAAAATACAAAGTTGTCAGAATATTGTCAGGGATTCTGCATTCTGGACGAGGGTGGGGAGATCATTCCACCAGCATGGAACCGTGAAAGAGAATGTTCTGGAGAGTCATTTTGTGGCTCTCTGTGATTGTACCATGAGCCGTCGCTCATTGACCGTTCGTAGGCTTCTTGTAGGGATGTAGACTCGTAGGAGCGAGTGAAAGTAGGAGGGAGCTGAGCCTGTGGTCGATCTGTAAGCAAGCGTCAATGCCTTGAACTTGATGCGAGCAGCAAGTGGTAGCCAGTGCAGAGAGATGAGGAGAGGAGTGATGTGGGCCCTTTTGGGCTCGTTGAAGACAAGACAGGTTGCAGCATTCTGGATCATTTGTAGAGGTTTAGTTGCACATGATGGAAGTCCAGCCAGAAGAGCATTGCAGTAATTAAGCCTAGAAATAACAAGGGCCTGGACGAGAAGTTGTGTTGCATGCTCAGTTAGGAAAGGCCTGATCTTCCTGATGTTGTGCATTGCAAACCTGCATGATCTAGCTGTCTTTGTAATGTGGTCTGTGAAGGTCAGCTGGTCATCAAATATTACTCCAAGATTTCTGACCAACCTTGATGGGGTGATTTGGGGATGAATCTTGCTGGACAGTGAAGTCGTGCTGTAGAGACGGATTGGCAGGGAGGACGAGAAGCTCAGTCTTTAATGTTAGATAAGGTAACATTACCATCACACATACAGTACTAGAAAGGTAATACGTATTCTATAAGTTGTTGTCACATTCAGTTTTAGGGTATGTTTACACGACAACGATGTACTAAATACTGTAAAACTTTTCCTTTGCATTTTTGAAAAGTTTCACGTACAAACAACAACGTTGTCAAAACTATCCTTGTTCACACAGATCCTCGAAAACAACTAAAAACGTTGTATTATTGATGTCTGGCCAGTAGTTGGCGATGTAACTTTGTAAACACTACGCGCCTATAGTCTGAACACCGATGTGCACCGTTTTCATGTAGTTTACACAGAGACAGTAACACTATCGTTTTCAAAAACTTGCACTATGAAACCCATTTTTAAAAGTTTGCATGTAAATGAACAGCAAATGAACAATGAACATTGTTTGTATTGTCTATGCTTTTTTTGCCTACCTGTTGTGTTGTTTGCCTTCTATTTTTTGGTTTATTCTGCCTTATTATCAAACATTTTTGCTGGAAATCTACATCTCATCAACTTGCCTGCTCTGTCCATGACAGTTGTGCAGCTTGTATCAACTCAGTTTACCTTGACAAATCAGCTTTATTCAAAGATGAGTCCTCAATCAAGACACGTATGTAACATACTAAATCTTAATAAATGTTAGATTTATTGCTCAAAACAATTTGGCAATAGAATAAGAAAAGGGTAACTTAATTCAAGATATAGTCACTGAATAAAAATTGTAATATCCAAGTTTGAATAGAATTGATCTGGTTTTATGGATGTTTAGATATTTTTCCTGGAAAAATACTGATTTAGAAAATGCTTTTCGTTAATTGTTTTGAATGTTTCAGAGCAGCATCTTTCAGATGATCGCCGAAAAGTCCAAAAGATGAGTAATGATGATATAAGTAGGAGTGTGTGAGAGAGAAATCCATATTTATCTAACACAATACAAACACACTGTGTGTGTGGGACCAGCATATTAATAGCACAGTGCTGTTCTCACTGCCAAGAGAATGTTGATCAAATGGAAATTACTCCAACACAGGTGCACTGAAGTTACATGTTCAGAAGTACGAGAAAATGTAAAATAATGACAATTAATTAAATCTTATTTTTAGGTTTTGTGTAAAGAATGATTGGATGAAATCAAAATTGGAAAATAAATCCAAGCTTTCAGCCTACAGACTGAGGAGGTGGGAAAAGACTAAACAAAAGAAGGTGGGAAATGAAAGTTTCTGGCAAACACATTTGAGCCCACACACTCTCATTCTGAAGGTGTAAAGTGGTAATTTTTGTTGCATTACGATCCAGAAAAAAATGCACCAGCTAGGAGCACAAGATAGCCACGATCAATCACTGTCTGAATGCAGTAAAGAGGAATGTCAAATAAAATTTTGTAGAATTTTGTAGGTTAAGAAAGTTTTCTACTAACTTCTATAAAACAGGTAGACATGTGCTAAAGCATAGATCTATATTGAAATGGTTAATAATGCATTTTTAATTAGAGACTAATTAATGTGGTGAACAAAAGATAGAGATGCTGGAAGTGAGGGGTGCACAATCCTGTTCCTGGAGATCAACCAGCAGAGTTCAGATCCAGTGCTGATCCAACGCACCTGTCTGTAATTATCAAGTGCTCCTGAAGATCTTAATTAGCTGCTTCAGGTGCGTTTGATTAGGGTTGGAGCTAAACTTTGCAGGAAGGTAGATCTCCAGAACTAGGATTTGGCACCCCTACAGTAAGTCAGTAGCCGTGTTTCCATTACCCTTCAAATTGTGCAAATTGAAATTGCGAATTGAAAACACGGCCAATGGAAACACGTCAATTTCGCAAAAACTCCCATCACAAAAAAGTTTTTACGCTTGCATAAGGTGGTTTTTCAGGCAATTAAAAAAAGAAATATTTCGCAAAACAGTTTTTGCGCATTTACAGGTCATCTGACGTATATGTCTGGTTTGTTTGGACAGAATATGAGACAGAGTTCTTTATTAAATTCATAAAAGACAAAAGAATTACAGGAATACTGGATTCTAAACCTCAGAGAAATGCCACAATCAAGACCTCGAAGCAGATATGAGGGAGAAACACCCAGAAACACCTCATATGTGCCGCTTTCAAATATAAGGGTCTTACCTTGCCATTAATGCTTGGATAACACACATGCGTCTCCTTTTAATAATAATGGCCAGTGCGGTGGCTGGGATATACATAAACCTACCAACGTCCGTTGCCATGATTTTTGGAATGACTTATCGAGGAAAAAAATTAAGTTTTATTCGCTTAACATCGGTTAATGGAAACGCTGTTATTTCGCATTCGTTTTTTGTCAACTTTTAGAAAAAATCTCAAAAGTTTTGCGCAAATATGTAATGAAAATGCGTTTGTGAATTCACAGTTTGTGAATGTATAACAGTAAAACATTCACATCCAAAAACTGAGTTGAGAAAAGCGAGGTGAATGTTAAAGACCTATAAGTCAGATTTTGGTTTTATATCAGTATTTAGTTTGAGTTAACTCAGATTTTTAGATCACAGGTAATCAAAGTGGGTGAGGAGTGAGATGGAACTGGATCTGAAATGTGTGTTGTCGGCATAATAGTGACTTTGAAAACCATTTTTTTGCAGGATAGTACCAAAGAGAATTATGTAGACTATAAAGAGCAGAGGACCGAGAACAGATCCTTGAGGAACATCATAAGTAATGGGAGTATGGGGAATTTGTGTCTTTGAAGAGTGATGAAGTATTGTTTATCTGAAAGGTACAAGGTGAAGCAGAAAAGTGTAGTACCTTAGATGCCAAAAGCAGAAAGACAGACAAGGAGAGTTTTATGATAGTATCAAAAGCAGAGCTGAGATCGAGTAGTAGAAGAAAGGTAAGTAACCCAGAATCAGCAGATAAAAGGAGGTCAGCGACCACCCTGAGCAATCCAGTCTCAGTGCAGTGAAGTGGACGAAAACCTGATTGAAGTGGTTCATAGAGATTATTAAAGGGTTAGTTCACCCCAAAATGAAAATTATGTCATTAATGACTCACCCTAATGTCGTTCCAAGCCCGTAAGACCTCCGTTCATCTTCGGAACACAGTTTAAGATATTTTAGATTTAGTCCGAGAGTTTTCTGTCCCTCCATTGAAAATCTATGTACGGTATACTGTCCTTGTCCAGAAAGGCAATAAAGACATCATCAAAGTAGTCCATGTGACCTCAGTGGGTTAGTTAGAATTTTTTGAAGCATCGAAAATACATTTTGTTCCAAAAATAAAAAAACGACGACTTTATTCAGCATTGTATTCTCCTCCGGTTCTGTTGTCAATCCGTGTTCATGAGTCCGCTGAGGACCCTGAAGCTAAACCAATTGAGAACCTACAAAAAAGAGAATCGATGTACAGACTGAAAATGGTGAATTAACCAGTTTTAGGATGAAAGTCTGTCAAATATGTCTTTGTATTGCCAAAAGCTCAGTTATGTTAGTCAGTGATACATGCTTCAAAAATGGTCTATTCATTCCTCACAGCAACATACTAACGCAAATGGGATTCTCTTCATTACAGAAACAGAATTCCACTCACTTGATTTACATAATTAAACGTAACAGGGTGTAATTAACCTAAAATGTACAACAAAACAGAATGTGTCATATTCATTTCACAGTAAATTACAGACATGCAGAAAAACACTTAGTAATTACTGACTACAAATGACATCAGAGAGGATTTAACATCTGAGAGGATAAAGACATGAATTCATTAAACATTCCAGAGGTCAAAACAAGCAGAAAAGTTCATACTTAAAGGAACAGTTGTACCAAAAACAAATTTCTCGTTTTGACTCACCCAACAACTCATGTTGTCCCAAATAGACCCAAATTTAAGTCAAAAGGCATTCTTGGCATCAACCCTAGCTCTACTTTGCGTGTTCACCCTACAAAACACAGTGACATGTAATTTCATGTTTCAACCACATATGGCGATAGAGAGCCCACAGTTACTAAAGTAACAAATTTACTCTGTGAGGAGAATAAAAATGTATTTGAAACCTTTGATTTGATTTAAGAGAGGTCGCTTGAATGGTTTTCATGAAGTCAGGTCATGAAATGCTGCAACACAAACACCTACAATTGCACAAACCCCTCAGCAAGCGGAAGATTAATAACACCTGGCTTTTAAAATGGAAACCTGTTCCACTCTGCTGCACTTTCCTAAAGCCCTTTAATTAGAACAGCGAAATGATCTCGACAGAGAGAACCTGCTTCATATGCAGAAAATGATAAAACACCCAAATACTTCATCCAATATCCTGTGCTCCACACACTCTGTTTCACTCAGACAGAACATGCAACATGCACTGAAAACATTGATCCTATATACTCTTAATAAAACCTGTCCTTTTGATTGATTTTTTCAATGTAAATTCAAGCCATTTTCATTTGATTTTTAAAGGTCAAAGTTCGCCTAGTTAGCATTAGCAGTTAGCCCCTACTGTCAGATGCTGTAAATAAACATTCTGCAGGCAAAAATCGTTCTTTATTCGCGATTCGCTTTTCATAAATAGACAGGTATTTTGCTGAAATAATATTTTTAGAAGGCAACATATAAATTAAAAGTATTTCATATTCATACAGAGTAATGTTTCAATAGAGCCACGTCTTTATGTTTTTGCGTGTAGTCAACCTAAAACTGAAAAATGATTTGACATATATTAACCCTTTCTTTCACAAATTTCATGGTTCATTTCAATGCATTGTTCATGTGCTTGACTGAAAGTGATGATGTCCGAGAGGGTGAGAAATTAGTAATTAGTCTTTTCCATTTTCATCCATTAGGCCCATTAATTTGTGGATCCCTTGTGTACCTGATAAGTACCTCTTCAGAAAAAAATAAATACTAGTTTTTACATCTTACCCAGGCCACACAAACCATCATTGTCTCACACTTTCAGAGACCTAAAAGCATTCAACTTTAGTAAACTTTGGAGAGTTATTAGGACTTCAGCAGTGTTTATCAAAGAAAAGTTCCAGTGAAAGGAAATTGCAGCAACATCTTTCACTGTAAAAATAAAAAAATGGGTAATTAAGAAGGAATGAAAGCACAGAAGTGCTTACAAAGCTGAGATTAAACCTCAAACAGTGCTGAGAGCTAATTCTTTCTTATATGTTGCTTCTAATGGACAGAACTGTAGCTGGATAAAAACAAAGAGCTGCTTTTAAACAGCAGCAGGAAAAAACAGTCCATTATTCTCAAGACTAAGAGTTTTACATCTGCAATGTTATAATTTATATATGTAATTTCAACATTCCCATTGCTCTGAAAGGTTATGTTTGCAATCAAAGCTGTCTGGCAGAACAGAATAGAAACAGTTTTTGAAGGTTAACTATGAAAAACTTCATTGAAAAGCTGAATATAAATAAATTCTGTGCAGTGTCATTGACATGCAAAAATAAAGAATGATAACAATAGATTGCAAATGATCACACACAAAGATCTAGGCTGGGAGAACAATTTAACTCACAAATTATTGGAACATTCACAAAGACTGTGCTGTCAGAGGTCATGTTTAAAAGGATCTTGCAAATGACTGACATTGACAAAAATCAATTATTTAAATTCATTATTGTGCAAATTATTCAAATTCATTATACGTTATTTTGGTACTTTTGACACATCAAATAAAGTTGCTTGGCATGAAATAGGCTCTGTAAGTGATTGACACAGTGGCAACCATGGCAACGTCCTTGCGTCTGACATGTTTGGTATCTGCTATTTTTGACCAAAGTAATATTACAGTGACCAGAGACTTGATGTGTTCTACAATTTTAACTAAACAGTGTCACGTTTTGCATTGGAAGGCTGCCTTGCAGAGCCCTTTCTTGATGTCACACTGTTGCTGTTGCTGTGGTTACAGACAAGCACGATGAAGAGGATGAAAGGCGAATTCCAATATATAAAGTATTTATTTAACAAAACTAACATTCAGGAGATCACTTGAGAAAAAAGGAAAAAACCGAACTACACTTATTCAAACGTGAACATGAACAAGAAATAATATATACAGTATATATATATATATATATATATATATATATATATATATATATATATATATACACACACCCACAAGCTTTAGTGAACTAACGCAATACTTGTTCCCTTTATCTCAGGAACCAGGGTTATGTGAGTAACCATAAACGTTCCCTTTGTTCTCATTGACTATTAGCTGCTATGGTTACCGATTGATTGTTTGATTTAGTTAACCTGTTTCTCATCTAGTTTCCTTTGTTTTTATCCTATATATAGACATTTGAAGTTCTCTATAGGCTCCTGAAGTGCTATATTCAAAAATACAATACATTTAAACCTACCTTTAATGCAGCTGAGTTACACTTTGCAAAACTCTTTCAACCAGTGATGGACATCGTGTGACACCTGGCTGCAATGAAATTATGACATCATACATAGCCTGCCAAGACTTTGATTTACAGTAGTGTTTAAACTACACTGGATTATTACCACTGCTGCAGCGTTCTGCTAATTAATGGGATACAATCTTCATTGATCATCTGAGCTGAGAGATGCTTTGTCATTTGGCATACACCTGCTGTTATGGAATGTAGAGCCGCTCTAGATGCTCTAGATTTTATGTTGTGTTTAATTATGTTTATGCTGCCGATTTATATCATTTTTGTTGTTTGCTTATTTTATGGTTAAAACTTTACATTGAACGTTCGCCGGTTCCTGCCTCCTTCTTCCCTGAAAACATACCTTGCTGCAGCACCTGCAACTCCTAGTACTTTATATAAGAATACAATTGACTAGGATTGAAGTTTGAGCCGTTTTAGGTAAGTGCACTGCAACCCATTTATTTTGGTATTTATTTCTAAAATTACAGTTTATTAAATACTGAGAAATGTAATTAATATATCCTATAGCCAAGTACCCTGTAAGTCATACCTTAAGCATACAAAAGTTGCTTTGCATTTAGAGACAGACATCACTGAAAGTAACGTTAAATTTGATTCAGTAACAGATTAAGTTTATTATTAAAAAAACTGATTCTAAGACTCATTTGCTCATGAATGAGACTAAACTGGAAGCACCAAATGTTGTGAATCACTGAAAAGATTTGACTCATAAGAGTCAGTTGCTCATGAATCAGACACTGCCCAGCAAACACAGAACGTTGACTTAACGTACCCAACCTTCTAACAACGTTTTAACAACATGGCCAAAAGGTTGCTATAACTATGTGGTGTGGTAAAGTTTTTTACAGCGTTGTCACAATGTTGACATTAAACCACCGTTCAGGGCCATTGCTTAAGGTTGTGCCTATGGTGTCTTGACAACCACTGGACTACATATGTACTCGTCACTGCCATGAAGCGCGAAAATCAGCCTTTTAAATTTCAACCGCCCGTTGGGCTCATTGTGTTGTCTCATTCTTCATCAAGCAAAGATACATGAGTATTGCGTTTAATTGACCTCATCTAAATAAGACACGTACATAAGATACAGATACTAAATAAGATACAGAATAACCGACCACAAAATGGACGAAGCGAGTCAGATTCTGTGTTCCATCTCTCAGAATGGCCGTAAGATTAAATCCTACTTAGAGGAATTTATAAAGTACAGCCATCTAACCACGCTTACAGATCAGCAGTTGATGGATTTATTTTGGATTGGACTAGACCCACACTTCTATTCATGGATGCCACCAGGAAATCCCGGTATGACCATTGAACGATATCTTGAGGCCGTGTTAAGATGGTGTGGCTCATCGTACATGGTCTGTACCGTTGAGTCACCGCTGGTCCCGTCCAGCCCAGAGCCTTCACCGCTGGTCCCGTCCAGCCCAGAGCCTTCACCGCTGGTCCCGTCCAGCCCAGAGCCTTCACCGCTGGTCCCATCCAGCACAGATCCCTCGCCGCTGGTCCCGTCCAGCACAGATCCCTCGCCGCTGGTCCCGTCCACCACAGATCCCTCGCCGCTGGTCCCGCCTGAAGGGTCTTCACCGCCACGGCCGCCCGGAGGGTTTCACTGCCACGGCCACCCGAAGGGTCTTCACCGCCACGGCCACCCGAAGGGTCTTCACTGCAATGGTCACCCATAGGGTCTGCTCCGCCCTGGCAGTCTGCTCGTCCTGCTCCGCCCTGGCTGCCTGCACGTCCTGCTCCGCCCTGGCCGCCTGCACGTCCTGCTCCGCCCTGGCCGCCTGCACGTCCTGCTCCGCCCTGGCCGCCAGAGGGGTTGTCTCCGCCAGGACCGCTCGAGGGGTGGTCTCCTACTCTGCCATGGCCCCCTGACCAGTCTTCTCCACCATGGCCGCCTGGACCATCCTGGAGTCCGTCCAGCTGCACCCGGTCCTCCTTCCCGTCACGGACTCCAGGATGCCCTCCCGTGTTCTGTCTTGTACGGCGCGGTCGCGCCTAGCGGGAGGGGGGAGTTATGTCACATTCACCTCCTTCATCGACTGTGTCTTCACTACACTTCCCAGTATCCCCTGTCATCATCATCACCTGCACCTGCGCCTCATCACCCTCATCATCATCATCACCGTCACCTGTTGTTCATGTCATTATCTGTGTATTTAAGTTCCCCTCTCACTCCTTTTCATGGTCGGTTATTGTTTGTGTTTGTGTATACGCGTTGATGTTACACGCTGTTACATTCTGTATCCTACTATTAAAACTAACTATCGCTTGTAATCCACGTCATCTGTCTTCCTTCATCCGCCAAGCCGTAACAATACGTAATTAATCACATTAGAAAATGAAGTTGTAGGTTGTGTTTGAATAATGTAGCCTCGCTCGCACTGTTTATTTTTTCATTAGATTTGTCTGGTATTTAGTCTCATTCGTTTCTTTGCTCCTCTGGATTTGTGGATGTTCCCTGGACTGATTCCGGTTACCGACCTTTATCACCCGGCTTTTGACTATGCTCCCCTGTCTGCCATATACAGAACCCGGTTTTGTTCATTAAATGTTCTGATCTTTGGTTTTTATGTTTTATTTATTATACTTAAAAGAAATTTGTATATTTGTTTATTTAGTTTTTTTTTTCTTTATTCACAAATGTATGACTTTTGGAAGTGCAATTTGATTACCATATAATAAAGTTGAATGAATGTAACCTTCTGTAATTTTTACTCTTCAAAGTGTACACTTGCAGGTGTTGATTATAATTAGGTTAATTTACTGATAGCCCCATTAAATAAGGATAAACAATATTTAAAAGTATATAAATTATCTAACATCTGACTAATTAAAAATTAATCTCAAAACATAAAATGCTAAATGGGGGATATCTATAGGTCTATCTAGCATAAAAAAAATTGTCAGGACGTCGTCTCTCAGTTGCTGAACGTCGGCAACAACGTTGCTACGTTGTTACAATGTTTCGAGAACGTAGACAGCAACGTTGCCATAGCAGAAATGCAACGTGCCACAGACGTAGCCACAACGTAAATGTGTTTGCTGGGTGGCTGGCTGTGCTGTCTGTTATTGCCAATCCAATCCAAATACTGGATCAACACATCAATGGCAACATTAAAATATGACCTTCAAATATTTGTGCATAACCTAATTACTATTTATGAGGTAAGACTTCATCATTTATATCAAAACCAGCCCCACCTTTAACACCAAATCAAAGTTACACTCGTGTCCTCCACCACAATCCAGACATGTATTTATATCTGCCACTTCTGTGTCTGGACTGAAAGTGAGTGATGTGACAAATCATTACACTCTCATTATAATGTCTGAAGCTGTCTGCACTGCAAGTGAATGTGTCGATTATAACACAGTGTATACCGCCTTGTTGATTAAGATGGGAGTGTTCTTGTTTTGTCACGCCACACCATGTCACTTGATTGCAGTGTAGACCGGTGTAAACTTACAGTAGTTGAAACGTTTATATACTGTAAGCATTTATTAATCTTAGGAACACACTTGAGATTTTAAAAAGGTATTGACATCACAAAGACACTGCATTCTTGAACGTTGCTGAGTAACACTTTATTTTGATAGTCCACTTTAGACACTCAACTAACTATAAGTAATTTTGCAACTACATTTAGCTAACTTGCATTAGTAGACTGTTAGGTTAGGGTTAGGTGTTAGAATTAGGGTTAGTAGAAAAAATTGACATGTGCTTGCAAAGTTGGAATAGCTAAGTTAGAATGTCTAAAGTGGACCATCAAAATAAACTGTTAACAGATATTAAGATGACAGTCTACTAATACTCTTATGACTGGTAGTTAACATGTAGTTGCAAAGTTACTTTACTCAGTAGAATGTCTAAAGTGAATTATCAAAATAAATTGCTACCTCTCACTGTAACAACACATATATGACCTGAGCAAATCAGCTCCAGAGGTGCTCGGGATCGGGGGTTAAGCTGGAGCAACTCTGCCAAGTATCGCAGGGCGAGATTATGAAGACCTTTGCAACTTAAGCTAATAGATAATGCAGTAAGTCTCAGCTTCAGACAGCACAGTCATGAACCACACACAGTCTGCCTGATACATATCGTACACAAAATTGGCAATTGCTTCAGATTGCACAAGTTTTTCTTTCTGCTTGGATACAAAATTGTGTATAAAAGGTACAATGAACGCTTTTGAGAAAGAAATGTTTTTGTCAAAAAATTGTCTCTTACTTACAGTAGGAACCACACATGATCACTAGGGATGTGCACCCCAACTAATTACAAATCTCCTAAAAGAAAGAATTAATTCTGAACTACAAAAACGAGTCGTCAGCAATTCCAGTCTCATTTCCTGTTACGTACTTGCATAACAATGTAACACATTTGCATAATGCCAGCCTATGGTCTTCATTGGCTATCCACGAATGACATCTACTTTGACCCTCAAACATTGTAGTTGTAGCTGGGGCCTGAAAGAGTTCGGTTAGCATGCATCCTCTTCAAAAAGATGGAATTGATATAATCTACGCAATTGTTCGTATCACTGTGTATCAAGCACTAAGGAAGCCTCTGCAGCTGAAGTTCAGGTATGGTAATGGCCGTTTCTTTTCTAACACACTGTTAGCCGTAGACCAATCACAACAGAGTTAGCCATATGACCAAACAGAGCAGAGTAGACTAATCACAACAGACTGGGTCATCTGGCCAATCAGATCAGAGTAGACCAATCACAACACACATTATTTAAGTGTATTCTTTTCACTGGAATATTAATAATAGGATCTGTTGTCAAGTAAATTGAATTCATAATATTTTCCCTTTAAACCGCTATAAAATTTCATACTGGTACTGTCCCTCATAACCAGTAGTATAACAAGCCTATAAGCACCTTAAAAATGATACGCCAGTTAGACAAAGTTTTGTGTAGTCTAAGTCAAAATACTCTCACCTTGCTCTTCTTCCAAGCAGACATTTCTTTGTGTCTGCTGCGAGTGATGTATGAAAATGAACGCACGCAAGTCTGAGGTTTTCTTCTCCAGATATACTCTTTTCAAAATAATACATTATTTTTAAAATGTAACATTAACAGGACAGTAATTTGAATGTAGCCTTTGTAAAAAATGTAAAGCAAAATATAAATGTGCAAAAAAATGGAAACGACTTGTATTTTTAATGTTGATTAGCAGTACTTAGTCGACTAGTCTTGCGCATACCAATTAATCAACCTTATTGTATATGTATACAAAAAACAGTAATTCATGTACATACTATCCTGCTCAGTAAAAGTTAATAACTTTAAAGAAAGGTGCATACTTGCTAAATTGTTACATGTTTATGTTTACTCTTCCTATACTCTAGCTTAACCTGACCTAACGCAGTGGTTTGTTCAGTTTAGAATACTATCAGATAGGTTTTATAGACCTCTTTGTTTTTACCAGTGTTGAGAGTTAGTAATTCACAGTAGTAAAATCACAGATGCAGTGGTCAAAATGTTGCAGAGATCACCAGAACTGATGCTCCTAATAGTGGAAACCAATCCATGACCCTGGAAAAAATGTCTAGCTTGAAAGAGACTGAATATTCAGGAGAAAGTAGTGGAGAGGAGGCGAAGGTCACAATCGATTTTGTTTTTGAAGAAAGCCAAAGATGATTCACACAGTCCATCCCAGTCGTTAGAGTGCAGGCAGGATACAGGGAAGCAGAGGGTACTGAAGGATGTGCAGTGAGTCCTATTCCCTGGTAGAGCCACTCAAGACACGTGTGTTTAAAGTAATGAATTACAACGAGAAAAAAAGATGATTCAAGTCAAAATGGGATCATGTTAAAATAGAGAATCTCATCAGGGCAGCAGTCAGGTGATGTCAGACAAAGGCACAAAAGCCAGCAGAGAACACCCTGAACTTTCATTAAAAATGTCACACAGGAACTTTGGGAAATTTTCCTCTGTAAATTATATGCTTAAAACAGTTTAACAACACAATTACCATATTTTACTGCAAAAGTGAATGTATTATCTTGCTAGTTACCTTTCAGTCGGTCACATTCGACACCACGTCGGAGTGATCCGACTGTATAGGAATCTCGCTAGAGAGCCAAACTACTTCGAGTGAAACTAAATGAGCCAATGCACATTGGCGTGCAATCATTTGCAGCAGCTAATCTTCCACGCAGCTCGGGTATATAATGAGCAGCAGGTGTGATTGCACTTCAGCTTTTCGCTTGAGTGTTGACATTCAATGAGCAGCTCTTCAATAGAACCTCTCGTGTGCGGTGCTGGCGATACTGCGTGGCAGCGGGGTCGATCTCTCTTCTCTCTCTCTATCTCTCTCTCTCTCTCTCTCTCTCTCTTTCTCTCTTTCTCTCTTTTTCTTTGAGTTGTTTGTGTGCAAGACTGAGCAAACAAAGGCTGTTCTCGCAGCTGGTACGGTGCGCTGAGAGCGCATGTACCCATTGTGGGATGATGACCATCACGGAGTTGCGGTCAAGACTCGTCGTTGATTTTTCGGCTGCGTTACCTCCTTCGGGAGCTGCGGCGTTGCCCGAGTCAGACTAGGGCTATGCTCTCCCTAGCCGCCAACAGGATCGGGCTTGTGTGGAACCCTCCACCGGGTCCTGAGCCCTCGAGGCTGGACGACTGGTTTCTCAGGGTGGCTCGTGCTGGTTCTTAGCAACCCACCCCGGTTCCTTTCTGCCCGGAGGTGGATGAGGAGCTCACTGGTTCATGGACGGCACCTTTCACTGCCAGAAACCGTTCCAGTGGCTCCTCCTCCCTCACCACCCTTGATGGAAGGCTGGCTAAGGGTTACACGCGCATCCCTCCAGTGGAACGGGCTGTTGCTATGCAACTGTGCCTTAACTCCATCTGGCGGGGTGAGCCGTCGCTCCCTTCCCATGCCTGTAAGCACGTGTTGGGCCTGTGGAGAAGCCGCCTCTGTCTTACACGCCATGGCGTTGTTGCAGGTCCATCAGGCCAAGGCACTGAAGGACCTGCACGAGGGTGGTCCAAGAACTTTGGCCGCGACAGACCTCGTGCTTTGAGCAACGAAGGTGACCACACAGTTGATGGGTCATGCGATGTCCACTATGGTGGTCCAGGAATGCCATCTCTGGCTGTGTTTTGCGGATATGAGGGAGACAGGCAAAGTCAGGTTCCTTAACAGCAGTTTTCGGCTGTACAGAAGCAGACTGAGGCCATCAAACATATACTGCCTCGGCGGTCAGCTGCTGCTTCCACCCATCCGTCGACAGCAGCACCTCAAGTCTGCTCGTCGCTGAGGGCGTCCTCCTGCTTCTGCCCTTGCTCCCGCACCGCAGCAGCAGCCTCCACCCAAACGGCGCCGAGGAGGCAGGAGGCCTGTGGAACCAGGTAAGTGTTGCAGAGTGTGTCCGCCTCGCAAAGAGAGCCCCCTGAGCCGCATCCCTGCGTTCCACCTCGCTGCACCACTGCGGGTAAGTCTGCGGTCCCTTTTGTCCCGCTTGTACGGTCTCTGCGAGCCTGGCTAGCGCTCCCCAGATTGTCTCGTTGGCTCATTTGGACCTTCAATTCACCTGGTGTCCCCCCAAGTTTCAGGCCAGCCACTCCACTGCAGTGAGAGCAGCCGACACCCATGTCTTGTGAGCGGATATCGCAGGCCTAATGGCGAAGGACGTGATAGAGCCTGTCCCTCCAATCGATATGAGGTCAGGGTTTTACAGCACCTACTTCATTGTACCCAAGAAAAGTGGTGGGATACGACCGATCTTGGACCTGCGAGTTTTGAATCGGAGTCTCCACAAGCTACCGTTCAAAATGCTCATGCAGAAACGCATTTTCGAATGTGTCCATCCCCGAGATTGGTTTGCAGCGATCGACCTGAAGGACGTGTACTCTCATGTCTCGATTCTCCCTTGACACAGGCCGTTTCTGCGCTTTGCATTCAAGGAACGAGCATATCAGTTCAAGGTCCTGCCCTTCAGGTTGTTCCTGTCTCCCTGCGTCTTCACGAAAGTCACGGAGGGGGCCCTTGTTCCCATGAGAGAACAGGTCGTTCGCATCCTCAACTATCTCGACGACTGGCTAATACTGGCACACTCTCAAGATCAGTAATGCGAACACAGAGACCTGGTGCTCAGTCACCTCAGCCAGTTGGGTCTTCAGGTCAACTGGGAAAAGAGCAAACTCTCCCCTGTGCAGAGGATCTCTTTTCTCGGTATGATGTTGTATTCGGTCGCAGAGACAGCGCGCCTCACAGAGGAACGCACTCGGTTGGTGCTGAACTGCTTGAACACGTTTAAAGGCAGGACTGTGTTTCCACTGAAATTTTTTCAAAGGCTCCTGGGGCATATGGCAGCGGCAGCAGCGGTAAACCGCTCGGCCTGCTCCATATGAGACCGTTTCAGCACTGGCTTCACGGCCGAGTCCCAAGATGGGCGTGGCAACGCGACACACACCGGGTGACAATCACACTGGCGTGCCACCAGACCTTCAGCCTGTGGTCAGACCACTTGTTTCTGCGAGCAAGAGTGCCATTGGAACAGGTGTCCAGGCATGCTGTGGTGTTCAGAGATGCCTCTGCCACAAGCTGGGGTGCCATGTACAACGGGCATGCAGTGTCAGGGGTGAGGACGGAACCCCAACTGCATTGGCACATCAACTGCCTCGAGTTGCTAGCAGTACAGATGCTCTGAGCCGCTTAAAGAGGCCGCAACAGGGCAGGGACATACTGGTCCGTACGGACGACACTGCGACATCAACCAGCAAGGTGGTCAACACTCCTGTCGCATGTCTCAACTCACCCGCCATCTCCTCCTCTGCAGTCAAAAGCATCTGAGGTCGCTTTGGGCCATTCATGTCCCCGGTGTGCTCAACCTTGTGGCCGACGAGCTATCACATAGATTGGCTCTCTAGCAAGATTCCTATACAGTCGGATCACTCCGACGTGGCGTCTCCATTCCCTCCTTCAGGGAACGAGGGTTACCATACGTAACCGAGACGTTACATTATTATATGTGTCACCATATATTTCACCTTATATGTCCCTGTAAATTATATTGTTTCTCCACACTTTGTGTCACCTCTTCACCAGGCTCTTCCCCTCAGTCCCAATCTGCACTTGTACTGATCATAAACACCTGTCACCAATCACCTGCCAATCAAAGACACTATACAGGTCCTTCTCAAAAAATTTGCATATTGTGATAAAGTTCATTATTTTCCATAATGTAATGATAAAAATTAAACTTTCATATATTTTAGATTCATTGCACACCAACTGAAATATTTCAGGTCTTTTATTGTTTTAATACTGATGATTTTGGCATACAG
The DNA here is from genome assembly GCA_026230005.1 of Gila orcuttii. Taxonomy (NCBI): domain Eukaryota; kingdom Metazoa; phylum Chordata; class Actinopteri; order Cypriniformes; family Leuciscidae; genus Gila; species Gila orcuttii. Next base: position 34,865,425 of record JAPDVR010000021.1, read on the forward strand.
CTCATGAAAACCCAAAATTCCTGTCTCAAAAAATTAGCATATTTCATCCGACCAATAAAAGAAGTGTTTTTAATACAAAAAAAAAAGGCAACCTTCAAATAATTATGTTCAGTTATGCACTCAATAGTCAATACTTGGTCGGGAATCCTTTTGCAGAAATGACTGCTTCAATGCGGCGTGGCATGGAGGCAATCAGCCTGTGGCACTGCTGAGGTGTTATGGAGGCCCAGGACGCTTCGATAGCGGCCTTAAGCTCATCCAGAGTGTTGGGTCTTGCGTCTCTCAACTTTCTCTTCACAATATCCCACAGATTCTCTATGGGGTTCAGGTCAGGAGAGTTGGCAGGCCAATTGAGCACAGTAATACCATGGTCAGTAAACTATTTACCAGTGGTTTTGGCACTGTGAGCAGGTGCCAGGTCGTGCTGAAAAATGAAATCTTCATCTCCATAAAGCTTTTCAGCAGGTGGAAGCATGAAGTGCTCCAAAATCTCCTGGTAGCTAGCTGCATTGACCCTGCCCTTGATAAAACACAGTGGACCAACACCAGTAGCTGACATGGCACCCCAGACCATCACTGACTGTGGGTACTTGACACTGGACTTCAGGCCTTTTGGCATTTCCTTCTCCCCAGTCTTCCTCCAGACTCTGGCACCTTGATTTCCGAATGACATGCAAAACTGAGCAACAGTCCAGTGCTGCTTCTCTGTAGCCCAGGTCAGGCGCTTCTGCCGCTGTTTCTGGTTCAAAAGTGGCTTGACCTGGGGAATGCGGCACCTGTAGCCCATATCCAGCACACGCCTGTGCACGGTGGCTCTGGATGTTTCTACTCCAGACTCAGTCCACTGCTTCCGCAGGTCCCCCAAGGTCTGGAATCGGTCCTTCTCCACAATCTTCCTCAGGGTCCGGTCACTTCTTCTCGTTGTGCAGCGTTTTTGGCCACACTTTTTCCTTCCCACAGACTTCCCAATGAGGTGCCTTGATACAGCACTCTGGGAACAGCCTATTCATTCAGAAATTTCTTTCTGTCTTACCCTCTTGCTTGAGGCTGACAATGATGGCTTTATGGACAGCAGTCAGGTCGGCAGTCTTACCCATGATTGCGGTTTTGAGTAATGAAACAGGCTGGGAGTTTTTAAAAGCCTCAGGAATCTTTTGCAGGTGTTTAGAGTTAGTTAGTTGATTCAGATGATTAGGTTAATAGCTCGTTTAGAGACCCTTTTCATGATATGCAAATTTTTTTAGACAGGAATTTGGGGTTTTCATGAGCTGTATGCCAAAATCATCAGTATTAAAACAATAAAAGACCTGAAATATTTCAGTTGGTGTGCAATGAATCTAAAATATATGAAAGTTTATTTTTTATCATTACATTATGTAAAATAATGAACTTTATCACAATATGCTAATTTTTTGAGAAGGACCTGTATAACATGGGATGTGTCCGAAATCACCCCCTTTACCCTTAAACAAGGCACTATTTGAGGGCACAGTCCGTTGTAGTGGTGTGCGAAACCATTGTGGATGTTATCAAATGCACTTATTCAATCCCATAATGCACCGCAATAACGAGTGTACAACTGATGTACACTCGACAGCTAGAGAATACCCACAATGCAATGTGAAAGTCGCGCCGAAAGCCTGCAGATGAATTATCTATCCATCCATTTTCCAAACCACTGGTCTAATGTGGCTACAGCATAATATCATACAGTTATAAATTCCTAAGTTTAATTAAGTTTTATGTATAGTTTCATCTTACTACTGGAGCTGCCAGTTTGCTACGTTTCAAATGATTATTAAACAGCAAGCACAAACGATGCAAAATCGGCAGCTCTTCCGGCACACTGAGTGTCCGAATTCACTCACTCATTTTCATTCAATCCTTCAAGTGGACTATATTAGTGGAGTAATGTAGGGAATAGTGAATGAGGGTATAGGGGTCGATATATATATATATATATATATATATATATATATATATATATATATATATATATATATATATATATATATACACTTACTCGTGAAGTTTACCTGTTATCTTGTGTTATCATCATCCTGTTTGCTAGTGTGCCAGTCTTCTCGTCTTCCAGTCATCCTCATCTCTGTATTTCCAGTTGTATTCTCTGTATTACCATCTTCACCTGCAAAGACTGTATTATTATTCATCTGCACTGCCTCCGTTCATTTCTTCGCTGTTCAGTACGCTCCATTCTGTTGTCATCTCACCTGTTGTGTTTCAATAAATCCCCGCTGTTGAGTCGACACCAGTCGTGTGCTGTTCGTGACACTTTGTGCATACAAATATATTTTTATAGTATTTTACAGTACAATTTCATAGATTTTCCTGTTATATCTAAGGTGATTTTTCAATTGATAAATTAACATACAATTAACCAATTATCTGGTTTTTGATTTTATAATGTTTTTCTATTAAAATTATGATTTTATTTAAGTTCAAGCATTAGTTATAAAGCTAATCCAGTCTGAATACTGATTACATGTATGCCATATAATGGGAATAAAAATCTCAGTGAAATTACAGGTACAGTCGACCAACAGCACAGGCAAGTATGAGCAGTGCATTTGGGTCAGAAACGAGGTTCTAACATCTATTGTTTTTTTTTCCCCTAAAAAACATGAAGGATCTTCATTAACTCTCAGTCTTTCTGTTTATTCATTTATTCATTGATTGACATTTCTCTCTCCTTGTCACTGCTGGTGCTCGGCTCTCTGTTCTTTCAACACATAAATACATTGGAGAGCAGGTCAGGTGTGAACGTACTTTTGCGACTCCTGCTGCCTGAGGTCTGTGATTATTTCAGCACAGAGCAGCAGGTCAGAGAAATCCAATAGCTCAGCTTTGGGTGACCTTTAATAGTGCTCCAGGCCTGCGTTCTCCCTACCAGACCTCTGCTGGGATATTTCAATGCCATTTTAATACAATCACCACATTGGACAAGTTCTCAGAACTTTCGAACTGGCAGTTGTTAAACCTCTTTACAGAATCTGAATTTGCATGCTTTTGAATTGATTAAGTATAGACCTATTTACCACGTTTTAATCAAAAATATAAATAATTTCAGTAGGGCTTTAGGCTCCATCACAATACAGATATTGCTGTAACAAGGCTGTGTCTTGTTTTAGTGTTAGTATACATTAGTGCTGTTTTTGGTACTGTGTAGATCATATTCTTTTGGGCTTGAAAATCACAATAGCATTAGGGGAAAATGTTTAGATTCTGTTTTATTTGAAAGTCTACTACCGTGTTGATTGATATCTGATTTTAAAGTGTGTTGTGCCACAAGTCTCGGTCTTGGGCCTATTGTTATTTTCCTTCTGCTCTTTTTAGGTGATATCATTATGAAACATAACATCAGTTTTTACTGTTATGCAACTGACAGTTTTATATCTCCTCAATAGCACCTGACATTTGACTAGTTAATGTATTATGGATATTAAAGATGGGAACTGAAAATTGGACCAAATGCTTCTAGAAGTAATTTGTGTCTAAATGTATCCCTTTCTCTGCAGATTTTTATTTATCAATTGAAAACCACATTTCTAATGTTTATTACAACTAATATAAGGGGAATACAGTATTTCCTGTACTTTCAGTGACTCACAGAACAAAACAATCAAAACTGTATTGTGGAATGAACGTTTAAATCAGAAACTTTGAAAAAGCAGTATCAAAGTCATTCTGGTCCATGTTTTTCTTCGAGGGATAGTGTTTTTATTCAACATTAGTAATCCAAAAAACCTAACATGAGTCATCAACTTTTATGGGTCAGCATTTGGAGGAAAAAAACACATTAACATAATCTTCAAAAGGATTTCAAGCGTGGGAACTAGATCTCTTTCCTGACGCAATCAAAAGTGTTGCGAGGGCATCATTTCTGTGGCAGGATGTTGAGAGAAAAAGAATTGGCACTTTAATGCATCAAGAACATTATTTTCTTTGAGGGCACACAGGAAAACATACAGTAGTAATTATACTGATGGAGTTTTTTCAAAGATACTTTTCGGTTTTAAAAAAAATATTTAGCTACACCAAAGGAACTGTACACAACTATAGAATACATACAGTAATTTGAAAACATATTTATTAGTTTCAAACTGATAAACACTGATAAACAGCAGTTACTCTGCCAGGGAAGCTGGTGTTGCATCTGCGGTCAGCTGGTTTAATCTGGTGTCAGTCACAGCGTGAGCTCATGTTTGTCCTGTTCCTGTCCTTTCGGCTTTCCGGGATATTAATTCTTGTTTTTGTCTTGCTTTGCACTCATCTGTGACAAACAACTGAACACCAGTACAACGCATTTAGCATACAATGCACATTTTGAGCACTGGAAAAAACAACACAGTGCTATGAAACACAGATATAGTTATGACTCTAAATTCTGATTAAGAATAGAAAATTATAAAAACGTACTTACATGATTAAACATTTTCATGAGTGCATGGTCATTGTTGTGTCACAGCTCATAAGAACATAAACATTTAGCACACTGTTGGTTAAATGTAAATTACATTATGAACACACTGTAGTTGCTAAACATTATAAATGGAATTCTTCAATTGAGTCCACCCATATTATTATTATTTTTTTTAATTATTTAGTTTGCACTTCCGTGGAGGACTTGGCGTGCCACTTAAAAATTAAGGAATTAAGTTAAGGAATTAAGTTAATCATTCTAAAATAAAAATGGAAATGAATAAATCACTTTTCAGATGGCGAAATGAAGAGATATGTTTAAAACTGTATTTAATGTTCACATTTTAAAATGTAAATAAAACGATACATTATTTTAAATAGAAAAATAATTGTTTAAAAAAAATTGTTAATAAAATAAATAGTAAAACAATTTTATTTCATTTATCTGGTAAATTAATAAATTATGTTAAATGTGCAATATATATTGCATTTTAAAAAAGGATTTGCTTTTTTAAATTAAACTGATAATTTATTGTTTAATTAAATAAACATATTTTAATGTCTATTAATAGTCTTTTATTATTTTCATCATTTTAAAAGTGATTCATTTAAATTTTTATATTTGAATTATGAAATTGATAACTTACTTCTTCATTTTACTTTTAAGTGTCGTTCTATGTCTTCCATACACTTGCATTTGATCCAGTAACTGGCACTGAACAGTACGTCACAACACACTATCGTGAATAATATTGCTCATGAATGACACTATATGAGCAACAGACTGTGTACAAGCTCTAGGAGTCATTCAAACATCCCTCTATAAGACATATCTGTCTTCCCTCCTCTGATGTGAAATGAGTTGAATTACCTACATCTTAAGCTCAGTATAAACAAGTTTTCTCTTTGTCCATTTCAGAGATTTGCAGAACGCCATAAAACTACCTGCAGCTAAACCAATTTTTGCCCCAGTTTGCCAAAAGGCTTCGAGCAGCGAGTGAGACAATTACCCAGCCAGTGACAAATTTCATATCCATTTATGAGAACTGTTTGTTTTGGAATGGGAGGCAAAACAAAACAATTTCCATCTCTGGAGCTTGTTATCGAAGTATGTAGGCCACAATAGTGTTTTCTTCTTTCAGGTTTAAAAACAGAAAGACTACAATGTTCCACTCGTTCTTCCCTGTTTATTTATTGTACAAAGTCTTGCATTTCCTCCCTTTACATTAGCAGGGGTGTGTGTGGGTTTGTGTCCTTTTTTCCGGACAGCATGAGCCTAGGTGGAGACTTATCCTCTCGTGTTCAGTCAAATAGTCTACCTATAACCCCAAAACATTTAAAATCAATGAAGTTGTGAGGCAAGGGTAAGTGATATGACCAAAACAAGCATTTCATTTTACGAATTTTCTCCCAAATATTTACATTCACTTTAGACATAACAGACTGTATTTATGTGAAAAAACAACTTGGGCATTTTGCCATAACTGTGTGTGTATTTGGCCGTTTAAGTGCAATAAGCAGCAGAGAAATAACTAAATTCAGTTTCATGAGTTTTCATGTTTTATGGGGACTTTCCATAGACATAATGATTTTTATACTGTACAAACTGTATATTCTATCGCCTAAACCTGCCCATCACAGAAAACTTTTACAAAATTTTCACAAACTTTTTTTCTCGAAAACATCACTTCGTATGATTTAAATATGCTGTTCTCCTCATGGGGAAAATGACAATTACCAGGTAGGGTTTACCTGAACAAAAAAAAAAACACACACGCATGCATGCACACACACAATCACACACACACACACACACACACTCAAAATATACTACCCAGCAACAAGTCGCAGGCCTTCTCTAAAGAAGATTAGCAACATTATAACCATGGCAACTCCTCAGTCCCTCTCACAAATACGTCATTAGATAAATAAGAGTGATATTTTTGCCTTTACAAATTTTAAATAAACCTCCTGTGAAAAATAGAGAACCAAATACACAGCTGAAAGTTTTTTGACTCTTTCTCTGACCTGAAAGAAAGATTTTTTCAAAAATGATGAGAAGAGAAAACATAAACAGCTAGAAAAGAAGGATAGATGTGGTTACTGAGTCTTATAAAACGAATTCATGTGTTTTTAGGAAAAACATCATGAAAAATATTTCACAAATTGAATCAGTGAATACAAAAGACATGGGATGGATAGAAAAATAATACAGCAATAAATCGGGCTCCACAACGGTAAATTGGATTGCTGCGCTTTAGCGTGAGGGTTTCAGCCCAGCTGATCAAACACACAGAGGGAAATCAACAATAACAACAACAAAACAACCCATAATCCTTTGCTTTCAAAATAATGTGTAGTATAACAAAGGAATACATTACAAATGCAAATAATAAGCTGGCTGTTTACCAAAATCCCACATTGTATTTTCGCCTAAAGAGACAAAGCAAAAAAAAAAAAAAAAACTATTTTGCCTCATTGTATTTGCTCAGTGTTGCAGCAGGCAGTAATTATACCTGTTCCAGCGCTCGAACAGACAGATTTCAGATGAGTCAAGTCATAAAACCTCTGTTAACACACATCTGCAGCACTGTTCAAGACTGATCGTTGCATTCATACCATTTCACAGCGAAAAACAGCTTTATAAACGTCACACTCGCAGAAATTACTGCAATTTCATAGAACAGTAATCACACAGTAATCACACTAAACACATAGATGATTATAACACATTACACACATTACAGATGAACATAAAGTGAAAAAGAAAGAATGGAGAAGAAAAGCTGGTTTGGTTATTCAGAAATTTCTGCATTTAAAAAAAAACACATCATTATTAACTCACCTTCATGTCGATTCAGACCTGTATGACTTTCTGTTCCTCTGTGGAAGTGGCCAAAGGCTGTCGAGCTCAAAAAGCACCATAAAAGTAGTTCATATGACCTGTGTGCTGTTTTCCAATTCTTCTGAAGTCACACTTTATGTGAGGAAGAGACTGAAATTCCCTGAAAAAGATTCCCCTCCATCATAGTTTTCAAAACTCATTTGTATTTACGCATATTTAAACTTGATGCATAATGTTCAATTATGAGACACAAGAACCAATGGCCCTTGTGAAAAAGTAGTACAGTTAGTTTGATTGAATGCATAATTGTAGTGTACTTCAAATCTTAAAAGTATATATTTAAAAAAAAAACTGTAGGCTACTTGCAGATAATATAATAATAATTAAATAAAGAAACAGTCATGAAAGTGTGCTCTCTTTACACTTAAGTGGGATTTTAAGCACAGTTTTGTGAGTTTTGCACAAAATGCACTTTGCAATAATTTCAAATTAAAAGTTACTTTAAAGTATGTTGTGGTGAGCAGGACGAGGCCGAGGGCTGTGAGAGAGCGGCGCGAGGCCGGTGGCGTGATTAATGATGAACGACTCCTGCGCGACGCACCGGTCCCGTAACTCTCACGGAGGAGCAGAAGCATAAAAGGAGGAGCGACGACAGGACAGGCCTTGATCGAGAGAGGACAGGCCTGGATTTTATTTGATGTTTTGTTTTTTTGTATTATGTGTGGCGGCAGTCGACCGTGAGGGACTGCCGTCTTTTACTTCGTTTTGTATTTCTTTTATTTTGTTATTAAATTGATTTGATTGTTCGCCGGTTCCCGCCTCCTTCCTCCCGGGTTTCGGCACCAGTGTAGCAGTTCAGATGTTATGGGAAGAATGAGGCGGGAACCGGCAAACAATCAAATCAATTTAATAACAAAATAAAACAAATACAAAACGAAGTTAAAGACGGCAGTCCCTCACGGTTGTTTATATTTACATATAAATGTAAACTATAATACATTTTCATTTAATTAAGCATCTGTAAACATTACATGCAGTCCACTTTAAAGTATATTCTAAAAGGAGCCGTATGTAAGATTGTGGCCAAAACTGGTACTGCAATCACTTTCAAATTACTGTAGAGCGGTGTATCCCCTCTCCCTCCTCCCTGACTCGAGGTTGCCAGATAGGCTGCAGGATACAGCAGGAACGTAGGCTGCTACAAGAAGCTTTTTCTGTTAATTATGTTTATGCTTCAAATGAGAGATGTTTTGCAAAGTAATTATATATCGCTAAAATGTACTAATGGTGATTAGCCAAATATAATCGTAAAGATGTACGCTCGTATGTGACAGTACATTGTTAGAACAGTAGCTGTTAGTCTAACTTGTAACGGTAGGTCTGTCATTAACGTAAGTACAAGCACAAGCCTCTGTCACTGTGTGTAACCGATATCAAAGATAGAGCTATTTATTTAGTATTTTTTAACTTAACGTTAACGTAACGTTACTTTGCACGAACATGCATAACTTTGTTCGACTGTCATGAATATTTGAAATGTCCATTTACATCAAGTACAAGTTAGCCAAACATGGATGACTCTTACCTGTCCAGAAGTTCTTCTCCGTTTTCAGCCGTCTCCATCTTTCAAAGGCATCTCCTATACAGATCCTTGTTTTATTTCGGACTTTGTCACGAAGTATTTCGGATTCATAACGAGGTTTTTTTGGTTTCGCAACGTTAGACATTTTTTTTATCCAATTCCGACACGTTTGTAGCTGCAGCTGTGGTAACTAGCAGAGCTGGCAACCCCGATGCCGCAACACTACTGACTTTGTGATTGGTAGATAGGTGGAGGGTGGCGCATCAGACCAAAACACAACATGACAACATCAACATCAGTTGAGGGCTGCGACTTCACTTTTTAAATGACAATATCCTGGCCGGACTACTGTTGTCAGTGATATAAGTATTTGAAATGAACATGATTTTTTAATGTCTAGTGACATATCAGGGCCATTTTATGATTAATTTAAATAAATTTCGTACATACAGCTCCTTTAAGTATATTATTTCTGTAATAAGTACATGATTATAAAAAGTACACAAAAATGCACTTTTTACAACATCATTTTGATGCCTTTGATGTCAAACAAGCATTTAGAATATGTAAATGAGATATCAGAGCAGAAGCAAAAATTTTAGTCAATTGGACTACCACTTTTAGTAGTAGTCCGTTATTATTGGGTATTTTTTATTGTATGGAAAAGAAACGTTTAGACTTTCTGACTAATGTTTTCTTTTGTGAAATAAAGTTATATGAGTTTGTATTATCATGGTGAATAAATGAAGCCAGAAGTTAGAATTGTGCAACCCTTTGAATAATTCTCAAGGTTGAGCATATCCATATTTTCACTCTTCAATCACAGTAAGTGGCACATAATCACACATGTAGCCTGACGTTACTGATTAATGATCATTAAAGAGGGTTATAGTACTAACTGCAATTATCCAGACACTATTGCATTCATTTGACGCTGTCCATAATGAGCACTGCGAGTCAATGTTGCAATAGATGTTTAAAAACCCAGATAAAACTCAGTCCAAATAGATAGAGAGATGAGAGAAACTCATTGTGTTGTATTCATTCAGCCAAAACTTAAATAAATAGTTCACCCGAAAATAAAGTTCTGTCATCATTTACTCACCCTCTGTCAGGGTTATGTTCTGTTTTGTCTTCGTTTTCATTGTGTTCACTTTCTGTTTGGCTGTTTTCCTTTGACCCAGTTACATTTATTCATCCTATTCACCTGTCCCTCGTTAATTATATCATTAGCTCATTTGTTTGCCCTTGTACTTAAGCCCTCAGTTTCTGTCAGTTCTTTGTCCTGTATTTTTTAATGTCAATGTGTATGTAGTTGTGTTTCCTTTGAGTAAATCTCCTGTTTATTGTTTTGATTCTTGGATTAAAGTTCCATTTGAGTATCTTCATCATTGTGCGTTTACATTACAGTCACCCAGAGTGAAAGAATCCAGGACCTAAGAAATGACTCAATGGACTTGCCAGGAGTATAATTCCTCTGCCTGGAACAACAAGGTAGAACCCTCGAGGACCACACAAGGGATTTTTTGAGAGAAATTCCCAAGTCCATTCCAGTGAGAAATTCCTGAGTCCGTTCCAGTGAGAAATTCCTGAGTCCGTTCCAGTGAGAAATTCCTAAGTCTGTTCCAGTGAGAACTTCCTGAGTCCATTCCAGTGAGAAATTCCTGAGTCCGTTCCAGTGAGAAATTCCTAAGTCCGTTCCAGTGAGAAATTCCTGAGTCCGTTCCAGTGAGAAATTCCTGAGTCCGTTCCAGTGAGAAATTCCTGAGTCCGTGTAACCAACTCCCCTCTATACCTAGGTAAAGGGCTACACAAAAGAAAGGGGTTCTACATATTGAAAATTGACTACTACAAATCACACCAGAATCTTCATAATGAGAGAACCATCTTACTTATTTAATGCTACTTGCTTACGCAGTAAAAAAAAAAATAAAAAATAGCCATATACATTAACACAACACTGAAAAGAAACTAAAAGACAACAACAAAATTATACGTTGACAATCATAAGCAACTCGTCTCAATCTTCAGATGGACACACTAGCAGCATTACATTATTACTCATTTGTTTGAATACCACCTAATTCCATAGACAACATTATTTAGACAATCACATTAAAGCATGACTTATCTGTTAGAGTCCAAAGGTGCATGAAAGACATAGGCCAAGTCTCTGATGGAAATGGTTAGAGAAGTCTGAGTCCAAGCAATAGCAGTAGAATAAATCCAATCCAAAACGGTGCATGGAAAATAAATTAGTATCCACTTTCATCCACAGTCCTTTCAGTCATTTTTGCATGTAACCACCTTCTCATCCCAGCAGGCGTTTTCTACAGACTCCAAACAAAGAGTATATTAAATACTTATTCAATGTTTAGCAATAAGTCAAAACATCACGAGTCAAGCATAAAATACATTCACGTAACATTGTATCTCTCCAGGAGTGGAAACCCACAACAGTTAAATCACCCTCTCTCCATAGCACCTCTTACCCTTACTTCTTCTCTCCCACTTTTAAAGAAACCACGTCCTAGCGACAACATTCTCCCTGGTGACCCCTAGTGGCCTGGAGAAAATTACACCCTGTAATAGTGGAACTGTTACATCCGTTCCAGTGAGAAATTCCTAAGTCCGTTCCAGTGAGAAATTCCTGAGTCCGTTCAAGTGAGAAATTCCTCAGTCGGTTCCAGTGAGAGAAGTTCCCGATACGTCCCTGGCCACAGTGGCTGAGCTGAACCCCCCCTGGCTCCCTGAACTGCTGCTGCCTCCCTGGTCTCCTGTACTACCGGTACCGTCCTGGAGGCTACCTAGCCTGCCCTCATCACCCTGGCCACCTGCATATTACCTGCCACAACTCCAGGATACAACCCCTGTGTGTGTGTTACTTTTACAGTGTCTTTATAAACTTTCTGAAGTTTGGAAGTTGTGGTGTAATGTAGGGACAGAAATCTCTCAGGTTTAATTAAATATATCTTAATTTGTGTTTTAAAGATGAGCAAAAGTCTGGAAAGACATGAAGGCCTTTTGTCTTTCGAAACATGTTTGACTTTCTTTCTTCTGTGAAACATCTTGCTAGAATTTTTTGGCAGTGAAAAAACTGCTTATTAGGGATGTAACGATTCACTCATCTCACGATGCGATACGATTCACGATACTGGTTTCACGATACGATTTTCTCACGATTTTTTTAACAAATGAGATAAGACAAATTATAAATGAAAAGGTGTCCTTTTTATTATTTCTCAAACAAAATGCTGCACTTTTTTTTTAATATATTTGTCAAATAATAAAACTACATTAACCTGTTAAAAACGGGGCTTAAAAACTCAACTCAGTCTTTCTATCTGTCTGGTCAAGAGGCTGGACACTGGTACCTTCACAATGTAAAAGACTGTGTAAAATTAGTAGGGCCTACCACATTGACAGGGGTTTTACATTGTAATAAAGGCAAGATTCTAATTTTGTTATAATTTGTATCATTACACTAGTTACACTAGTTAATTGTTAAAAAACAGAACACATTGAGAAAGAGATAAACCAGATTCCTGGTTGCCACGGAAACACAGATGCATCTTGTGATCTCCGTGGCTCTCCCACTTGTCATATTAATGACTTTTACATGAAAACGGAGGTGACTGGTGCTTCTCACGGTGGTGATTATTATTAGTCTACGGAAAGTCAAAATGCCGCCACACCTCCGATTTGAATGAGTCAACGTCAACATCTATGCTTGCCGTCGCCATGTGTTTGACAGCGTGAGAACACCAGTCTATGACACACACTGGCGCGGCGCGAGCGGAGCAAACCGAGCGTTTTCAGTTAATTCCTGTGGAAGTTGTGTGCTCACTCAAGCTCAAGTTCCCTGAATGAAGTGAAAACACTCGCTAGCTTCGCGCCAGTGTGTGCTCGCTGCTATTGTGCCTGTAAAGCGAGGTTCACAACTTCACAGTAGGCTATGCAGTAAACGCGCCCTGCTGTTTAAAACGTGTATCGCGATTCGTTTAACATTTCAACCGACTTGAATCGCCACACAATTTTATCGATTTTCAACCGGTTGCGATTGAATCGTTACATCCCTACTGCTCATAGATGGTCACACAAAGCTATCACATGGCTTCAAAAGACAACGTTGGTATGAAATATGTCCGTTTGTCATACTTCTATAAGTACTTCATATGTCTATAAGTCATACTTATAGAGCTACCTTTGTGATTTGCCTATTTTGGATCTGGGCAGCCCTTGGACCCCATCAACTTTCATCGTATGGAAAAAAAAGCAGCATGAATGGAAGACAGAAGGTCACTCTAGTGTGTAATCTTCCGAAATGTTAACCTGCACACAAAATCATGTCTACATTTATATAATTCATTAGTAGATGCACAGGACAGTGCTATTGTATCTGCCACAAAGCATCTTAATCGACTCTCTTCAGGAAACTGTGTGATGGAAGCAGAAAGGTGGTGAGAGAAATTGAATTTCGCAGAACATTAACCTTCTTCATCAGCCTCAAGACCAGCTCACCCTGAACACCTGCTTCAGTACCTCTGATCAGCTATTCACACTCTCCACTTAAGCTTGATTTGATCGAATTACTAGGTGCGGGAGCTCTACATTGCAAGTAAATGATGCAACATGATATAAAAACAACACAAAACACCATAAATATACTTTCGCTATCATCAAGTCTGCAATGCAAGCGCAAGCAAGCAAAACATGGACACATGGAAAAACGAAAAGTAAAATGCTCCCATTTACATTGTAGACAACTTTTTGGAATATAATGGGAGCATTTGTCTCATCGCTCAGTCTCAGTGTAGACAAGTGTTAGTTTCACTGGAGTGTGAAGAGCTTGTGTTTTAGTTTAATCAGCTGTTGAGATGATGAATCAGGGCAGATTAACACTGCTGCTTCTGATACTGTCAATCAAAGCTGTTCAATCTCTCATCCTCATCTCAATATTCATGTGATTTAAATTAATCAGAGAGACTCTTATCAAGAGAGAGATGTCTGAGCACTTCAGAATCACCACCATCCTCATCAAACAGCCAACGTGGCGGGGATTAAGAGAGATTGATGTTCTTAACCATCAGGATGAAGTTTTAAAAGTGTTAGCTCATCCAGAAATGAAAATGATTTACTCGCCCTCACATCCCGTATGTCTTTCTTTCTTCTGTGGAACTCAAAATTTACAAAATGCTGAAGGCCTACTTTATTTTCTTTCAGGTCTGGAGTGACATGACGACAGAATGTTCATTTTCATGTGAACTATTGCTTTAATATCCAAAGCAGTCTGACTAACAAACTAAAAGAAAGAAACCAATATCTTTGGCAGTGAATGGGCAGAGTGGGGATTGATATATTTAGTGATCCTCTATTTCACCGCATAGATCTGAATCAACAGACTCAACAGATGGAGAGCAAAGTTTATGCATCAGAAGTTGAGAGTTATGGACTTCTATATTTCCATCATGCTAGCTCAAAATAATGAAGTCATAGCCAATTGGTAATAATACTTTTAAAAACCTCTTATTTCTGGTTCTGGTTCTGGTTCAGGCAACTTTGGGGGTAACAACTCAATTTCTTAGTATTTTTTACAGTAGTTTCCATAAGTAAATGATCTGAACAGATAGCCTATTTTTCACAGACATGGTTTAAGCCTAGTCCCAGACTAAAATGAGTTGTTTAACTGAAAGCAACTTGCACTGAGATACAGTATCCTAAAATATGTCAGTGCCATTGTTTTGTCTCAAGATGCACATCAGTAAGGTTTTTTTCTAAGGCACCTTTATAAAAGCTTCTTAAATGTCTTAATTGAACTAAGGCCTAATTCTGATTCTTCAATTTTCTTTCACTCCTATACACTCCATTGTGTAACACATATTTGTGTCCTCATTCATACTTGTTTTCGACAGGTCAGTTTTTGGTTCGACATATTTCCGCATTAGCACAGAGAATGTCAAGAATAATTAGTCCAGTCAGTTGCTCAGATCCACACCAAAGAGCATCTACATCCTTCAGTCTCCAGCTCTTTCTATCTCTCTCTCTCTCACACACACACACACACACACACACACACACACACACACACACACACACACACACACTAAATCATGTACAGAGGTTGTGCCAATCAGATGTGTCCCCACGGGCTTAAGCATTTAGACCATGTCTCTGTGTTTGACTCTTCTAATGAACAGTCAACTACATTTAGAAAAACATCTTGCTTGCCTCTCGTCAGTTTACCGCCTATTTCTGGGGGATTTAATTAAAAATACCCAAGAGGTGAAAAACGAATCAGAGTAAAGAAGTTGACAATTTTCTCAGCAGTTACATAAAATAGTGAAGTACATGGTTCTCTGGAGTACATGATCTGGAGTCAGTGCATCCAGCATTACATTACATATACCTGAAGTGGGTATATGTAAATATCAAGTATATATTAAAAAAACATGCATAAAGTTCACTCACAACACTAATTAAATATCAGTTAATAGAGTGAGGTTGCAATAAGTCAAAATTACAAAATAAAACATTCGGTACACATACGACTCAGTATGAAGTATGAGCATTAAGTACTTTATTTTGATATCAAGCACTCTTTTGAAAGAACGCTTAAGTGTGCCTTTTTCACAAGTGGCATTTAAGGTATATGTGTGAGTATGAAGTGTGTGTGTGTGTGTGTGTGTGTGTGTGTGTGTGTGTGTGTGTGTGTGTGTGTGTGTGCGTGGGAGGACACTCTGGACGTAAACGCTATCTTCAGGTTGTCCTCTGGGTGATAAATAAAAGATTTTCTATTGCCAAGTTACTCTGCTTTTCACCGCACACTGCAAAACAGCACTTGTTGGGTAAGAGAAGTGGGCGAGAGGTTGGCTGTATACAGTATAAGCCGTCAACCTCTTCTCCAGCAACACACGCAGGAGTGAAAGAGCTAATGATGCACATTAAAGTGGGTGATGATAAGAGACACACAAAAAATCATAATATTATATACATATGCTGATGGTCTCAAAACAGTACACTCCAATTCAATAGACTGATCCATAAACGTTATCAAATGAGTGGGAGAAAGAGGTACAGATACGTTAATTTTTACAAATAAAGACTTTTATGTAAACACTCTTCACATGTGAATGAGATACAGCACAGAGATGAGAGTTTGGCTGAAGCCAAGGGCTCAAGGTTTGGCTAGTTATCTGTCACCCTATGTTGGTGTTTTGGTTTCGTTTTCATCGTCTTTTAGGGCACGTTTACATGACAACGATGTTGTAAAACAGATTTTTTTTTTGCTCTGCGTTTTTTGCGTAAAGAAGACTACATTGTCAAACCGATCCCCATTCACACAGATCCACAAAAACGATTAAAATCTCTGTATTATTCATGCCAGTCCAGTAGTTGGCGATGTCACTGGCGATGTCACTAAAGAAACACAACTCGCCTATATACTGAACAGGTAATTCGCATGTGCATGACATCACCATTTTCACAAATTGACGTTTTTGTAGTTTACACCGAGACGATAACTTGCACTTTGAAACCCATTTTTAAAAGTTTGTGTTTTAAATAAACAGCCAAAACACATAAAACGTTTTCAGTTTTTAGTAGAAAACGGTGTATTACTTTATTTCCTGCACTTCCTTCTGTTGTCATGGTTTCTAGTTTGTGTTCATTTGTTGTCATGGTGATTCACTGTTTCATTGATTAGTTCACACCTGTTTCTTTTTTAGTTCATTATGTTGTGTGTATGTATTGCCTTCTGTTCTCTGAGTTCATTGTCTTGTGTTGTATGATTAGGGCGCTTCCACCCAGATAGCAAATTACATCTGTCCCAGTTGTGGCCCACATCTCCCACATTCTTCTGGCCCACATACTGCATGGAATGACGGCAATGACTCAACCTGAGTGTGGCTGGCAATAGCATACATATCTGTGCCTCATCTGGGCCAACTATGGCACATATGGCTCAGTTCTGGCAGCGGCAATGGTCATATGGGCCGTATCTGGCCCACACACATCAAGCCGGTTTTGATGAGGCCTGGATATGTATGGTATCTTGTATGCTATCAAGGGCCCTGGTCAAAGAGGGTGGCCGTTCACATTATTTTCTTTGGTTTTCTGTTGTTTAGGAATAACAATATCTATCTGACTTCCTCCTTATTATCTCACTGGCTACATTTACATGCAACCAAATAATCCGGTTGCAAATGACTGGAGGCTCAATCGGACTGAAAAGCCTTCATAAACACCTTAATCGATCTGACTGAGCTTGATCCGAATGAGATTTCGATCGGATTGAAAGAGGTGGTCTATTCCTTTTCTAATCCGATCGAGAAACATTTGATCGGATTGAAAACAGAAACTGAAAGGTTGTGCAATGCTCATTGTCTCCAAATTATGACCAGAAACGGATAAATATTAAGTCTGCTTTTTAAAAGAAATAAAGAACCAATGTAGGAGAATGGTTATTATGTGCAAACAGCGGGAAACTGTATATTCGTGCAGTGTGCGCATGTCGAAAACTCTATTCCGATTTGAAGCTTGTGACATATATAAACGCACACATCAACCCGATCACTTGTTTAGCATTCATGTAAACACTACATTCAGATTCATCAATCGCAATGAATTCAGTCCGATTGAAACAAATGTTGTGCATGTAAACGTAGCCACTGTGACTGGACTGGACAAGTCTCTAAACACCAAATAGACATTGCAGATGTGGACATGTGTTAATGTATTCAGATTTAATTTGAAGATTTTATAATAAGACCTTAATTTCAATAAATGGTCTTTTTGGGCTGTGGAGGAAATTATTAGTTCTAAACATACAGAATGTTTTCAATGTAACTTTTTTTTTATTTCAAAGATCAAAGAACATCTAATTTCTCATTATATTAACTTTAAAAGGCTGAAATTAAAACAACTGCATAATTCAGCCATTGCAAATAAGACCTTTGGCACAAAGCAAGTAACATAATCAAAAACACTCGATAATTTTTGCTCATTTAAAAAATATCAATAAAATCTCTGGTTATCGAACTCCAGAAACCTTGAGCTGTTTTATGTTTTATATAGGCTTTAATATCTGTAATAAAATCTCAATGGGATGCAGGTAAATTACTTAGCAGATGAGACAATCATATCTCCAAACAAATAAAACATCACACTTTATATTTAACCTCAGGGAGTAATAATCAGCAAAAAACCATCAGAATATCCTCTGAGATCTGCGGCTGATGATAATGGCTGCTTCAGGGTAGAACATAATATTGTACGCGCTGTACGGTCACGAAGGATGATTTGAGTCAATTTCATCCTCAACAGCGGCAGAACACATTAACACTGGCAATGCAGAGATCTGACGTCTACTCAGAGACTGCTGGCATCCGTACAGGATGAGAGACGGCCAGAAATTCCCAGAAGAGCTGAAGAACATCCTGACTCATATTAGATAGGGTTGGTCTTGGCAAAATGAGGGGCATAACATATATTTGATCAAAAATCCTGTTTAATAAACCATAAGTCTATACTGTTCTACAACAGAAATAGATTAACATTAAAGCAAGCATCTATTGCCCATTGTTGGTGATTTTAACAAACACATAATTCTACTCCGGTATGTTACAGACATGAATGATTCCCTGTTGCTTGCTGATGTGTTATTACTTTTCGAAGCAATCAGGCTTATGATATTCTCTTCTCCAGAATATCAAAAGGCACTTCCCAATTCGCACACTTATGCACTACTCTTTGCCATTATGCCATTGGTGTACTTTAAATGGAGTGATTAGCGTGTTCACACGGAAAATTACAAAAATCCACTTTAAATACCTGGATGATGCACTTAATTAACCGAAAGAAATATTGGACACTTCATGCACTCAATGGTCACAGCTTTCGTTGAATAGAGAAGGACTCTAATTGTTGAATGACAAAATAATTGTATAAAATTCATACACTAGACAGTGTAATTTGGGACACAACTATAGAGACTTGAGGATATGTTGTTTTGACTTGGACTAGGAAACCACCCAGAACCCCCTAGCAAACAAATAGCAACAAGATAAAAAAAAAAATCATTCAGATCATTTTTGAAACCATGCAGCGAAAACGACTAATTTAGAAGTCATCATGATTGTATGCCAAAAACATGAGTTCATTAACATATAATCACCTATATTTACATATCATAATAATGTGATAACAACCAGCCTGATGAAAAACAGTGTGACCTGCATCAAGTACACCAATCATATTGAAATTTCACTTACATGCAGAAGTCCTAAGAGTCAGAGAGAGGATGAAAAAAAAAGTTTATTTATATATTTTTTTAGATAGATCTTATCTAAAAAGTTAATTGAGCTCTTAAACCTAAATGATTCACAAATTTCAGCTCATTTACTCCTCATTTACAGTTGCATACATTCCTTACAAAGTTCAGGACATGCATTTATATTTTGGAGTTCAGTGCACATGGACTGCTTTTATAATATATTATGATGCTTTGGCTCCTCTTTGAGGCTTTAAAGTTTGAGTCTCTATTTGACTCTCCAGTCTCTTCATTGTATTTACATGGATTACAAGAGCAACCAGAATATTTAAAAGTTCTCTTCATTTTTGGGGGAAATAATACATGGCTTTAATAAACATAGTAAACATCATTTCTACAACTTTGACTAGCCTTCGGAGGACCCGTTCCACGGTAGGAAGGCATCAAGGCATCAAATCCGAATCCAATGCTTCACTTCCTGTCTCCTGAGATGCCTTCATCTGATGGATTTTTGAAGGCAATATACAGTAGATGTATCCTTCACTGCCTTTAATATCCCACAATCCAGTGCGTTCCATTCTGTGACCGTTGAGCTAAAAAATAAAGATGGCGTCTGAAAGTTGTGGTTAGTGGTCAGTTTCAGTTTAAATGTAAGTTTTTAACCAAATTTTTCCACGTTTGATGTCATTTCTAGCGAGAAATTACTATTGTAGTAATTAGGTATTCGCTTAGTTTTCACCAAAGCTCTCTCTATTTTGTTGTAGATCATTAAACCGTTACGCTGCCTCAGAAGTCTGACCAAAATCAGTTTCATGAGGGACCTTCATGTGCAAATGCTGCCTACAAAGTCAGCAAGGCAACAAGTCAACTGCCTACTGTAAGCTTTTGGATGAAGCTTTGTAAGCTTTGCGTCCGAAATCACAAACTCTCTTTATTTAGAATTTATTCACTAAAAAAGTACAGTCTATATATTGAATGTGTGTAGTATGAATGTATTCTGGACATACTACATTCTCCATGTTGTCGTTATCATGTGATCTACCAGCGTCAGATGTGTCGCTTCACTGCCAATCATAAATCATAAATCCTCTCCCGTGGACTCGAGGGATAGTGAAGTGTTCAGCGTATGCACACTTCAGATTCTCGCTGGAAGTAAAAAGTTATACAGGGACTTTTTGCCTACTCTTTTATGAGTACTGTGAATTCGGACATACTTCTTTTGTCACACTTCAAACTGTTTTTCGCCTACTATATAGCAGGGAAGTTTGCAATTTTGGATGCAGGCAGTGTGTTTTTCACACAGGTCAAATCAGAGGTTGGTGTAGCCTACAGCCATGTACTTGTAGGACAGCTGACAGTATACTTTCCTGTGATTGGTACAAGATCAAGAGCAGGTGCCTGTCTCTCTCCTTGCTGTCTCTCTCATTCAAAGAAGCTTTTCATTTCCTCTGTGGATGTCACTTTCTCTTCTCTTTACTGTTTTCTGTGCACCTTTCATTTCCAGCACGGAAACACATGTACAACCCCATGACTCTTCATATCACCTCCCACATTCACCACATGAAAGCTGCAAGGTGCATGAGAATTCATTTTTCTCTTTTGATTTTCTCCTATCATGGATAAATCCGTTGCACGGCTTGGCTCTTCATGCCTCATTCTATGCCAAACGGCACATGAGAGAGGAACAGAGGATGGGTAGAGCACTGAGAATGAGGGCTGAAGGAAGAGAGTTGGTTTGCCAGTTTCCCCAGTCTGCCATTAAAGAGTTTCAGATACAGCAGAGGAAACTCTCCACGCTCCAATCCCATATTCATTCATTCCCTTGCCTTCAGGGCCACAGACACACTGCCAAATCCTTAATGAAACCAACACCGTCAAGAATCGACAAGGCTGTCAGAAGGACAGAGCAGCCATTTGGAGGTTATTGAACCACAGTTCTCACCGTTTACATCAGTGACAAACACACACTTTAGTTTCCTAAAGAAAAAGGCAATTCACATGCTGATTCACTGCGATGCGACATCTGAAGTGTAAAAATATCTACTGCTTTAATATTAATATTGTTACGTATTTTTTTTTTTCAACAGCTTATGACATGGCTCATCCAATGATAAATATAAATTTTATAATTAAGCTGTGGAGTACATTTACGACATATTAAAAATATTAAAGCAGGTACTTTAAAGGTGACATATTTTGCCCCTTTTCACAAGATGTAATATAAATCTCAAGAATGTGTCTGTGAAATTTCAGCTCAAAATACCCCCAGCCCAGATTATTTATTATAGCTTGTCAAATTTGCCCCTTTTTGGGTGTGAGCAAAAACGCCCTGTTTGTGTGTGTGTCCCTTTAAATGCAAATGTGCTGCTGCTCCTGGCCTCCGCTCAGAAGAGGGAAGATATTTTACACAAGCTTTGGATACAATAACAAAACACACGAATAATCGTACTCATCCAAAATCTCAGAAATAACCAGTAGCGGAGTGCCGCCTTACGGAGCGACTCAGGAAGAGGTTGCATCTTTTAGACTGCACCTGGACGTTTCTGAATGGTAAGTGGATACATTTATGTAGTTGTTGTACCGAGTAAAAAAATTTTTTTTTTTTTTTTTGTTGAAACCAAATGGCTGTGCTGTAGGTGGAAACATGCAGATTAAGGGGTGGTTATATTATTAAAGGAGCTGTATGTAAAAAAAAATATTTCAATTAATCATAAAATGGCGCTTATATGTCACTAGACATTAAGAAATCATGTTCATTTTAAATACTTATATCACTGACAACAGTAGTCCGGCCAGGATATTGTCATTTAAAAAGTGAAGTTGCAGCCCTCAACTGATGTTGATGTTGTCATGTTGTGTTTTGGTCTGATGCGCCACCCTCCACCTATCTACCAATCACGAAGTCAGTAGTGTTGCGGCATCCGGGTTGCCAGCTCTGCTAGTTACCACAGCTGCAGCAACAAACGTGTCGGAATCGAAAAAAAAAAATGTCTAATGTTGCGAAACCAAAAAAAAACTCGATATGAATCCGAAATACTTTGTGACAAAGTCCGAAATAAAACAAGGATCTGTATAGGAGATGCCTTTGAAAGATGGAGACGGCTGAAAACGGAGAAGAATTTGAAGACAGACGCCAACGTTGCTAATTTTCTCCTGGACAGGTAAGATTCATCTATGTTTGGCTAACTTGTACTTGATGTAAATGGACATTTCAAATATTCATGACAGTCGAACAAAGTTATGCATGTTCGTGCAAAGTAACGTTACGTTAGCTCATATGGAGGAGGTGGGTCATCGAATTGAAAAGGTAAGGAATTGTTTGGGTAATAAAAACGGCGAGTCGTCATTACTAACATTAGCAATGCATTATCAGAGCCCGTTTCTCTGTCATTATGATGAGACGCTGAGGAAAACAACATTAGCACGCCCATTATTGTTTATCATGCAAGTTCTACAGCCAAAAATAATAGAATGACACGTAATCTTTCACATCACATATTTTAGCGTTATGGATGTGTACTGCAGGGTAAGTTAAAAAATACAGCTGGTCGCTTTCACTTATAGCGTCAGCTAAATGAATAGCTGTATCTTTGATATCGGTTACACATAGTGACATAGGCTTGTGCTTGTACTTACGTTAATGACAGATACCTACCGTTACAAGTTAGACTAACAGCTACTGTTCTAACAATGTACTGTCACATACGAGCGTACATCTTTACGATTATATTTGGCTAATCAAGTCAAGTCAAGTCAAATATATTTATATAGCGCTTTTCACAATACAGATTGTATCAAAGCTGCTTCACAGTATGAATCAAAACAACTTAACAATGTTTGTTTATTAATGGAAAAAAGACATCCAAGTTTGGTAGAGCTGATCAATGGTATGATTGGTTAATTAATTTGAATATCCCCAACTGAGCAAGCCAAAGGCAACAGTGGCAAGGAACCGAAAAACTCCATCCAGTGACCTAACGGTGTCCTAAAACTCCATCAGATGACCCAATGGAAGAAAAAGAAGAAACCTTGGGAGAACCCAGGCTCAGTCGGGGGCCAGTTCTCCTCTGGCGTTTATGAACTAGAGGCCGAATTTACAGTAACTGTAAGATAAAAAATTTATATGAATGCCTGGCTAAATAGATGCGTCTTCAGTCTAGTTTTAAATTGGGAGAGCGAGTCTGAGCTACAAACAATATCAGGAAGGCTATTCCAGAGCTTCGGAGCTAAATGTGAAAATGCTCCGCCTCCTTTGGTGGATCTGGATATCCTAGGAATGACCAGAAGCCTCGAATTTAGTGATCTTAAAGAGCGCGATGGATTGTAAGGCGATAGAAGATCCGTTAAATAGACTGGAGTTAAACCATTTAAAGCTTTATAAGTCAAAAGCAATACCTTGTATTTAATACGGAACTTTATAGGTAACCAATGAAGTGATGATAAAATCAGTGTTATATGATCATATTTTCTTGATCTAGTAAGAACTCTAGCGGCTGCATTTTGGACTAACTGTAGCTTGTTTATTGAAGATGCAGGACAACCAGCTAATAAAGCATTACAGTAATCTAGTCTCGAGGTCATGAATGCATGAACTAACTTTTCTGCATCAGAGACTGATAGCATATTACGTAGCTTAGCAATGTTTCTAAGGTGGAAAAAGGCAGTTTTTGTAACATATGAAATATGCTTTTCAAAAGACAGGTTGCAGTCTAATGTAACACCCAGGTCTTTTACTGTAGCGGATAAAGTAACAGGGCATCCTACTATGTTAAAGTCGTGCTGTGAAAGGTTTTGTGGACGGTTTTTAGAGCCGATAAGTATTACCTCTGTCTTGTCTGGATTTAATAAAAGAAAATTACGCGTCATCCAATCTTTTATATCTTTAACACAATCTGTCAATTTGGATAATTTAGCGTATTCATCTGGCCATGATGAAATATATATTTGAGTGTCATCAGCATAACAATGGAAACTAATTCCATGTTTCCTTAGAATATTACCAAGTGGCAGCATATATATTGAGAATAATAAAGGGCCTAACACAGATCCCTGCGGCACTCCATAGTTTGCCGAAGTTATAATCGATTTTTCTCCATTTAAGTAGACGAAATGGTAGCGGTCAGATAAGTATGACCTGAACCAGCTTAATGCTTTTCCTTGAACACCAGTGTAATTTTGTAGTCGATCTAAGAGTATTGTGTGACCTATAGTATCGAACGCAGCACTAAGATCAAGTAAAACTAGTACTGAGATACAGCCTTGGTCCGAAGCTAAAAGTAAATAATTTGTGATTCTAACAAGCGCAGTTTCAGTGCTATGATGTGGCCTGAATCCAGACTGAAACTTTTCATAGATGTCGTTTTCTTGCAAGAAAGAGCCGAGTTGAGCGGACACAACTTTTTCTAATATTTTTGACATAAATGGAAGATTCGAAATGGGTCTGTAATTTGCTAGGTTATTTGGATCAAATTGTGGTTTCTTAATAAGAGGTTTTATAACTGCCAGCTTAAACGTTCTTGGAACATGACCTAAAGATAAAGATGAGTTAATAATATTGAGAAGAGGCTCTTCCACTATAGGTAACACTTCTTTCAGTAGTTCAGTTGGTATAGGATCTAATAAACATGTTGTTGTTTTAGATGAAGTGATAAGTTTATTTAACTCTTTTTGTTCTATGGTTGTAAAGCATTGTAATTGTTCTTGCGGGGTGATAATTGCGGCCGAATTATAAGGCGCGAGCAAAGATCGAACGTTTACGATTTTGATTCTGATGCTTTCGATTTTCTCGGTGAAGAAGTTCATGAAATAATTACTACTAAACTGTAACGAGGTATTTTATTCAGACGACGTCTGTTTATTTGTTAGTCTAGCCACGGTATTAAATAAAAACCTTGGATTATTTCGGTTGTTTTCTATTCATTTGCTGAGGTGCTCAGCCCTGGCCGTTTTAAGGGCCTTTTTATAAAGTGACATACGGTCTTTCCACGCGATTCTAAAGACCTCTAAATTAGTTTTTTTCCATTTACGCTCTAAATTACGGGTTTTAATTACTCTTTAAAACATACGTATTATTATTGTACCATGGTGCTATACTTTTTTCTCTGACCTTTTTAATCTAATGGGTGCAACAATATCCAATGTTCTAGAGAGAATGGTGCTCATAGTGCTAGTTAGTTCGTCTAATTCATCTTTTTGTTTGGGTTCAGGCAGCAGCTGAGACAGATCAGATAAGCTATTTGAGAAATGATCTATGGTGGATAGACGAATTGTTCTACCTGGTCGATAACGTGGCGCAGCATGACATATTACAGCAGTGCGTAATATGCAAGTTACCAAGTAGTGGTCAGTGACATCATCACTTTGTGGAATGATATCTATATCGGTTGGATCGGTTCCATATGATATAATTAAATCGAGTGTATGATTAAGACGATGAGTTGGTCCGGTGACGTTTTGCTTGACCCCGAAGGAGTTTAATAAATCTGTAAACGCAGCCCCTAACGCATCATTTAAATTATCTACGTGTATGTTAAAATCTCCAACAATTAATGCTTTATCGACGTTGACCAAAAGATCTGATAGAAAGTCAGCAAACTCTTTTAAGAAATTGGCGTAAGGCCCTGAAGGTCTATATACGGTAGCCAATGCTAGAGATAATAGGGATTTTTTTCTTACATCTAAGAACGTAACATTTAGCACAAGCACTTCAAATGAATTAAACCTATGACAAGTTTTCTGAGTAACATTAAGGATATCTCTGTAGATTGTTGCAACACCGCCGCCACGACCGATCAGACGGGGCTCATGCTTATAACAGTATCCTGGTGGAGTAGACTCATTTAGACTGAAATAATCATTTGGTTTAAGCCAGGTTTCAGTAAGGCACAGAACATCGAAATTATTATCTGTGACCATTTCATTTACAATAACCGCCTTAGGTGTAAGCGATCTAATGTTTTGAAGACCTAGCTTTAGAAATTGTTTTTGTTCACTAATAGCGAGATTTTTTGTTTGTTAATCACCATTAGTAAATTTTTGCGATATATAATTACTTTGCAAAACATCTCTCATTTGAAGCATAAACATAATTAACAGAAAAAGCTTCTCATAGCAGCCTACGTTCCTGCTGTATCCTGTAGCCTATCTGGCAACCTCGAGTCAGGGAGGAGGGAGAGGGGATACACCGCTCTACAGTAATTTGAAAGTGATTGCAGTACCAGTTTTGGCCACAGTCTTACATACGGCTCCTTTAAAAGATCCCCTTCCTACGTCAAAAGGGGAGCGAAATCTGATCGGCTTATTTTTTGATATGCTTGCAGAGAAAGGCTTACCAAAATTAAAAACTACTAGTCTTTTTAACTACTACCAAAACTACTGGGTTTTCTCTTTTCATGTTTTCTGGGTTGTGAGATAAACTCGTAATTCTGAGGAAAAAAATCATTTTTTTCCCTTAGAATTGGATTTACAACTCGCAATTGCAAGTTTATATCTCATAATTCTGAGAAAAGATTTCAGATCTCAATTATATTTTAAATTGTTTTATTCTGTGCTTCCATAGCATCCAGTGTAGACAGCACCACTGATTATAATGGGTTATATTGTCACGTCACACAGTCATTTGTAAATTGAATGTCTGGCTTCCGTTGTCATCCACTTCCAGTTATTTTTAGTGGTAAAAAACTGCTTGGTATGCTGCTAACTGGTATATATTGCAAACTGGTATTTCTTACCATATTATTTAAATGTATTGTCATAACTACAAGCCCAAATCCAGAAAAGTTAGGGACATTTTGTAAAACAATAAAATCAAGAATCTGTGATTTGTTAATTCTCTCTCAATTTTATTTAACTGACAAAAGTACAAAGAAAAGATTCCCAATGTTTTAAAACAAACAACTTAATTGTATTTTGTAATGGAATATTGCAGCTGATATACTGATCTACCGCATTGTCCAATCAGCATTCAGAACTGTATCTATACGTTTTATAATATTCAGTAACATTTCCAGCCCCTGCGCTTTATTTTCTGGTGAGCAGAATCTCTGTAGCCTGTAGTTCACTTATGTTAACCAGAGACATAGATAAAAGTTACAGTATTTTATAGAGCTGAGGGGTCACTCAACAGAATCTTCAGTCACACGCTGTGCAACATTTTGCTCACTGTCTAGATTTCATCCTCACTAGCAGATGTTCCCCTGCGCCCTCCGGTTTCAGAAACTGAGAGAGCGTATGTGAGATTGTCAAGGGGCCTGGGTGGAGATGGGTCGTGCCAGCTTTAAATGAGTGCTGTATATGCATTATTAAAGAGCAGAGAGCCCAGATATGAGAGCGCAGCATGCAGGCTCACTGCCAAACCTGCCCACACGCACAGATACAACAGCACTGCTGAAATCAATCAGGACCTGAGAAACAACACACAACATGATGTTAGATCAATGATCTGTTCACTAATAACATAATTATATGGGTTTAATAAATGCTGTAAGTATGAGTGAATCATAATTATGATTGCTGACTATTGGACCAGAGAATTTTATATTAACTGAGATCATGCTCTGATTAGTTCTCATTAAAAACCTAATGTGAATGTGAAACCTCTTATTGTGAATGATTCAGCATTGCATTCTAAAAAGCCTACTATCAAATATTCATAACTTTTTGTGGTATATAAGGTATATATTAATGTTGCCGTCAAGTGCTCCTGGGAAGTTCATATTTATGATTTGGGAAGTCGTAATTACGGAGTCAGGTGCGTTCACGTCACTTTCGTCTGTAGCTTCTCTTAATTAACGACACAAAAATACAGCAAGGTTTTTTGGTTACACTTTACAATAAGGTTCATTAGTTAACATAAGTTACATTATTTTTTAATTTTTGTTAATGTAAGTTAATAAAAATGCAGCTGTTCTTATTGGTGCATTGTTCATACACAGTCCATTAACTAATGTTAATTAATCCAACCTTTGATTTTAATAACGTATTAGTAAATTAAATTAATATTAATATTAATAAATGCTGTAGAAGTATTGTTCATTCTTAGTTCATGTTAACTAAGGTAATTTAACTAATGTTAGCTAATGAACCTTATTGTAAAGTGTTACCGTTTTTTTTCTTTTAACTCCAAGTGCAGCTCCTGTCTCTTTGAATGGGGAAACATCAAATGCTCCAAAACTGTTCGCCAAGCTTACGATTAAATTTCATATTTGAAATCCCTAATGAAATCTGACAACAACTGTCTCATACATTTTGTGTCTAAACGCTCGAATCATGACAGAAAAAAAAAAATAATTTTCAGGCTGGATCAAGCTAATGCGCAGTGGAAGCGCATCTGACTGTTTCTATAGGAACCGGAGCTTCTAAACGGCTGCAGTGACACGATGACTTTACCAATCAGGGACTGGCTCTTACTTAGAAGGCGGGACTTATTCCTCCATATTGAGTGTTGCACTTTTCCCCATACAAAACAATATGAGTGACGCATTAAAATACGATTGTTCTGACATGCTTTAATGCACCATATGGTGAGGTCACGTTAGCAAAACATAAATATTGCAAACAAAAGGGGACCATTTTCAATAGTGTAGCAATGTATGAAGCACTACTTACTTAGAGGTCACTTGCAAACTCAGGAGCTTAATACTGGTCAATGCGGCAAATTTGCAAGTTCAAAGTCTAACAAACCTGAATCGCCGTATTTCCCCATTCAAAGGTTAGTAAAAGTGACATGTGAAAGCCAAGTATGGTAACCCATACTCTGAATTAGTCCTCTGCATTTAACCCATCACACACATTAGGAGTAGTGAACACACACACTGCAAACCCCGGAGCAGTGGGCAGCCATTACGCTGTGGCGCCCAGGGAGCGATTGGGGGTTAGGCGCATTCCGCAGTCATTTCCTGCTGGTACTGGAATCGATCCAGCAACCTTTGGGTTACCAATTAGACTCGATAACCATTAGCCCACGACTAGGTAGATGGTATATGTAGGTACATAGGTACTAGGTAGATGTAACTGCCCACTTACTGTAGCGCTATGTTTTTTTTTTTTCTTTTCTGCAGGCTACTTTGCTATGCAAGTAGGTGGTGAAACATTCATTGAATCATTCAATCAACCTGTTTGTTTGGAAACTCATTAATTCAGTAACGAATTAAGCAGCTGTCATTTTGAGTGAGCCATTGAATCATTCATTCATCTGAAAGCCTTGATTTATTCAGGAATGCCACTACTGTGTTGGTCAGAGACAAAACGTTTGACTCTACCTTGACTTTAATTATTTACTTTTTTTTGGAACAACATGAGATGTATGGTTAAATTATTTCTTTAAGTGGTTTACGGCAACATTTATCAAAGAAGTAAATTTAATGTTTAAGGTATATAAAGGTGATGTAATGGGCATGCAACACTGAGAACTATTGTCTAAATAAACATGTCAAATTGAAGACCAATCTTTGAGTTTTGCCAACAGACTCCAGGCTCTGAAAGTTGCTTATAATGTCAGAAGAAAAATGAAGCTGTAAAGTCGCTCAGCAGTGAGACTAATAGATGGGCAGCAGCAGCAATGCTGAGGTCAGACGGCCACTCTCTGACAGCGCCCGAGATGACCAAGATGAATCTGCCTCCCGCTTCCAACAACTAATGATAATGTCAAACCCCTTACAGAGGGACAGGCGTGATTTACTGAAGAGAAACACCAGAGTAATGTCTCGAATACTTCCGGGAACTTCTGGACCGTACCGAGGAGGGGAGGAAACAGGCTTTGCCACTAATTAGTTTCCCTCTCTCTCGTTCTCACTTAGTTCCAGTTCATTTCCTCTCTCTCTGCTTACAGTATAACACAAACACCCTCAGAGATGAATTCATTTCAGGAGTAAAAAAGCTCTCTTTCACAATGAAGATGACTATCTTCGGGTGATCGAAGCAAAAGTGTTTTTAGTAGATGATGTTTGAGTCAAATAATGAATCACAAAAACAATTAAATATTAATGCAGGCTATTATGTTATGATAATTCAGGATAGCACTGAACCTGCATTAATGACACAGACGTCGTTTTAAAAACGAAATCTATTTTAATTCTGTTTTGGGTACCAGACATTTAGTGCCCAATTTTTCGGATGGGTCATAAAACATTTTTAGGGCTGTTGTTACTCGTTAACCCACAATAAGAATTGAGTCAAGTGGCTAGTAGTCTTACATGCACTTTCAAGTTCACATTAAGGTCCTCAGCTGAATCATAAATAGTGAGTGTCATTTTCTTGAAAAGGTGAATTACATTTAATTATCAAGGATCTTTTTAAATCAAGTAATTTGATCAGGAATAGTTACTGTTTTTGGTGTTACAGCTCCAAGTGCAGGGTTTCTCAACTCTTGCCCTAAACCTCTACTTTTTTAATTCCAACCTTGATCAAACTCACACCTGCCTGTAACTTTCTAGTAATCCTGAAGACCTTGATAAGCTTGTGTTAGGTGTGTTTGATTAAGGCTGAAACTGAATTCTGCAGGAAAGTGAACTTTGAGAGTCAGAGTGGAGAACATCTTGTGATGTTCATTCACCATTGGCATCATTGTGTGTAGAGTGATTGGTCACATGACAAAGAAATCAAACATCACATTCTCATTTCTCGAACTGATGCTTCCTCATCTCCTTGCTTTTATGTCTTCCAATCTTCAATTATCTTTTTTATTATTTTTTTTTTATTCTGTTGCGGAAACAAGCTTCCACTGTCAATCAGGTAATCAATTGCACATTTAATTATGGTTGTCAAACCAGAAACTTTGCAATGTGTAGTTACTAGCAGCATTAAAAATATATATTAGAAATCAAACAAAGATTGTTGTCAGTGGTCACTGAAGCTGTCAATCACCTCAGTTCAACGCGAGGTACACCAAGCTGCACTCTTCTGAAAACTCCCGTTATAATCAACGAAGCTGTGATGAATCTCTTATTGACATCCTGTTTATATTTTGTTGATTATAATGAAAGGATTCGTGAGCAAAAACCCTGCTGTTTTGAGCGGTGTTGAGAGGATTCTGAACAAACTTGGGCACATCTGATTGGCCATTGCATTCACACGCTCAGCACTTTCGATACTCTTCACAATGACACAAATACTCAGCGTTTTAAAGCAGCCGGCTATCAGCGGGCACCAGTACTGCAGGACGGCAGGTATCCTCACATTATATGATCAAATAAATCTTTGAAAGGACAAAGATTTATTTTGATGGCCGGCAACATTTTCAGTGCAGGAAAAACCCTGTTATAGATCAGTTTTTCCACCATGTTTAAAATCAACATGCTCCTTTCAGCGTCACAACTCGTGTATCGTCTAGAATTCAGTTTCCCATACATGTTTGCTTGGTTATTCTTGTGCTTGGCATTCGGGATTACGATATTTCCGACCCCAATTGAAGGGCACAGTAGAGGAATCAGAGAGCTCTGCTCTAAATGTCCTGCAAATAGACAAGGGGCCTAAAAGCCTCTCGTTCTTAAAGGATCAGATGTTTGGTTGAGGGCGATTAAAATAACAAAAACAAAAAGAGATTTATGATTTTAATACCATTTGGAATAATGTGTACTGATGAATATTACACAATAAGACCAGGGATGTATTAAAGTAAATAGGGTGAATTTTGCATTCATTTTGAGTTCAGTGAGAGCAGACTCCAGCAGAGACGCACTTCAACAAATAGGGTTTTTTTCCCCAATAAAATCACTCACCAGAGAAATGTGCTGTGAAAGAAAATGAAGCATGGTGAAAACCTTCCCACTGCGTTCAGCTCTGGTTCATCTGAAGCTTGTGATAGAGCAGGTTAATATGAGCGGCTACAGCAGCCTGGCAGATTAATATAAATCTAGCCATGATGGGTCAACGGTGCCACTTTTTGTGTTCACAATGCAAACAAGGTTATAGTGAAATATGAAAAATTGCTCCTTTGAGTCTGCGGAAGCTTGTTTTGTATATACATTTGTAGGGGAAAAAATATTTTCATTTTGTTTGAATGGTGGGCTTCTGTTAGCAAGTGCTCACACAGATTGTTAGAAACAAATTTGTCTGTGACACTCCTGCCCTCAAGCTTTTCAGTTCACCACTGTAATAGTATTTCCTGCCTTCGGAGGCAAAGCGCACTGGTCCTATTAGTTGAGCCACTGACATTTACCTCACAGCAACCATTTTAAGGGGAAAATATGCTGATTTTAACAATTCATGGCTAATATTCTTGACATAAAACAATTCTTTTCCTACCGTGTAGAAATATTTTGACATGCAAAAACATTTTTAGTATAAAACATTTTGGGGTTGCACTTTAATTTAAGGTATCAGTGTTACAGTGGAATTGTGCATTTAAGTACTTTAATATTAATTAACTACATGTACTTACTATAGGGTATAAGATTAGGGTTTGGTTGCATGTAATTATGCACAGTTTATAGTAATTACTACAGTAACTAAATGTAACGTTTAACAAGGACACTGCAAAATAAGTGTTACCCATTTTGGTTACAGTTTAGGTGTCTTTGTTACACTGTAATTATACATTTAGGCTAAGTACTGAGTAATATTAAGTAACTACATGTACTTACTATAGGGTTATTATTAGGATTTGGTTGAGGCTGCATGTAATTATGCATCATTTATAGGGTTGGGTATTGACACAAATTTCACAATTCGATTCGATGTTGATTATTTTGGATATCAGGTAAGCTACAATACATGGCAAATTCTCAAGGAAAACAAATCTCTTGACTAATGCTGTAAACTATGGTAGTCAGTTGTAGCCTACTGGCTTCATTAGCCTACTATAATATTGAAGGTAAACATTAACTGATTTGTATACAAACATTTAAATTACACTTATTTATTTTTATGATAATAAAGTTATATGAAAAATAAACATTTAAATGGTGGCTGTCATAAAAACTTGCCAGATTTATTCAAACATGCATTAAATATTGAAGAACATACAAAATTGTAATGAATATGTTATATGGTGCATATATTTAGCAAAATGCTCCTCTCTAGAGTTAATTTTTTTAGCTGATGTTTTTTTCTGAGGTAAATGTGACGTTACATTGTTTGCAAGCTGTTTCACTGACGTCTTTCCACGGTTGAAACACTGATTGAGCGATTCCATGTGACATGATACGGATTTCGATAAGCTGTACTCTATCTTTTAACACACTTTCAGATGCTCATTCATGTTTATTTCGCGCGGTAACTGGTATTATTAAGGCGTTAGAGAAGATCATGTGCGCTGCTTGTGCTGCTTCTCTTGAGCCGCGCCACAGCGATCTCTCGCCACAGCGCCAAAACGGTATTTAAGTTTTTGAATTTCGTAAGAAAATGGACGTAAATTGAAATCTGAGACTTTGTTTCATATCAATAGTAGCAAAACAAAAATATTGTTGCGATTTAATGGATGGGATGCGCGCTACAAACCGAAAACTGGATGACTAACGTTATTAGCCTAATCGATTCTTGGGATTTAAGAATCGATGTCGATTCGTAAAAATGAGAATCGATTACAATCGAGAAATCGTTTTTTTTTGTTTTTTTTTACCCTGCCCTAGTAATTTACTATTATTACTATAGTAGGCTGTGTAACAAGGACACTGTAAAATAAAGTAAAATACCAACATGAAACAAAGCTTAGTAGCCTACACAATAACATGCATTAAGAAACTCAGTGAATTATGATTTCATGTTGACAAACAAGACTTGAAATGATTATTCTAGTTTTTTACAAATGTACTCATTTATTTTCAATTTTACTGGTGTGTAGTTTGCATGCAAAATGTTGTTGTCAGATCCTCATTTTGCATTTTATTTTACTGAATTGTTTTGTAGTGTACTCACTACAAAGAATTCTTTCTCTCTGTAAAGAATTATTTCTTTCTGTCTGTGCAGATATTGTGAAAGAGAAAGAAAGAAAGAAAGGGATTGGAACAACATAACAAAATTCTTATTTTTTGTGAGTACTGTCTCCAGTTTAATAAGACAAGTTTAATGCGATTAAGACAAAGACTCACAAGGAGGACAAAAAAAAAACACTCATTATAAAAACTTTATTTTGAATAAAACGTGTGGAACCTCATTACATGTAGTGTGGTCGGTTTAATGGATCTAGCTCGGGTCAGAACAGCACTGCATCGGTGACTTCACTAGGTCAGAATCAGCTTGAGAACAATGTTTCGCAGGTGTTACAGTAATGTTAAAATCTAACACTTCACTGAAGGTAGCACACCACAAATACACCATGTAGAAAAATGAAAGGACTGCTGGGAAAACAAGGGGGGAAAAAAGCACAATGTAATTGTCAGGGCAGCTTACTCACACAGCCAGTGTAGCTTTGTGGAATGACCAATGACGATGTCCTTACTTTTGTTTTTGGAAACGGAGAGTGAAATCAATCGACAGTCACACCAATGAACAAACCAATGAGCGATGGATGATGTCTGAGGTAGCAAGGCAATCATGGCTTTCTCTAATTAATTTTTTTTTTAAAACATTTATTTATAAAACTATACTACACAAAGATAAATCATCTTGGGCCAAACATCCTGAAAATCCATATTTCCTACATTTGTCTTTATAATATAATCTTTCTACATGATTTTGAGAAATACAGCATCTCTCGGCCACTCGTCTCTCCTGGAATGGATGCTTTATAGGCACAAAAGGGTATTTCCGACGCATTGTAACGTTTGTGTTGTACATCATCTGTGCGTGCGCTCTAGAAATGCAGTGAGGGTTCGGATGCGCTGCTGTAAGTGGCACAAACTGTCAAAACGATGCTTTAAAGGGAGATTTCACGGCAAACACTGTCAAAACAGGCTAAAACTTGAACAGAACAATGCTGGGGGCAACATGCGCTAACAGTTTAGCATTACGAGACCGATTTGTCTTCATATCCACTGATGTCTACGACGTTTTCCGACTAAACGATTTGAACAGCAACTGATGTGAGCTGCATGTAAGGTATGTGGTAGCAGTGTGGTTCCTCAGTGAACATAGAAATAAAAGCATACAGGTTACACGATAAATGGCCCCCATAACCCTAAATAATCATCCGAGTATTAAAGCAATGGGCAGATACACCTCACGTACAATCAAATGTACATTTGCATAGTACAGACAGACGCAGTAGTAATATCCATTGAATGAACTGTGTGGTTCTGTTCCAGAGTCTTTGGGTTTGAGGATAAACAGCTCGTCTTGGGAACAGCCGGGAATCTGCATCTCTGGAATGGGAATCTTCTTGTCATGTCGAGTTAGACTTCTGCTCTTCAAAGGGATGTTCTGCTGAAAACCTTCACATCACCTGGACACAAACATTGATATATTGTGTAAGTATCTATAATGCATAAACTGAAGGTTGAACTTCATTGAAGTACCAACAATTCGCCATTTTATTAAAAAGTAACGCAATAGTTACTTTCCCTGGTAATTAGTTACTTTTATAATGATGTAACTCAGTTATTATTTGTGAGAAGTAACTAGTAACTATAACTAATTACTTTTTTTAAGTAACATGCCCAACACTGGTGACGACAGCCGTCTTTAAACCTCTCTCACTGTACGACGTAGAGCCCCCGTTTAGGAGCCACAGCCACAGAAAACATCACGATTGCTCAACTTTCATCTGGGACAGCCCAAAATCATACAGTGTGTACCGGGAAAAAAAGTGAAAGTGTTCACCACTGACCTTACTTCAGGCATTTAACTAATAACCCATTTAGAAAAAAAACATGGACTTCGAGACAAAATGGAACCATGAGTTAAAAAATGCTAACATTATTTCATGGTTTTAGAACTCTCAGCACACTTTTGACTTTGCACATTCACAGTTTGTATTTCATGGGGTCACCAAACACAGTAACATCTCATTTCAAGCTGGACATAATGAAGGTAAGGGCTTGAGGCGAGAAAGCAAGTGATGACTGCTGAGTCGGTGTGTGAGTGAATCATTGCACTTATTCAAAGAAAGAACTCATGAGTTTGGGACTGATTCATGAGTCTGACTAAACTTCAGAACCGATAACAGAACCAAACCTATTGAAAATAATTTGGCGTAATTTATTTTTATTTATTTAAACTTTCATGAATAAGAAATGATTTTTAATTCACAACCTTTGATAATGCAAATGCTTCAAACACAACATTTTCAAATAAAACCAGTCAATAAATCATCACAGAAATGTAACATATGGAGATGCCAGACTATCATCTGTGATGGATCTTCGCATACAAGCTCATCACTTAAGATTTCTCATTAACAGAAACTTGATTGATAGTGTTTCCATCTGAGCTGGTTCAAGCAAACTAATGCAACAAATATTTCCAGTGCTTTCAGAGACCTATTTCCAAGTAGATAGGATAGGAAAACTGGTGTTACAACCTCAGCTATTCCCTTTCTCTTTGTGGTCAGTAAGAATTGCTGTTGAGACGAGCTGCATGATTCTGAATAAATGATCAAATTTTTTCCCCTACGATTCTGAATACACAACTAAACAAAATAACATGGTTTACTAGAGGTTCTAACAAAATGTTATTTGCTGCAGTCTGTTTAAAAATATTCAATTAGTTTTAATTGATTACTGGATGAATCAGCATTTTTGAATGATCTCTTGAATGAATGATTCAATGACTCGCTCATAAAGACTTCACTTGTTCCATTACTGGATGAATCAGTGTTTTTGAACGATCTCTTGAATGAATGATTCAAGGACTCACTCAAAGACTTCACTTGTTTCAATACTGGGTGAATCAGTGTTTTTGAACGATCTCTTGAATCAATGATTCAATGACTCACTCATAAAGACTTCAATTGTTTCATTACTGGATGAATCAGTGTTTTTGAACGATCTCTTGAATGAATGATTCAATGACTCACATAAAGACTTCACTTGTTTCATTACTGGATGAATCAGTGTTTTTGAACGATCTCTTGAATGAATGATTCAATGACTCACTCAAAAAGACATCACTTGTTTCATTACTGGATGAATTAGTGTTTTTGAACAATCTCTTGAATGAATGATTCAATGACTCACATAAAGACTTCACTTGTTTCATTACTGGATGAATCAGTGTTTTTGAACAATCTCTTGAATGAATGATTCAATGACTCACATAAAGACTTCACTTGTTTCATTACTGGATGAATCAGTGTTTTTGAACGATCTCTTGAATGAATGATTCAATGACTCACATAAAGACTTCACTTGTTTCATTACTGGATGAATTAGTGTTTTTGAACGATCTCTTGAATGAATGATTCAATGACTCACATAAAGACTTCACTTGTTTCATTACTGGATGAATTAGTGTTTTTGAACAATCTCTTGAATGAATGATTCAATGACTCACATAAAGACTTCACTTGTTTCATTACTGGATGAATCAGTGTTTTTGAACGATCTCTTGAATGAATGATTCAATGACTCACATAAAGACTTCACTTGTTTCATTACTGGATGAATCAGTGTTTTTGAACGATCTCTTGAATTAATGTTTCAATGAGTCACTCATAAAGACTTCACTTGTTTCATTACTGGATGAATTAGTGTTTTTGAACAATCTCTTGAATGAATGACTCAATCATAAAGACTTCAATTGTTGCATTGCTGGATGAATCAGAATATTTGAACAAATCTCTTGAATGAATGATTCAATGACAAAAAAAATTAACAGTCACTTGTCGCCACCTACTGGTGTAACGATGTAATTGATACAATCTTTATTTGAGCATCAAGTTACTTTCAAATGGTGATTTACTCTATTATTATTTAATGATTATTCGTGCAGCTCTACTGTGGAGTGTTTTTACTGTGATGTGCTTACCTTCGGCCTTGAGGACACACTTGATGCTTCAGAACCCAGAAGGGAAAAACAAAGAGAGAGAGAGACAGTTAGGACAATATAACAGCTATCCTAACTAAGACAGTCCTGACAAGAACAACATATGCAGACTCTCAACAATGGCAAAACTTCTAATTTAGAGCGTTGAAGCTCAGACTCATGGGATTGCTCTTCTGAACACTGAGAGAAGCACTTTAATGAACTCTACAGGGAGACGACAGCAAACACAAGTGAGACGACTCCTAACACTCATATCACCTGTGCCTCTGTCCTTCATTAAAACTTTCCCATCAAACAAAGAACATGGAAATGGCTCCATATCTTCTCCCAGACCGAATCTCACTGCACACAAGGGCCCAATGCAGTAAAACAACAATGTGCCAAGATCAATATTCTACTGAGTTTCTAGCTAACAATGCGAGCCAAAGTCTGGGCAGAATTCAAAATGAAGTTCCACAATAACAATAAAATCTTATCAGTAACTTTAAGGTAATAAAAACACTCATAAAATGGAGTCTCTAAAGGCTTTAGAAAACAATTTTCTTTGAAACAACAGCAATTACAAACATAATTCAGAACCAAAAGGGGGTTTTTAAAGGCAGAAGAGTGGCGTCTTTGGCCGACTGACAGCTGTAAAGTGAGGTCCGTGCGGTCTGAACTGAGGGAGTCTGGGATTTCTGTAAAACATGGTTTATATGGAGGAAGAGGCAACCAGATTGGAATGGATTTTTGCCTAAAATTTCAGATGGATTTTGAGCACATAATTTCACATGTTGTGTGATGCTGATCTACTAGAATTGAGTCAATTTATGAAGAGATCAAAAAACGACTTTAAAAAATTGGAAAAAGAATGTGGGAAATGAAACAAACAATGTTGGACAATGTATTTGTTATTAGAAAAATGTAATATTCTGGGCTATTTTCGTCTTTCAGGTTCAAACACGTCAGCAGCGCTCATAATTATTCATGTGATCGCTTAGCTTTATCCTATGAGAGGGCGCTGTCTCATAATTATTCATGACATCACATTGTCCTGAGACAGAGATTCAAACACTCACACGCTCTTCAGTGAGTTGATACCTCGCAGAAAGTCTCGAGTGTTCGTCCTCCCTTGTGATGCTGATGGAGCAACAGGCTTTCCATCACCCAAATTAGGCAACGAGCATTTATCACGTGACTTTTTAAGATTTATAAAGCGGTGGACTGAGACAATCTGATAGTCATGGACAGAAATGCCATCCACTCTCACTGTGAGTGTGTTCACTCATCAAACCACTTCCACTGAGTGAATAACAGTTATTAAAAATGCACATTCACATATTATTTGATGCGAATGAAAACGGCTTGCATATGCATTAAACTAGATCAAATGAGCTGTGTGTGTTTGTGTAATGCACTGTGAACTCTCATAATACAGGGCATTTTGATGAGCGCAATTATGAATAACAGCGTGCATTTCTGAGAAACTTTGATGCCATTAATTCCATTAAAGTGAGATAAAACTGTGGATCAGACACAGCTGTTGTGTTCTCTCCTCGCCTCCTACTCTTTTCACGGTGTTGAAAACTGGAGGGTTTCATAACACTACAAACCCAAAAGCGAAGTAAAATGATTGCTAATGCTAAGATGCAAATGTAAACGCAGCACCAACAATGGCATGTTAGCTTGTTCCAGTTCTAGCTTTCAAAATACTTACGCTGAAGTACATACTTTTAGTATATAGTAGAGTGTGCACAAGAGGAGATACTTTTACTGATGGCTTTATCAGCAGCCTGGTTCTGGAAGTATTTTTATCATTCATTTTCTTCATAGGCATTAAAAAATAGTAAGCTTTTTAATCAAACTACTATGCTCACAAAGTTAACACTGACTACCGATTGCTCGATTTCTCTTCAGGATTATGGGTAGTTTAGTACAGCATTTAAATTTAGCAATTAAATGAATTTGGCTGAAAAGTGTCTTTAAAAATGGTTTCTCTATGAAGAAAATTGAATGGATTTTTACTTCCAGACCCTGACTGTTGGGCTCTACTGGGACGCAGCCAAAGACTTCACTACAAACTGGGAAACAAAGGAAGGGAAAGAGTTCAAAAACCCAGAAGACAGCCGAGTATTAGCTTGCATGCTGAGAGACGGATTGAGAGCGGGAAAGTCAGAGCGTTAAGACTTACGAGAGCATGCAGGAAAACTGTGGTTAATCTGTTCCATAACCTCAGCCAGATCACAGTTACTGTTAACACACTGACGGAGAAACTCATCTGAGAACACACACACACACACAGAATACACTCAACAGATTATAACATAAAGAAGTCAATCAGAGCCCTCAGGATAATCACCCTGCGGTGTGAGTGTGTGTGTGTGTGTGTGTGTGTACCTGGGAGCTCGGGGAGTCCTGCTGTATCCTGATGGAGAGAGCCGGAGGACGACGTGCCATTTAACTCAGGCTAGAAAGAGAGATAGGCATGGTTTAAAAACTGATAGTAATAAACCTACAAAACTAGGGGTGCGTGATATGTATCGTCTATAATAATATCGCAATTGTTGTTTTAACGGTGTGGGAGCTGACATTAGAGTACATCTGTCACTATCCAAAAAAAATAAACGAGCAACAGGCCCCAAAATTCATGCGATTTGTCTTCTATTTCTATATTTAGCCAAGCAATAACGCACAATAGTGCTGTTTTTCCCGAATATTAGCAAGATTGCAATGTGAAATTAATTGTATACAACAGTCCAATAAAAAATAATTTAATATAATTAGACACAAAATTGTCTGTTTCTGCTCTATTTTCGCCAACAAAATCAGTTCACCAAACCGCAACAGAACTCAGTATCAGCGTTTTTGGACGAATCTATGATTTAATAATTCATTCTTAAAGACAGCCACTTGCTTTGTTCCTGAATGAATCAGCCGCTTGAACGAATCAGTTGAATAAATGACTCCATGATTTTTTTAGTTAGATATTTAAAGAATCATTTCAATAAAGTAAATCCTATTTGATATCTTATATAGCATTATTTATGCAATTGTAATTGCAGTGTAAATACATCTAAATCCTGTTTTGGATGCAGGTTTTTTGTTGTTGATTTTGTTGAGTTCATTTGATTGGTAAAAGCCTATAGTTTCTTATTATTTGAATTCAATTTATTGATTAAATGAGGAATATGAGAAGCTTTGGGAGTCAGCTGGGAGTCCATTATACATATAAACCTCACAAAAACACACGTTTAACAGACAGATTTATTTGGCATGTGTGAGAAGTCATTACTGCTTCACTGTCTTCCTCTAGGTCAAAGCAAGGCAGCCAGAAATGTCAGACTGGAATGCCAGTCTTGTTGGCCTTTTTGGATACCCAGTTATATTGTGTTTATTTAGCTAAGAGCCTTTGACAAGACCATCTGGCTTAACTGAGGCCCAGTGCAGTGAATCAGGCCCTCAGGAGACCCAATAAATTACTGTTACTCTAAATCAAGGCTCATTGAACGCCTGTGCTTGATTCATGACACAATTGGCGGCTGTTGGACTCCCTGGCATTGCCCGTTAAACCATGAAGCCCATTGAAGGATGGAACAATAGCAGTTTATACAGCGAAATAGAGCTGGAACTGAACCTGAGACAGGTGAATGTTAGTCTCAGCTTCACACCACAGGGACGGTATGATGCATATAAAAAAAAAATGGCACTAAGTTAGAAGATGCAAGGCTTTAATTCTGATAGTCAAAAGTTTGGCTTCACAAGATTCAAGCTTTATTCCAATAAAGCGCTGCAGGGATGACGTATTTGTAGGCCTAGAATTTATTATTTGACTTTCTTTTTAGATAATTGGAGAAAATAAGCTCTGTGATCAACAAAGGTTTTTTTTACACATCAAGGTAATCTTCACAAGTGAATTCAAATTTTATTAATGTTGAAGCCTAAATTCAATAGTCAGAAGCAAAAAGCTAAAGTAGGCTATGAACGAACTACACTACAGTGGCACAACTTCAATGTCACAATCACTAAGCTTCTAAAAACTCTTTCAGTCTTTATTTCAAATGTGGACATTTTAAAAAGTTGAAAAATGTGAGTTAGAATAGTTTACAAGGGCACGATTATAAACGCAACAACTGTGAATGCGACTAGTGAGTAGATGAGTTCGGCTGATGATGTTTAACGTCCATGACAACCTTTGTAGTCCCCATAACTTGTGGGGTTATGTAAGTCAGTGGTTGTCAAACCCTGGGTCGCGACCCTCGGGTGGGTCGTGCGAATTAAAAAATGGGTCGCCAGTGATTTATAAAAAAAATTAAATTCCGTTTTCTAATAATATTAATATTAATAATAATAGCTTTGATTAGAAGTACACTAAAAACAATTCAAATTCATGCAAAATAAATAATCCACATGTCACCTGACCGGCTGACCGACCTACTCGTAGCCCTAGGCAACACAAAACAAAAAACCTTGACGAAACGAAACAAACTGAACGGAATGCTTCTCCTGACATGCGTGTTGCCCTCTCGTCCTGCGAACCGGCTTGGGACCAGATTATGCAGAATAAGCAGGCCCACCCTTCTCATTAATATATATATATATATATATATTAGGGCTGGGCAAGTTAACGCGTTATTATTGCGTTAACGCATTTATTAATTAATGCCGTCAATTTTTTTATCGCACGTTAACGCAGTTTTTTTTATTTTTATTATTTTGAAAGTCCGTTGCTCACTGGCTCTGAATACATATAGGCCTACAGTCAAACCATGATCACAGGAGGGGTGGGATGTTGGTCAGCCAGCAAATAACCCACCCAAACAAGCAGTGGAGAGAGGCAGGTTCTCTCTGGTGAACAGTTAAAGGGTTGCGCTCCGCGAGTGAATGACAGGCGCTCTATGGATAGTACCTATAAAACCTATAGATAATAACTATTTAGATTCTGGAAACTCACTAACAGCGAGCCGAGGATCAGTCTCTCTTCTAATGATTGGTGCTGCGCGTCCTTTATAAAAAGTTATAGACAATTCAACTTCGGCAACGAGCGGGCGCGTGCGTGAGGCGAGCATGACCGCAACAGTTTCACAGGAACGCACCCGCTTGTCGCTGCACCTTGTGCACGACCACTTCACCTCACTCTTGGCTGATTGCGTCGGACTTACGCCAAAGACAATACGCTATAGACTACGCGTTGGTTTTCATTTATATCCAGAGCCGGACAGTAACAGAGTACATTTACTTGAGTACAGTACTTGAGTACAATTTTGAGGGATCTGTACTTTACTCGAGTATCATTTTTGCGGATTACTCATGACTTTACTC
The DNA here is from genome assembly GCA_026230005.1 of Gila orcuttii. Taxonomy (NCBI): domain Eukaryota; kingdom Metazoa; phylum Chordata; class Actinopteri; order Cypriniformes; family Leuciscidae; genus Gila; species Gila orcuttii. The sequence goes on from JAPDVR010000021.1 coordinate 34,908,715, forward strand.
AAGTACATTTGAGAGGCAAATATTGTACTCTTTACTCCACTACATTTCTATCCATAACCGTGAGTACCCGTTACTTCTAAAAAAAAAAAAAAAAAAAAAAAAAAAAAAAAAAAAAAATCTCGAAAACCCTCAATTTGTTGTTTCCCTCTCAAACGTGATTGGATTGTGCAGGCGCCACTGATTGGGACAGCCTATCAGCAAATCACCTTCAGCTCTGAACTGACGCCAAAGTAAACTCCATGGTCAGATTTATGTGGGTTCAAATGTGCGTGCAAAAAATCCATTAAAACTCTAGCAGAGGTTTGTCAGAGCGTTGCCATTGTGCATTGCCTTGTGGGCAAGTGAGAAATGTTAAATAAAGCAACATGGTAAAAAGATGAAAATGACTTGAATTAACTTTCAATTCCTTTTAGATTATCAAAGGGATTAACATTAACATTTTTCATAACTCCATGTAGGACGTTTCTGTACATAAATGTAAGCACGGTTCGCGTACCTACCCCAAAGTGATAAAATAAAATTCTGTATCAAATTTATAGGCAAAAACAAGTAGTTTGTCTAGGCATGGTTTGTAGGGAATTACAAACCTGCACACATATATTCGAACACACAACTATAGAATCAATTCTTAATGCGCATGTGAACGCCATCAGTGTTAATCACAGGTTCAGTTTAAAGTCTGTTTAGAGAGAACGGTGTCGTCTTAGCGGCCCCTAATTTAATAACAAATGATCATTTCGACGGAAGTGAATCAATCAAAACTAACTTTAGCTGGAAAATAACATTATTCAAGAACCGCTATAATCCAATCTCTGTTACCTTAAATTATATGTTTATCTCTAAAAAGCCGCTTTGAAACAATCTACATTGTTAAAAGCGCTATATAAATGAAGATGACTTGACTTGACACTGTGGCAGTAGTAATGCAATATTTAGAAAATTTACTCTTGTACTCTTGATACTCAAGTACTTTTAAAAACAAGTACTTCAGTACTTTTACTTAAGTGGACATCTGACTGTAGTACCTTTACTTGTACTTGAGTAAAATTTAGCAAGGGGTATCTGTACTTTTACTCAAGTAACGAAGCTGTGTACTCTGTCCACCTCTGTTTATATCTCTGCGTCGTTGTCCGCGTTGACGTGCAATTACACATGCAGAGGGAGCATGTGAAACCCGGGGAGCGGTTGTAGCAATCACAGCGCTTGCGGTACGCGTAGAACTGACGTTACATTTTTGGAGAGGTGCACGTCAGGGTACGCCGAAGTGTACGCGCGCTACACAGCAACAGCGTGAGTATAAAGTATAAATTGTTTTTTTACTCTGTTTAATGTAATCTTACGTGGGAAACCATGGCATGACCAAACCTAAGCTACTATAAGTAACGTTGGTCGACTTATATAGTAGTGATCATGACCTCTGACTACTACATAGACTGTTTCTGCTGCTCCCTGATAAAAGATACCTGTTGATACCTGTTCAGAAAAAAAACAAGAAAACTGGACTCGTTTTAACAAACTAGATAAAAGGTAATGCCCTGGCAGTGGCAAATAGCTTTGTTTAAATATTTGATTTGATTACATTAATGTTTAAGTTGAGATTTGAGATTACTGTGTAAAGGGAATACTGCTGGTATAAAAGCACCTTATTTGTTTAAAGTTATTGCACTTTTGTGTATATAGCAGTACATTTAAATCAAAAGTGCGCAATACACTACTTTAGAAGTCATTATTCAATTTTGCGCATAACAATGCGATTAATCGCAAGAAAACCATGCGATTAATCGCGATTAAAAATTTTAATCGTTGCCCAGCACTAATATATATATATATATACACGCACTCGTTCGCTCCATCCACAACAAACACGTTCGCTCCATCGGCAGCAACACACAAACACTCGTCGTTCCTTCCACAACACACACTCTCGTTCGGTCCATTGGCAGCAACAGACACATTTCAGATCAATATATTTGTTTTCCTTAAAATTGTAATTAACACTAACTTTACTCTCATTTGAATTATAAATATGTTTTCTTTTAAACTGTGTGATTTTGGTTGGGTGACAGTTGTAGGTTAAGTTTGACAAGAGTTTACAGTTTGACAAAAGCACAATGTTGTGTTTTATTGCGAGTGTACACAAATATAAATAAACACTTTGCAGTTTGAATGATGTTATGTATGAACAAAGTGACGGAGTATGCTTTTGTTTCCAGTGCCGCGCCTCACACACACACAAATACACCATTCCAGGCTGCCGAAATAAAATATGATAATAAAATAGTCAACCTAATATAAAATCACACTGCTCTGTTTAAATAGCAGTAGTACAATTCGTACCATTCAGCGTAAGCACCGCTCAACTGTGATGTTTCCAAGCACATTTTTGCGTATGTGAAAAGGATGATTTTTTTCCTGTCGATATTGCAACGTGAGTGAAGTGGCTACAAAGCCTATAATAAAGAATAGTTTACCATCAAATACATCGCGAATGTTGAAACATTTTGATTCTAATGAGAGAGTTACGTGAGCATAATGCCCCTTACTTTTACTTTCGCTTTAAATTATTTCGTTTTGGCTTGTTTATAGTTATTATTTTTTTTTAATTCTTGTTCTGTTCTGAATATTACATTTAAAGAGTTTGTTGTGGAATGTTTTGTGTATTTTTTTTAAGCATGCAGCAAACGATAGGCTATTTATTGGTTAAAATTCCTGTATGTAGGCCTATAGCTTGATCAAATTATTTCAGAATCGACTTTGCGTTGCAATCGCGTCAAGGATCAGCAAGTGCATGTGCATCATCAGAAGTGGTTAAAAAAAGTGCTGAGCTGATTTTTTTTCTGCGCACAAGCCTATGGGTCGCGTCAAAAAAAAAAAGAAAAAAAAAGGGTCCCTCTTGAAAAAGTTTGAAAACCACTGATGTAAGTGGTTATGTGTATGTTGCAGAATAAAACGTGAAAAAATATCTTGAGCTTGTTTTCACCACTGACGCATGACAAATGACGTATGAAAACAATGTGTTCTAAAATGGGCTCAGAATATCAAACATGTTTGATCAGCTCAGATCAGACACGACACAATTTTTTGTGGGATCTGAACTCAAATCTGAAGACTGGAGTCTTTGACTTTCGGCAACTAGTGTTGATTCCTAAAGACGCCACAAATCTTGGCAAAAGTCATGTAGTGTATTCCAGCAGATGTTTGAAACGTCTGATACCTTAAAATGGCGTCTAGGTCTCGGCTTGTTACCTGATGCAGCAGCTGGCGTAGCCGGTAGAGCTGTGACTCCAGCTGCTTGTTGTGGTCCTCCAGTATCTGCATGCGGGCCTCCAGTCGTCCCTTGTGCTGTCGCAGGAGTTTAGCTTCAGCTAACAGGTCAGCTTCCTCAGGCGCTCCGCTAACATCTGTGGCTCCTGCGCTGGACTGAACGTGCTGCTGCCGCAACTGCTCGTACTCCCTCTGCAGGCTCCTGAACACAGACACCCCGAGAGTGTGCTTATATGCCACATATATAAAGGTGAGTTTGGGGCTTTTTGTTTGTTGTGAGTGAGTTATGACTGTTGGATGCTGGGGCCGTTCTTTTTTGTTCTGGCTTTGAAAGGCAATGAAGAAAAGTTAACCTACAGGGACCCTCAGCCTATTGTTAGATGGCTAGAGAACACAGACCACTGCCAAAAACAGAACTAGATATACAACTAAACAGATGTGAATCATAATCAGACCTTTCTAATGGTGAAGCACTTTCACTGAATAATTTGAACTGTCACATTAACTAAATTAAAAGTGAAAATTAATTTGTGTTCTAACAATGAGCTAACAATGCCTGTTCACACCAAGAATGATAACTATAAAAATAACGATAACTATATTAGCATCCACACCAATGCACTATAACGATATGAGTTTTGTCCTCTGTCGCTTTAATGCAATTTAATCTTTAAAGCAGATTGGATTCATTGTTTTTATCACTCATCAGCTGGAAAAATCGTTCTAAAACTGATTCGAACGATACCGTTCCTCTGTGCTATTATCATTATTGTTGTGGTGTGAGTGGACTCTGCTATTCTTTTACATTTATAGGGATTTTTATAACTAAATCTTTATCGTTATCGTTGTAGATATTGCCCTTGGTGTTGCATCATTTTGGTGGAAATTTTTCTAATTTTTCAAATCTTTTGCATTCTCCTGCAAAACTTTTGCGTTTCACCGAGAAACTTTGCGTTCTCTCACAAAATGTTTCCGTTCTCTTGCAAGACCTGTTGTGAGTTTGGACAAACACCTTCTGTTTAATGTCCCGCTGGCGGTGTTTCAGACAGCTCCGTACGTTAACAATGTAGCGGTTCATAGAGTTTTATTTTAAACTTGGACTTAAGCATAAAGAAATACAGTCAGTGCTTAGTTCAACGAGTTCAGTAAAGTTGGCAATTTATTCACAGATTTGAACTTCCCGGATCAATAATTCGTGAGCGAAATGCTGTTAAAACACAAATGACACTTATTTCCAATCATAGTAACATAGACAACGAGCTACAACCCAATTTTCCTCAAAACTAGCCTTATAATATAAATTGATCTCTAAGAGCAGGCGGCTGAGAGACAAGTCCGAAGGAACCATCTGCAAAGAACAAACCCGAAAAGCGTTACTACAAAAATAGGCAATGTTACACACTGTAGTAGGGCTGTGTATCACCAACAATGTCACGATACTAAAGTCACGATACGGATCAATTTGGAATTTAAATTTCTTTTGAGCAGAGTTTAGTAACAGTAATATCTTTATTGAATAAACAGTGTTATAACAGTTGCGATAACTGAAAAACTATTTAGTTTTTTACATTAAAAAACAATGAGAGTTAAATTAAATAAGTGTTGGAATGTGCACCAAACACAGTAATTTCTTTACATTATGTTGAAATCATTTTAAACAAATAAATACAATAGAATAAAGATAGCCTACCAATAAAGAGAAACGTTTTTGAATAGGTCTAGCACTAGTATTTAGAAATACTACAGAAACTTAAGTAATTAAATGTAAAATAACATTGGGTACTAGTATTTTAGTCCTGACTAAATTAAATACATCGGCTAGGGTTAGGGTTCCTTATAATTAAAGCTATCTTTTGTTGTTTTGCCAACAATATTAATGACAGACACATATGGCTGCTGTCACTTTAATAGCTAGTGCACAGATCCTGTTTTCATTATACTGTCACATGCATTTTATGCTTAAGACATAACCGACTGTGTTGGATACTCACCAAGACCGACATTTTTGACATCATTTTGCTTGTTTTTGTCTGTAAAAGCAATATAATCCGTGAAAAATAACTTTTTTTACTCACAGGCTGTTTGTGAGGCGGCTTTACTCTATGTACAGGGGCGTTGGACTGGGGGGGTAAAGGGTACCGAGTACCCAGGGCCCGAGGCAGGGTGGGGGCCCTTAGAAGTCAGTTTTCTATACATACATATACATGCACTAACATTTGTATAGCATTAATGTACAAATAAAAAAGTTCCTGTGCAAAACTAAACTTGTAGTTAGGCACTGGTTTGGTATAAAAAAAAAAGTCATTTTCATGCTGTGCAGGGCCCCACCACCCCTCTCGAATCAATGTAAATGGTACGACCCGCAGTTCAGGTGCTTCTGCTGCGGACCTGCGGTGAATCAGTTGACGAGACGGGAGCAGGAGTGAGCCGTGATAGGAACTAGGAAGACAGGGGAAGAGTCATGTCTTTCCTTAAGAAAGGAAAATCAGGGGCTCAAAAACGAAAAGAAAAGAAGATTAAAGAGAGAAAGGCAAATGAGGACAAGCAGTTGCTTACTCAGTTTTTTTGAAAAGAAAGGTGTGCTCCAAATGCATCATCGAGCATTGACATTGTTTTAACATAAATATCTACTCTCCAGGTAGAATAGCATACATTTATGTTCGTACTCTATTTGAATAATATACCAATACTTTATAGTATCACACCCTACATAGCGAGCAAACAAAGTTTCTGGGTAAATAACAGGGAGTGAGAAGCAGACGGAGGCGGAGCTGGGAGCTCAACACACTGCCACTCCAGGCGGCTCGTCTCCTCTTCTGCTGCAGTTCTCCCCAGAGTCAGAAGTTTACATGAAAACACTGTATATTTCCCTCCATTGTCAAAATCTAACACCCGCGAAAACACAGATCGTTTGCGCCTATTTTACCGCATTGTTATGCAAATTAGCTTGCGCACGCTCTTACATTAAGTACAGGATTGTTCTCAGTTTAATGCACATCTTAATGATTGAAAATGACTTATTTTAAAACGTAATTCAAAGACTGAATGTCTAGTTTGGCGGTTAGTGTACCCTGTGATTCTATATTCTGCATTTATTTTAAACAGACAAATAATCATCAATTAACTTGTACTTAGCCTACACTTTAAAAAAGATATTGTGACAATAAAGGATATTTTAGCAACCATTTGTTTACATTTTAAGTGTTTTTATTATAAAAATGCAATACCCCACCCATTGGTATCACTATGGTATTTGGTACGGGGCCCAGCAAGGTGGTGTGTACCCAGGGCCCAAAATTTGGTGCTACGCCCCTGTCTATGTATGCATGCAGAGAAAACCATCTCTCAGAGAGCGTGCGAGCACTGAATAGTTTAAAATCGCTTGAATGTTTAGCGTGATAAGACGTTAAAAAGACGAGCGAATGGTAAGCTTAAGTGACAATGCAATGCTCGCCCGAATATGCAAGTGAATATTCCGTCATGTCCTAACTCCTTAAAAAGGAGAGTGTAGTATCGCCGCCTTCAGCGCGTTTGACGCTTGCCTTGAGCAACCCATTTTGAGAAACAGAAGACGCGGCACAGCTGAACACTCAATCAACGTTTGCGGGAATTTCCCGCATTATAAGTGGGAGACCTGCGGGAATGATTAGAATAATGCGTAATACTCACAATCCTGTGCTGAAATTCGAGCCCTGAATTGGATACATTCAAAAGCACGACAGTATCGATACAGCAACTACGCGCATCGTCAGGAGTTCATGACGATGTATCGTTGTATCGATATTCTGAGTACAGCCCTACACTGTAGTGTCACCAAATTCAGTTCACACATCAATGGTCTCCTACTGGTGATACCACAACACATAGTTTGATAAAATGTGCTTTTGCATAATTTTAGTGATTTTGTTTTATGAAATATAACTTCACTGTAACAAACTGTAGTGTCGCCACATAGGGTAACACACTCATTACACAACAGCTGAGTGACCTACCGCTGCTCCTCCTCCAGTCGCGTGATGATCCGCCCCAGTTCTCCGCGCTCCTCCCTCTCCACGGCCTGCAGGATCTGGGCGGGGCTCTGGAGCAGGTGGGCGGGGCTGTGGGTGGGGCTCCTGGATATGTGGGCGGGGGTTGGGGGCTGGCTGAAGGATGAGCCCTCCCCTCCCAAAGTCTGACAGTACTGCAGGATTAAAGTGTGTTCCTCGTCCCTACAGAACAATACAGAGAACGAGTTAGAAACATTCAACGTTTACATTTTCAGACGTAATTGCACAAAACTAGCCACTAAGATGTCAAAAAAAAAAAAAAAAAAAAAAAACCTCAAAGTGTCTCAATATTCTGGTCTCTAGATACATGATTGTTCAGTTCAGTTCAGTTCATCTTTATTCATTTCCCGAAGGTAATTTGGTTGCAGCATACAAGTAAGTCACCCAAGACAACACAGGGAAAGGAAAAAACAAACAAACAAAAAACTATTTCCTTCCTAAAAAGTATTTACCTTAAATTTAAGAACTTTACAGCTGAAGGGGTAAATTAATGTCTAAAACAATTTGTATTACTCATAGAACTATACCTTTTTAGGTGCAATATCTTTTTTTGCCCGGATTACCCACCATAAAAATAACAAAATAGCTTTTGCTTAGAAAAGTAATAGCATATCTCTTCCTCAACAAACTGAAAAAAAATGTTATTCATATTTCCGTAGCATTAATGGTACAAGTGTAACCGGTCCTACTCGACCAGCGGGACTAGAACCGGGATCTCCGGCATGGGAGGCGGACGCGCTAACAAGAACGCTAAAGACCGCAGTCTCTAGCGTCAGTCGCTAGGGGAGTGAGGTTTACACACAGAGCTCTTTCTAACTTGCTTCCATTACACACATTATACACCAAAGTTTAATACTTGACATTAGGGATTGGCACAAACCCCAAACCCTAAGCATAAGCAATAGTCACAGCAAGGCTGATGCTGTAACAGCATGTAAACTGTAACCGACAGAAGCATAATTAACATGTTCTTACGCCACAGCGGGATGCAAACGCTGAGATCAGAAAAGCCGACAGGTGAAAGTGAGGCTGACTGTAGAAATATAGGAGAGAAGGTTTTGGATGTGTGCTGTCCAAACAGCTGTGTGCACAATGAGTCTCAGGTGTGTGTTCACATGCTCTGGAGTGAGCGCTCTGATCCTGAATCCAACACTCATCTGGATGCACACACACAAAGACTAATCAGAGAGATTACATGGGCACTGCATCACATGGGCACTGCATCACAGGGTCCCTGCTAACAACCTGCCAACACCAGCAGATGCTGAATAAACCAAGCCAACGCGGCCGGGAGACAGCAAACTGAAGGATATTTGCATTTCCTGAAGGAAAGGGTAGCGCTTGCAAGGCAGCAAAAGCTTTAGCTAAGATGATAAGAGTGACACAGGGGATATTAAAGTACTTGCACAAATAAGCCACACTTAAAAATGTATAACTTTCATTGCATTATGGGAAAAAAATATATATATAATCCGCTAACAAATGCTGACTCATTTCTTGAGTCAAACTGGTGATTTTTAGTCTCCTCACATGACCCAGCAGAGTAACCACAGGTGTAGTTCATCGGCGTCCAAATACCTTCAGGTTACACGTTATTTTAAGGTGACAGTTACATTGTACTTACTCAAATAAGTACTGAGTAAATATTGATTAACTACATGTACTATAGAGTTATGGTTGCAAAATAATCTCATTCTCAGTACAGCAATAAATAATATAATAATAATAAAGACATTTAAATTGCAACCGTATACATTAAGGTACAATTTGTTGAAAAGATTGAGTACAGAATGTAACTTATGCTTAGTTTATTAATAAAACAATATAAAAACAAAAGGCACAACGAGAAGAAAATCTTAAAAAGGTCTTATTGATATGCAAAATAAACATTTCTTATTCCAGTCTTTCTATATATTTGTTCATGATATTCACATAATGTATAATGACTAATGTATATCTGAGGAATATCAGAGCAGTGCTGTCCGGCAAACACTAAAAAAAACACATTAGAGAGACATTAGAGAGAGGTGGTGAAGTGCTTGTGTAAAGAGGGACAGAGATACTGTAGAAAGATGAAGGAGAAGACCGAGGAGAGACACAGAGTCACATCTGTCTCCGCACAGCATCAGTCAAGAGTCTGTGTCCCAGCCGTCACATTCAATCTAAAACACCATCACAGGAGAAACTCCCCTGACGACTGGCGTCTACTTCCCCTTCATCCCTTCTTCACTTCACCTCTCGCTCGCTCTGTCTGCCTTGCTTTCAGGCACGATCACTTGAAAGTTTCTTTGGCTTCTTTATTGTAACACTCAGTGTTGTTTATTTGAAAAATAACAAACATACACACATTCCGAAACTGCGTTTGACAGTCAAGGTTTCACAACCTCAGATTAACATCCAGACACACACCTCTCATATTTCAAATATCTTGAAAATGTGTGTGTGGGTGAATATTAAGAAGGGGAAAAAAAAGCATTGTTTGCTTAAAAGAAAGTTTGTATTTTTTTTCCATTGACATTTCCATCAGTCACACAAAAATTCTCAATTTTTTTTAATTGTTAACTATTTATACATTAAAAAGCAGTGTTTGTTTTTTTAAACACTTTTTTGTTTTGATCTGCGCACGTTTTTGCGATATATCCCCATGGGTGTACAAACGTATGACCTCGATCAGAGTAAATATTCGACTGCATATGGCAGTAATAACAGGAAGGAGTTTGATCATCTCTAGTGTAGCATCAGTGCATATTTGAGACTCAGACCTCCCTCTGAGGAGGAAGGCCAGGCAACGGCTTATTAGCTCTGTAATTATCATACGCTTGTTCTGTGAAGGACACCCGCTGAGCTCGCCTCAACACGTCCAGATCAGTATAAAACAAGCTCGCAAGTCTTTAATGATGCGCGCATGGTGTGCCAAACTCTTAAATGGGCGTATTCTGCACTTTTGAAGCATTTCAAGCACACTTAATTAAGGATTCCTGCACCCCAAACAGTCATACTTTAGTATAGTACCAAGAATCAAATTAAACCAGCTGTCCAAATGCTACTGTGCCTTTAAGACTTCTATATGTAAATGACTGGTTAACCTTGTAAATGACTGGTTCAAGTGGGCGGGCACATGTTAATGAGTTTACTGATGTGATGTCATAACTATGACGATTTTTGAACAGGTTGTTTTTGCATCGCTTCAATTTGTTATTATTTGAAAATAGCAAGATCCTGTATTCCAAGATATGAATTAGCAGGATGAAAATGGCAAGTGGAACTAGATTTGTTAAGTTTCTAAAGACAATGTGAGAGGTATTTGCCCATTTTAAGGCCAATTCACGCGGCACCAACAGCGGCATGTCACTTTTCCGACATTTCATGACCTGACAAAAGCTGATTGAACATGTTCAATTGGCGAAAACAAGCACTGACCAATGGCAACAGATTCAGATGCAGGGGTAACACAATGATCAGACAAAACCCAATGAACGTGTCTGTTGCCGTTGGTTCAATGTGAACTGGCCTCTAACCGGCACACAATGTTGTCTTTTTGACCAAATTCCCTTTTGACCATTAAAAGTAAATGTAATAGTGATACTTTCCTCAAACACCATTAATGAATAACCTTCACGATATTCTTCACAGACACACTCACTTCAAAGTTCCTCTTTCCTTATGAAACAATTTTCTCCTTTTCAGGGATGTTACTCTACTTTCACTTAGTTTCAACTTCCCAATTTTCTTCTGCCACTCGATGAATCTTTTGTCTTCATTTCTCTTCTAGGTTTTCCGATCGCGCTTTCTCATTTCACACAAAGAGTTTTTTCAGGCAAAAAATTGGGAGAAAAACTAAATAAAATAGACTAATTTAAGTCAATAGGAGCTGTCGAAAGGAGCGTGGCTCCCAGCGGGTCCATTAGCAAAGCAAAGTCATAGAGAGAGCTGGAATCACTCGCCGTCGTCTCCTTGTTATCGGCCTATTACTCACTCTACCTGTCTAACTCTCACACCAGAGTGAGCTGATAAATTTCACAACTCTAACAGCCCTTTACTATTGAAACTGGATCTGTGAAGATCTCTTACGATAGGCATGTGTTTTCAATGAGAGACCAATCAAAAAATGACAACTAACTCTTAACCCCTTTAACCCTTGTATGGTGTTCGGGTCTGTAGAACTCGTTTTCATTTTTTATCAAAAGAAAATTGTTACGATTAATTATTTTTTCAAACTCAGACTCATTGGCCTTGGCTCATTTTCTGTGAAGAATATATATCAGAACACATTTTCAATGACCACACACTGTACACTCCTTTTGATCGAACGTATCACAAGTAGACGAGGGAGACACATATCCGTTTACGCCTGGTGTTTTAATCCATTTCTTTTGTCCACTTTTGACCACTTCTGTCCTGATTTCTTCGAGGCGCGGATAAATATGGGCTTGTTCAGGTCTTTTGATCTAATGGACAAATTAAGCTCACACAATTAACATATGAACACGACCAGAGACCACGGAAAAACAGAGAGAACAAAAAAACAAAAAAAAAAAAAACCCCAACAAAAAAACCCCCAGGAAATTATATCAAAGAGGACTGTCAGCGACGGCATGGTTTGATCTTTGGTCGCCCAATCATCGGAAAAGATCGTTCAAGCCTGCCTACACGTGGAAGTCGAATATTCAAGCCGTTTATCCATTTTCTACCACTGAACGAAAAATCAAGCCAAATTCATGTTTTTTCATACTTTTTTTAACAAATATATATGACCCTGGACCACAAAACCAGTCACAAGTCGCACAGGTATATTTGTGGCAATAGCCAACAATACATTGTATGGGTCAAAATAATCGATTTTTCTTTTATGCCAAAAATCATTCGGATATTAAAGGTGCAATGTGTAAAAATTTTTAGTATCTATTAACAGAAATGCAATATGACATCCATAACTATGTTTTCAGTGGTGTATAAAGAACTTACTTAATAAACCGTAATGTTTTTATTACCTTAGAATGAGACATTTATATCTACATAACCGCGGGCACCCCCTTCTATGAAGGTCGACATATTGTGACGTCATGTTTCTACCGTAGCCGAACGCGAACAAACAGCGCTACAGAGCGCGTTTCGTCACTACCTTGAAAGAGAAGCAGCAGAAAGCTAGAAGCCAGCCATAAACACCATGAGTAGTGACTTTTCCCTTGTCAGTGGTGTAAAATATGTAGTTGGATTGTTTCATGTAACGTAGTTCTTCTCCCTCGCTGTGTTATGGCTTTGCTATGTGGGGATAAATGTGCTGGTTACGTTCGTGAGACAGCTGATTAGTACTCTTGTCATTGACCGTAAAACAGTAACGTTACAGGAATCACCAACCCGTCGATCGCGGTCGACAAGTCGATCTTGGAAGCAAGTCGAGAGTTTTCAAAATCAGAGAAAAAAGCCTATTGTGTGTAGTAAATGGTGTCTAGGGGATGCGGAGGCGCGCGCACTATTACAATCATGCCATTTTTGCCGCGCGCACCTTTGGCCTCATGCAGACGCGTCGAGTTTAAACAAGGCTTTACACTTTAAAACCAGCTCAGCCACAGTAACAGCTCATATTTAGCCAGCTAAACTTTTACTACCCTGTTAGAAAAAATATATAGTTGCATATAGTTTCATGTGGTTCTTCTCCCTCGCTGTATTATGGGTTTGCTATGTGGGGAGAAATGTGCTGGTTATGTTTGTGAGACAATCAGCTGATTACTATTATTATATTATATATTAAGACCCTTGATCCTCACCTGACTATGGCTTTGTAAACTTTATCCATGATGTGGTTTATAATGGACTGTGGTACAGAAACAGTGACAATGTTACACACTCTTGGCTTACTCTGGCTATTCTCTGCTGTCTCAGACGACGATATGTTTGTCCCGTTTTAGCCACCATAGCTTCTTCAAAAGGGAGGGGTGAGCAGTGGGCTGAGCCCTTAGTGCAACTCGCAGCCGAACCGCTAGATGTCGCTAAAAATCACACACTGCACCTTTAAGTAAAGATCATGTTCCATGAAGATATTTTGTAAATTGCCTACCATAAATAAATATAAAAAAATACTTTTGTGAGTGGATGCAGCAAAAGCGCAAACATAAATGGACAATTATAAAGGCAATTTTCTCAATGTTTAGATTTTTTTGCACCCTCAGAATCCAGATTTTCAAATAGCTGTATCTCGGCCAAATATTGTCATATCCTAACAAACCATACATCAATGGAAAAGTGTACCCTTGTGACTGGTTTTGTGGTCCAGGGTCACATATAATTATTCTACAAATATACTTGGATGGACTATATCAACATATTATACTTTATCTTATATTTCCAATTTATTTACAAAATATTGTGTCATCATACTTTAACCTCCTAATCCTTAGACTTCAAACCAACAGATTTTGCTAAATGAAGTGTAAACTGCTCAGTATGTATTGTAGAGAGCAGTGAATTGTAATTCAGCTACAAAGAAAGGTTCAGCCTGCCCAAACGCACTGAAATATAACAGATTTAACTGTCCAGACAGATGGACCCAAGAGGAAAATCCTCTCCCCAGAAAGCTCAGAACAGGAACTGTTTTGAAGGAGGCGTCGGGAATGAAGAAAGCTTTGTATCTGTTCTATTACACTGGAACAAGGAGAGACAGATCTGGAAAGCATTCAATCAGAGTGCAAAAGCAGTCTGAAGAACAAGACACTGACAGAAAACCACATCACTGCCTACATCTCCCACTGGACCGAGGGAGAGAACGGAAAGAGAGGCACAAATTGGAGACAAAGCGATCGCAAGCTCCCCTTCTCTGTGCAGATGAGATTTCACATCAGGCAGCTGCTGTATATCGCCACAGGGCTGAAACGAGATGAGAGAGAAAAGAGAGGGAGGGGTACAGGAGACGTCCCGCTTGTGTCTGTGATTGTGCATCGGCTGCATTGATCAGCTGGAGTGTAAACAGAGTTCATAAGCTCTAAACCCCAGAGCCAACACAAATGGGAAATGAGAATGCTAAGCTGAGCGTGCATATAAAGAAAGAGAAGGGGAGGATGAAATTGAATGAGAAAGAAAACAGAGGTGAGAGTTGTGGCGTAGTGGTTAGTGCATGTGGCCCAGATACGCTAAGCTTCTCCTATTTCCCCTAAAAATCTGATTCTTTCATGATTAATTCTGTCATGATTAAGAGATTAAGTTCGCTTATTGTGCTTTTTCAGATAGTACCTTTCATGTAGTGTAATAAAGCTGTTTGTGAATGTGAAAGGTTGGCAAAGTTTCAATGATAAATTTGTACAACAAATAAAATGATTGCCTCCTAAAAGAAAAAATCAATTCTGAACTGCTGAAATGAGTCGTCTATAATTTCAGTCTTACTTTCTGCTCGAACCTACGTAGGTTTGTACCAAATCTGCATAATGCCAGCCTATGGTCTTCATTGGCTGCCCGTTAACAACATCTACTTTGACTCAAACACTGTAGTTGTAGCTGAGGCCTGGAAAAGTTTGCTTAGTGTTGTTGACATGTCAACTCGAGGCAGAGTAGACCAATCACAACAAACTGGGTCATCTGACCAATCAGAGCAGAGTAGACCAATCACAACAGACTGGGTCATCTGACCAATCAGATCAGAGTAGACCAATCACAACAGACTGGGTCATCTGACCAATCAGAGCAGAGTAGACCAATCACAACAGACTGGGTCATCTGACCAATCAAGAGCAGAGTAGACCAATCACAACAGACTGGGTCATCTGACCAATCAGATCAGAGTAGACCAATCACAACAGACTGAGTCATCTGACCAATCAGAGCAGAGTAGACCAATCACAACAGACTGGGTCATCTGACCAACCAGAGCAGAGTAGACTAATCACAACAGACTGGGTCATCTGACCAATCAGAGCAGAGTAGACCAATCACAACAGACTGGGTCATCTGACCAATCAGAGCAGAGTAGACCAATCACAACAGACTGGGTCATCTGTTTTTTGACATTGGGTGTATGTGAACCTATTGTTGGGGACCTCCAAAACAAAAGGAATTTTAAAAATAGCATGGCACTTTAAGCACACATGCAGGACATGTCAAGCTGTGGTGCTCATGCAGGAGATTCAGGTTTGAATCTGGCATGCAACATGTCCCAATCAAGTCTGCATAGATCTCTACCTGTGAGATTGTGTGGGCGGGTGCAGTGGTCGGAGCACCTGCTCTGGACAAATTATAGTTCGAATCCAGCCCAGATCCCATTCCCTCTCTTTTCAATGATAACTTCTTGTCAAAGTCTAGAACAGCTGTAGAATAAAAATGAGGCAAAAGCCCCAGAATTAAAAATAAATAAATAAATAAAACCCAGCAAGTGAGTTTTAATGGCATTTTCAAGTGGGAAATCTTCCCACCTGCACTCAATTAAACCCAACAGATAATGCTATTACACACCAATCCATCACAAACATTATAATGAAAAGTCCTCTCCTTTCTCTCTCTATATCTCAGACACACACACAAGCAAATATATGATGTTGAAGAGTGTGCTAATGCATTAGGTACAGAGATAAACAAGGTGTTAGCGGGACACCAGGAGGAATGGAATTAGTTCCATCTACTTAGAGCGAGCCGAAGAAGAACACAAAAAAAAAGACAGGGAAGAGAAAGAGACAGCAGAAGTAATTAGATTTATGAGGGATGCTAATAAGATTATTTTAACACCACTTTACAAACTGTCAGCAAACAGAAACTCGCTATTTATACAGCGGTAAAGTCACAAATACTTGCATACATTTGTTTCGTCCTGGTAAAACTGACCATCATCTGACAATCTTCATTAACGTCATGGTTGCGATGCTGATGAAACAGTGAGAAACCACACAGACACACACACACTCTCTCAATGGGAAAAATGCTCCGAGAGGACAATATCCAGGTAGTGTTTGAGGAACAAGAGAACATTTGCTCAGTCAGAACGTCTTTCATCGGCTTTGAACAATCACTCTAATGAACGAGTTTTTCCGGCAATCCATGTTTTCACTGTTATACGGTAGGCAACAACAGCATTGCTTACGCTCATGTAAGCTAACGCGATCATCAAACGTTTAAATGCATATAAATGCATATGAAAATTTTGTGAAAATGATCCAAAATGCTGCTGCTGGTTGGTAAAAAAAAAAGAAAAAACGCTGGCAGGGAAAGAGTTAAATGAGTGTGAGTGTGTGTGTGTGTGTGTGTGTGTGTGTGGGGGGGTACTTAAAGGGATAGTTCACCTAAAAAATGACAATTCTGTCATTAGTTACTCACCGTCATGTTGTTCCAAACAATAAGACTTTCATTCATCTTCTGAACACAAATGAATATATTTTTAATGAAATCTGAGATTTCTGTCCCTCTGCTGACAGCTACGCATGCTTCAAAAAGTTCATAAGGTAACACTTTATTTCGATAGTCCACTTTAGACATTCTCCTGACTATAAGTAACTTAGCAACTACAAGTCAATTTATTCTCCTAACCCAAACCCTAACACCGAACCCTAACCTAACAGTCTACTGACAGTCTACTACACTCTACTAATACTCTAATGACAGTTAGTTGACATGTAGTTGCAAAGTTACTTATAGTTAGTAGAAAGTCTAAAGTGGACTATCGAAATAAAGTGGAACCGTTCATAAATAGTAGAGGTGTGAACCTACACTGGTCTCACGGTTCGGTTCGATTATGATTATCATGTCATCGATTCGGTTCAATTCGATATCGCGATGCATTGCGATGCACCGCATCCTCAATTTTCAATTTTACTTCAAAAGTGATGTGTGCGTGCGCGCGCGCGCGTGTGTGTTCGCCTGTTCGGGAAGTCGCAGTGACAAAAACAGAGACATTCCAGTTTAAGTTTCATGGGACTAAAGCCTGTTTATGCCATTAATAAAATGAAATTCTGTCAAATCAATTTTGTTTTAAAGAAATGTTCATTTAAAAGCTCATTCATCAGTGTATAATGTTACCCTGGAGACGCGCGAATCAACCGTCACCGAGTCCGCTGTTGAAGACGATCATCCATTTATAATCACGCGTAACAACAAAATTGTAATTTGACCATCGGGTGCGGACGGGTTGCCATCTGTCTCGGTTTGTCCCGATTTATCTTTTAATAACCTGTCCCGGGAAATGTATCCACTCTCCCGAAAGGCTACGTGAATGTATGTTCAAACCGTGTAGCGCGCGCACAGCAGAGAGGGAGAGAGCGAGACCATGCGTGTGTGTGCCTCAAGAAGCGCATGTAACTTGCATGCGCATGTAATGCATGTATGTAAATGTATGTAAGAAAGAATGTTTAATTCGCACTCGCGTCTCGCCTCCCTCTGCCAGTGTATGCTACCGGCTACCGCGACAAAGCACATGCGCGATAAATGACGTCAGAAAAGCGTCAGTACATTATAACCGGTTACTGAACCCATACCGAATCGTCCTCGTCTGCATCGCGATGCACCGTAGAAACGATTAATTTCGACACCCCTAATAAATAGATCATAAAACTAATCCATATGAATTAAGCAGTTTAGTCTAAAGTTTTATTAAAAAAAGATCGCTTTATATGATGAACAGATTTAATTTAGGCTTTTATTCTAACTTGATAAAACCATTGAACTAACATTTTAACTACACTTTTTTTTTCAAAGTTTGTTATAGTATGTTATTTTATTTTCTGAGATGGTCAATATTGGATACATGTATGTATCGCTCGATATTGGATATATTTAATTATGCTGATTTACCCTATTTTTACATTTGGATTAACCTTTTCAAAATCTAACACTGACTTAAAGGTCCACATTCCTTATATATATATATATTTAATAACATCTTAAGCAAATCTCAAAATGTTTATCCATTTTTCATTCTGGACATTCTTATTTTGTGATGCCTAATTACAATTGTAGCATTTAAAACAATAGATTTTTTTATGTACTATACATTTTAACGAGCGCCATTTATCGGTTTATCTGCAGAACGTGAAAATAACCTGTGCATCCCTAGTAGAAATATTATTAAAATAATTTTTATTCATTTAAGTAAAGCAGAAATAAAATATATTAATATTAGATAAAAAATAAAGCTAAATAGAGATAGACAAAATAATAAAGAAATGACAAAAGTATAACAAAATTATTAAAATTTTAATGAAAACTGAAAATATAAAAATAAAAGCTAATTCAAAACATGAATAATTACTATAATAGCACATAATTAATGATACTATATATATATATATATATATATATATATATATATATATATATATATATATATATATATATATATATATATATATTAGGGCTGCACGATTTGGGGAAAATGTCATATTGCGATTACTGAGGTCAATATTGCGATTGCGATATAATAAACAAATGGTTTCATGAGTCAATTTGCTTGGTTCTAAAGCAAAATGCACACACAGATTAGTGATGATTCTGAAATGTGTATTTCTCAACTCAAACTAGCAACAACAACTAAATGATTGATAACACCTATAATGATCAATAAGACAAATCCCAACCCCCCCATTTTAAACATTAATTATAGCCATCCAACATTACAGTGATTCCATCATTACAATTAAAAGCTATCCCTTTTTTGTACTTTTACTTTTTTTTATTAGGCTTCAAAAAATATAACAGCTTTTAATTTAAGTGAACTTCAAACAATCCTCACATAAACAATAAATGTCATATTTACCTGTGCCCTTCCTGTCCAACATGTAGCACATATACAGAAATTGAATAAAGTTACCAAACAGTATGCGCTGCATAAATTCTAAATTATATATAGACTAATTCTTATTAAAGCTAAACAGGTTCTTTAGTCAAGAGCAGTGAGTAATTTTCTCTGTTCCCTTTGTTCTTTGATTAACTTTACTGACAGAGCATTATTGCTACTGGCTCTTTGCTGACAGAGACGAGGATCTCACACACGCGCCTCATTCTCTCACAACTCTTCACGTTCATCATAAGACTGCTCTTATGTTATAAAGATACAAGACAAACGGCATAATTGTGTGTGTTATTGTTCGTTCAAGCACGAAAGAGAACTGTATTCTGGTGCGCGGTCTGTGCATGCGCATGATACTGACGCGCGTCTTTCAGTCAGGACATTCACAGGCAGCGCGCTCTCTTTGACTTGTCTCGCATGAATGGTTTCGCATGAATAAGAGCGGGATCATGTAAGTAGCCAAAGGATGGCAAAAAAAGAACAGATGCTGTGTTAATTGTGTTAACAGCCCTAATTTGTTTATTTCATATAAAATCGCAGCATTTTGCGTCATATAATCGCATAGGCTTGACATCGCGATTACGATTGCGATACGATTAATCGTGCAGCACTAATATATATATATATATATATATATATATATATATATATATATATAAATAAAACCATTGATATGTTATATATGTGTATATTATATATATTATATATATATACACATAAATGAATAAAATAGATGTGTGTATCAGGAACCGCTAATGGAAGTTCATTTCTTTGATAAAGATCAGTAGCGCGTCTGATTCCTCTCACTATTTCAGTTCTTTCTTTTCATTTCTTTCATCACGCAGGGAAATCAGAGAAATGAAAAGTCAGAATCTCTCACTGTTCCCAACCTTAAAATGGGTCAGACGATGGAAAATAGAGTTCGAGACGTACTCGAACATTCACAACTCAAAACACCCCCTCGCTCCACATAGACCATGTGTTGAGACTAAACTGCAAAACATCACAAATTCTTTTTGGAAGTAATAAACAAATTTTTTTATGACATTGTTGTTTTATTAAAAAACAATTTATTTAAACAAAACTCTTTTGTGAATGTCTCGAACTAAAACTTGTCTGAGTGAGTCGGACGTTATTCGCTCTGAAGGATTCAGTGAATAATTAGTTACACTAAGTCAAACCGCTTAGTTGCAAGTTCTTGAGGCTTTTTGAGTGATTCATTAAAACAACATGTTGTCTATTTGTATTATTATATTCATTTTTTTTCTCCTCGGCACATGTGATTTAGACTTAAAACTCAGATAGATTCAGCAACGACAACCAATCATAAAAGAGGTAATTTACATACAAAAGTCTTAAAGGTACAGCAGCAAATTCAGCTTGCTTAATTTAACGTCCAGGAGAGGAGACCAAAAAATAAGAAACTGTTTTAGTGCAAGAAACCTTGAGTCACATTTCACAGACTCACAGTTTGAATAGGAGTCTACTTCATACTCATCTTTCCATATCTATTTTTGATTCTCTCTGTCAGCGTTGAGTCCTGATGGATCTGATTCAGACTCCACCACAGCACATAAGACACATGGCTACATTTATTTGGGTCATCACTGTGGTCAGTCAGACTGCAGGAGACAATCGCTTAATTCACACATGAGACCTGTTAAACTGCTCTGTTAACCCTCTGGGGTCTAAGGGATTTTTGGGGTCCTTGAGATGTTCTGACATGCTCTGACATTTGTGCTTTTTTCAGTTGCTTATAAACATACTAATGGCAAAGGTGTAATTACACTCTATTTAGCACAAACGGGGCTACCATAATATGTGAGCAACATGTATGTACATGTTTGGATTTTTGAGGGAATATTGTTTATGCATGGTTATTGAAAAAAATAAAAAATAAAGTTTCTGAAATAAGGCCACAAAACACATACTAAATATGTGTCCACAAGACTTTTGACTAATGGATGTCGTTGCCTAGAGTTTTTTCTTCAAAATGATGTGAAAATCATCCTGCCTAATCATTCACATAAAACAATACATTGATTTAAATTTTGTAAGACACTTTTTGTTTGGAAAGGCAAGATGAGCAAGGGGCGTCAACGATTCAACGATTCATGCACCATCATGCATATTTAGTGGTTCACACCTGAGGAGACAATGGGGCCCGCATACTTAATGAGCCATTCATTCAGGTGTGTCACTGAGCCACAAGAAAGAATGCAAGAGCAATATATATGTGTGTGTGTGTATATATATATATAGTTTGTTTACATCTACCTTGTAAATATTTTTTTTATTAAAAATGTTACAATTACAACAACAATTCAAGTGCAATCTTTCTTTGTAAAAACTAAAGTATACATTTTATCATACATATTTCAAAGTTAAGGATTCATTACTTTGGATATAGCCTAGGCTACATTGGAACAAACACATAATAACATATTATTTGATTACTTTATTTTTGACAAAACATACTATAGGCTATTTAACATATGAGCAAAAATTGGCAAACAAAAGCCTATTTGAGGTGGCAAATATTTTAGAGGAAAAATCTTTAATCTATCCAAAACTAGAAAACGAAATGTTGTCTTTCATATGTCTGTAACATAGGTCTTTCGTTTATATAAGAAATATAAATGTTAATATGCAGTTTAATACGTTGCTTATACAAATACATTTTATTTCAACATATTTCAGTCGATTTTTACTCATCTCAGTATAGCAATATAGTTTGCTAAAAGCGGATCATTCATTCACACACAGAAATGCGATTCAAATTTAAACTGTCTTTTTGCCAGTTGTGGTAAACAGCGCATCTGTGCCGTTCGTTCATTCATTCACACACAGAAACGCGATTCACTTGAAAATGAAAAAAAAACTTACTACAGTAGTCTTTTTTTACAGTCAAAACTTTATCATCTATCCAAAACTAATCACAAAATCTTTTCTAAACATTCATATTTAGTCTGTAACATATTGTGTATGATATATTAGCATAATGTTAATTTGCAGTTTGTTGCTCAAACAGACATTGTATTTCAACATATTTCAGTCTATTTTTACTCATCTTAGTAGGCTATAGCAATATAGTTTGGATGTGTTCATGTAAATTTAATAACATGTTTACTAATGTAGATGCGAGAGTGAATGAACGGCACAGACACGCGCTGTATAACTGTAGTAAACAAAGCGCGCGCGCCTGTGCCGTTCATTCATCATTTAGCCTACACACAGACACGCAATTCATATTTAAACAGTCTTTTTGCGGTTTATAGACACTATTCAATATCGTGATTAGAACAAAGCACTTAAGAATAAATGACTTACTACATCAGCTGGATCCGTTGCTCCTCGAAATGAAACTAGCACTTTTTCCAGGGTTATTAGATAGTATTATTCCTCACAGGGTAGGGATACGCTGTGTTCACAGCGGTAGTAAGAAACTTACTAAACACGATGTGTTTTATAATCCAGCTGGTGGGCGTTGGCATGTTTGAATGGCTTGCCTTAGATCATTTGCGTTTGAATACCGCGCGCTCTCCGTGGGCGTGGCACATTAACGCGTAATGAGGTATAATGAGCTGGAAAGAAAAATACTGACATCTCTCTCTTTTCATACAGATTACATAAACTGAGAATATTTGTTTTTTTAAATAAATTACTTCATTTAAAAGAAGAGAATTTCAGCTTCATAAAGAGAAATCTCTCGTATCTCTGTGACAAGTATTGACAGAGTTACAGTTCATTTTTCGGACGCGTTTCAGAATGGACCTCACTGACAAGAGAAGGTAAAACGCGCATCATGTTTATTTTTCTTTAATTGACGAAAAGCACAACACTTTGTTTTTATTGTGAGTACCCACAAAAAAAATAGACACTTAACAGGATGTAATGATGTACAGCACTTATATGTAAGATCAAAATCTACAGAGTAATTTGAGTCTCTTTTGCACTGATCAGGAAAAAAGTGAGCTGGTATCGCCGGTGATACCGCCGACCCCAGAGGGTTAAACTTTCCTTCTTTCCAACTTATTCCCACTTCTTTATAATTAGCAAACAAAAGTCTATAGCACATGGATGGCCCAAATCAAAACTGAAGCAAAATAGTTAACCCAAAAATGAACGATGCATGACGAAGCGTACGCTTAGGTGAGAACTGCCGAAAGCGGAAGTGTAGAGGATAGAGCAAGACAAAATGCCGGTCATGAATTAGAAGTCTATAATGAGAAGTTTAAAAAAAAGTCCCAATTTCGATATAAGAGAAGAGAAGCTACATTCTACATCCTTAAATAAGGATATTTTTCTACCTATTCTTCCCTTTAAGGCCTTTATTGACCCCCTGGAGCCGTATGGATTACTTTTATGATGGATGGATGCATTTTTTTGGGCTTCAAAAACTTGGATGTTATTCAATGCCATTACAAAGCTGGAAAGAGCCAGGATATTATTTCACATAACTCTGATTGTGTTTGGCTGAAAGAAGGAATTCATATACACCTAGGACGGTTTGAGGGGATAATTTTCAGTTTTACAACTTTCCCCAATTCCTTAAGCTGATTTACCACACTGTAAAAAGACATCAGTTGACTTATCCTAAAAAAGTGAGGAGACCCATTGCCTTAAAATAATTAGGTAAATAAACTTCATGCGTAATTGAAAAATTAGGGTATATGGAATTGTCAAGTTCACATAACATAACAAGTTCAAGCATGACATTTATTTACTTGATTTTAAGGCAAATTGATTTTTTTTTTTTCACTTTTTTTTCAAGTTTAGTCAACATTTCACCAATGTATTCAGTTCAAACATGGCCTTGAAATGAAAAGAAAAGAATTGCATTTAGATTAAGCCTCACTACACTGTGTGTATGTTTTGGACACTCACATGCTTCCAGTGGCCGAGCTGCTGTCGGTGGGCAGAGAGCCGTTGGAGCGCTCCATCTGGGCCAACCTGAACGGACAGAGATCGACACCAATATGAGACCAACATGACAGCATCACAGAGTTTATTAGGATTAAAAGGAGGTAGGATATGGATTTGTGTACGTCCAAGACTCCACTATGGCTGAGCATGTTTATTCATGTGCTGGGTAATCAATGAGAATATAAAACTATAAAAATGTAAATTCAAAAAAGGCTACTGGTGTGACCCTCAAATTCTGAATAACTCTGTGCTAGAGAAGAGAGAGGAGCACTCTCTCTCTCTCTCTCTCTCTCTCTCTCTCTCTCTCTCTCTCACACACACACACACAACTGAAGACTTGTCCCGATGGATTACAGTCTCATAGAGTTCCTGTAATGGGATAGAGGCTTCAGTCGTAGTCTATATTCACAATCCCATAATAACTGCCTGTGTGTGTGATAGTGACATTGAGAGAATCTAGCTGACGGTGAAAATCCATTTTCAAGTCTTTATGGGTAGAAGGTCAGCACTGGAGGCAGTTGGTGCATTTGTGCATGCGTAGTATGTTTTCTACTTTTTTCTTTGAGCAGGTGTAAATCGAATTGATACGTGCCTAATATACTCTATGTGGCACCAGATTAAATTGTCTTCGGCAGAGAGCCAGAGGTCTAACAGGGCATGTGTGCATTTATACTGCTCATCTGTCAACACCTTCACATGTCTGGCCCTACGGCGATGCACTCTGGCAGACTGAGGGCAGCGGATCTCAAATCATGACTGAATTAATGTAATTACTAATGCTAATGCTAATGATGACAGAGAACAGTCATCAAAAACTGATGACTGTTCAAGTTTTTTCTGTTCAAGAAATTACAAAAAATATTAGCACTTTAGTCATTGTCAATTAAAAAGTAGTTACTTTAATTTTAATTAATCAATTTATTATTAATTGCTCACAATTAATACAAATAACTTATACTAATACTAGTTCGGTACTAATATTAGTTATTATTGGTATCATTAGGGAAGAATGAAACCATCAAATCAAACTTTTTTCATGGAATATTGCAGTATTATAAATGATTTATACATGCACATCATTATTTGTTTTTTTAAATTTATGTGTCATTAACTTATAATCATTAACCAGAATATCTTCCCCTCACATAACCTGTCACTCACATGAGATCAACAGAACCCGGAAGTCTAATTCGACGCTGCTTACTTCAAGATTTTCCGATGGGGTTTTATAATGGGGATTGTCAATTTATGAGTAAAATACAGCCTGTGGTAAACATAACTTGACTATACTTTGACGTTTTGATCTACAACGTAAATTACACACACCCATAGCGAAAAAGCAGATATTTGTTCATTTTTGCTCAAATGTTAATTTTTGTAAACCAACGATTTTAATAAGTAACTAGATAGACAATTTGAGGTGTGAAGTGTATGTTGTAGAGCAAAACGTCAAAGTATAGTCAAGTTATGTTTACCACATTTTACTCATAAATTGAAAACGCCCATTATAAAACTCCATTGGACAATCTCGAAGTAACCATTAGTCTTCCAGCTTCTGAATTCATCCCTGCAGATCTCTATTAACTGTATACTTGTGACAAATGTTTTGGAAAAAATAATGATTGCTGTGTACTGTAGGCCTATGAGAGACTTATGTTCAATGATATGAAATAAAACAGACAAAAACACAGTTTTTCTGTCTGCTGCCTGTCTCACGGCACAGTTGATTGACTGTCGCACAACTCTGAACCAAACTCAATGACATCAAAGATGTAATGTGATTGATTATCAAGGCACATGTGATCCAAGTTAGCCGTTACCCTTTCTCCAGTGGTAGAGCCACGGACCCTAGAAACTCAGAAGCTAGAATACTAGAAACCTCCAGGCAAGTTGGTGCTAAACACTGCAGGACAGTGGCCCTCCAGGAGCAGCATTCAAATGATAGCATTTAAATTAATTTGATATTTAATGACATCCCTAGTTTTCAGTAATTACGGTGCTTCTTAAATGACATGAGCGCAGCCAAAGTCTCTTTAAGACAAGTCATTTCACTCAGCGGCCATCTTTGAAACGCCTCTCATGTATGCAAGTGCAGCTCCTATCTCTTTGAATGGGGAAACATCAAATTCTCCAAAACTGTTCGCCAAGCTTACGATTAAATTTCATATTTGAAATCACCAATGAAATCTGACAACAACTGTCTCATACATTTTGTTTCTAAAAGCTCAAATCATGACATAAAACGACATTTTTCAGGCTGGATCAAGCTAATGCGCAGTGGAAGCTCGTCTGACTGTTTCTATAGGAACCGGAGCTTCTAACGGCTGCAGTGACACAATGACTTTATCAATCAGCGATTGGCTCTTACTTAGAATATTGAGCGTTGCACTTTTTCCCATTCAAAACAATACAAATGACGCGTCTTGTGCAGTGTTGGGGAAGTTACTTTTGAAAAGTAGTGTTTGCTCGTTACTCGTTACTTCTTAAAAAAAGTAATCCATTACTTTACTTAGTTACCCCCTTTGGAAAGTAACTTTTTATGTTACTCGTTACTTTTACGTTACTTTTATGTTGCTTGACTTTGGGCAGAACCCAATATCTGTTCCTAAATGTGTAGGCCTACATAAAATTCTACTATGAACTCTACTTCGAAGAGATTGAAAAACTAGAAAAAAAAACTAGAAAAAAAGAGAGATTTTGAGATAGAAAAAAATATATTTTTATTTAAATAACATTTGAAAAACGTGTATAAACTGAACACCAAAGAACAATATTAACTATTGAGCGGTGGTGACGCGTTCATGAAAAATGTCACAAAGAACCATCAAAAGTAATGATTATGAATATGTCAAATATAGCAAGGAGACATTTCAATTGTTTATTAATAAACAAGTGTTTTCTTTGTGTCGGCTGCAAAGATAAAGTTGACGATGCTGACTCGCGATCTTCGCAGTAGCTAGTGAACGCACCAGAGAGAAATGCACATTTCATACGGATTACATAACATAAACAGAGAGTAGTCTGTTTTCTTTCATTTTGAATAGTTTTGTTTTAAAGTACACATTTCAAGCTTTCTATATATTTCTCAGATCTTTGAGGCAAGTAGCTTATACGCTGAGTTTCGGTTAATTTATGAGACGAGCTCAGTTCACGCGCCGGCACGGAGCTCCTGAGAAGTCCTGATTATATTGCCTGCTATATTTACTTCTTATTTATTAAATCCAGACAATTGGTTGATGAAACATTGATTAAAATTAAGATACAATTAATCATGTCTGCCCACTCCATTTGTCTCCCGATGCGCATCTTACGATCTTACTCATGCTTTTCACTTTTCATATAATCAACATAGATGAAATTAAAAAATAAATTATTTTATTTAAACATAAATATGAAAGTTTTCTTTAATGACTAGGCTACAACACGTAGGCCTATACAGAGAAATGTAATATCGGAGCGGGATTTGTGCGAACGCCGTCTTGCGGTAAGCATGTGGGGGGAGAGGTACGATTTTCGAGCAATCATCGAATATTATTTTGCTTGATATGCCAATCCTTAATATTTGGTGTTTTAAATGCCTGTTTGAGATCTCTGTGAAAGTTTTAAAGCAGTCTTTTAGTGCCGCTTTCAGAGCGGTCACGTCCGAAGAACTGTTACGTCCATAACATTGTTTCTTTCCTCATAAATGCGAACACGAAAAATACAATAAAATGAATATTTTATGTTCTGTGGAGAGCCAACCCTTCTTCATCCGGTGGGTAGTATTACTTTTGGTTTGTGCAGTCAGTGTAATTCACAGAATTGATCGCTCTACTACCAGCCTCTGTCACGTACCGTGTGGAGCTTGTGACTATTGCAAGCGCGCAGCTGAGGAGACAGTGTCGCTGTCAAATATGTCCCTGGGAAAAGTAATGTTGTGCGGAATTGAAAAAGGAACTACGTTTCGTTACCAAATATTCAGTAGTAGCGCGTTACACTACTTTTTACCTGAAAAAGTAGTTGCGTTACTGTAACATGTTACTTTGTAACACACAACATTGGTCTTGTGTTATTCTATAGTCTTTGGCGCAGTGTGACATCAGTGTGGTTTGTGTACTGTGATGCTGGCAGTGAGATATACTGACCTGCTGGCGTACTTCCCTATCTGTGAATGCGTGTCGTCATGAGGGAGTTGTGGCGACGGAGATAGCCTACAAACAAAAACACAAGCATAAACAAAAGCACACTCGAAAATAAATCAACGACAAACATATAACGTGTCTGATGATCTACAGTGAAGGCCGTGTGTTATTGGGACGGACAAACTGAGGAAGATGGTTAGACAAAAACAATGATAAAAAAAAAGGGGTGGAGGGGGCGTGCGAGGGTAGATCTGCCATTCTGCGCGTGCACTGATGTGAGCAGCATATGCTGTACTGATGCTTGACTGAAGATACTCACTCATACTGCTCCGGACACATGCTGATGAGAGTGACCGGACTGCAGGAGGGAGAAACAAATACAAAAACAAGGGGAAAGGAGGGGTAATGGGGTTGGAGGGGAGGGAGGAACAGATTTTTTAGGGTCAGAGGTCACACAATATGAAGGTCAGATCAGATCCAGACAACAAAGATGTGGAATAAGTGTCCTGACTGAAATACTCCTCCAGTACTGTAGGGGACAGCGCAGGATATTAAGATATCTGTCATTCTGGATTCATAGAGTGATTCCTAATGTGTTACTCATTTCACCATCATTAACTGACTGTCATGTCATATCAAACCTGAATGACTTAATTTTTCTGAGGGACAAAATAAGTAATTTCTAAGAATACCCAGGCTGCTCTTCTCTACACACACTGGAAATGAAGAGGATGCCATTGAACTCCAAAAAAGCACAATGAAACGTGCATATATTATATAACTTTAACAGCCTTGGGATATGAGAGAGAGAGAGAGACAGAGAGAGAGAGAGTTGAGAGACTTTGGTACCTTTATCACCTTGATGGTGCGTTTTGGTGACTCTATGCTTCCATTGTATGGAAAAGAGCAGCATGAACATTTTAGTTTTGACTTTAATAAAAAACTAAAAGAAAATCACATGGGTGATTAAATGATGATCATCTTTGCGCGCACAGGCTTCAGAACTAGGGGGATCAGATTTCCAAACCAGTCTTTAATCTGTCATTTATTTTAATTCCATTTCAGTGTCTTTTAAAGTGAAATCTTGCTGCTAATCGCACAAAGCACAGAAGATCAAACGCTCTGCTCTGAGTTTAATCAGCTGGAGACCCTAGTGAACTTATGATGAAAACTGTCATATTTGTATTTAAAGAAGACCATACATGAGGCCATAACTGCAAGAGGACAAATTCAAAGTTAGATCGGTTAATGTTTGCCTTTTTTGTGAAATTGTAGAGCAGGGGCCATTCATATCCATATCCATATTTATATCCATATCCAGCCTGGTCTCACTGTTAATATGTAACATTTAAGTGTACAAAACATACTTTTTTCATACGTTTGGATAGATGCTGAAACGTACAATATGAATGTTTTGGCAACATTTCAACAAACATTAATACGTTTTTATATATAAAAAAACATTTAGTAATTTTTTGTGTACATTTTATGGTTCTATAATCAGTCACAGCATAGGACTATACTGAGAAAAAACCTTTTGTGTCCTACGGCAAACAAAATAAATATCACATGATGAATAATGGTAACACGATTACAGAAATGTGATTCATTTTAAGGTTTTAAAGTATAGTCTTGTTTAACATTATGTAATCCTTCGAGCAGAAGTCAAAAACAGAGCAACATAAGTAGATGAGTGAACTACATTTAATAAGTGTGACTGAAAATAATTGTATTGATGAGACAAATGAATGCAATAGAATCAAAACATTAATGCCAAAAATGTAATATTCATAAATAAGAATTCGTACATATTTGTATGTCTGTAGGGTTGTTCATATGCAAATAATTTACGTTTTATTACAGTCAATACTGTAGGTCTGTAAGTTTCTATGGAAGCTTGTTTCCGCCACAGAATAAAACATTTTAAAATATAATTGCGACTTTTTATCTCACAATTGCGAGTTTACATCTCGCAATTCTGAATTTATTTCTCAGAATTTCGGAGAAGAGCGATATACAGGTCCTTCTCAAAAAATGAGCATATTGTGATAAAGTTAATTATTTTCCATAATCTAATGATAAAAATTAAACTTTCATATATTTTAGATTCATTGCACACCAACTGAAATATTTCAGGTCTTTTATTGTTTTAATACTGATGATTTTGGCATACAGCTCATGAAAACCCAAAATTCCTGTCTCAAAAAATTAGCATATTTCATCCGACCAATAAAAGAAGTGTTTTTAATACAAAAAAAGTCAACCTTCAAATAATTATGTTCAGTTATGCACTCAATAGTCAATACTTGGTCGGGAATCCTTTTGCAGAAATGACTGCTTCAATGCGGCGTGGCATGGAGGCAATCAGCCTGTGGCACTGCTGAGGTGTTATGGAGGCCCAGGATGCTTCGATAGCGGCCTTAAGCTCATCCAGAGTGTTGGGTCTTGCGTCTCTCAACTTTCTCTTCACAATATCCCACAGATTCTCTATGGGGTTCAGGTCAGGAGAGTTGGCAGGCCAATTGAGCACAGTAATACCATGGTCAGTAAACCATTTACCAGTGGTTTTGGCACTGTGAGCAGGTGCCAGGTCGTGCTGAAAAATGAAATCAGATGGAAGCATGAAGTGCTCCAAAATCTCCTGATAGCTAGCTGCATTGACCCTGCCCTTGATAAAACACAGTGGACCAACACCAGTAGCTGACATGGCACACCAGACCATCACTGACTGTGGGTACTTGACACTGGACTTCAGGCATTTTGGCATTTCCTTCTCCCCAGTCTTCTTCCAGACTCTGGCACCTTGATTTCCGAATGACATGCAAAATTTGCTTTCATCCGAAAAAAGTACTTTGGACCACTGAGCAACAGTCCAGTGCTGCTTCTCTGTAGCCCAGGTCAGGCGCTTCTGCCGCTGTTTCTGGTTCAAAAGTGGCTTGACCTGGGGAATGCGGCACCTGTAGCCCATTTCCTGCACACGCCTGTGCACGGTGGCTCTGGATGTTTCTACTCCAGACTCAGTCCACTGCTTCCGCAGGTCCCCCAAGGTCTGGAATCGGTCCTTCTCCACAATCTTCCTCAGGGTCCGGTCACCTCTTCTCGTTGTGCAGCGTTTTTTGCCACACTTTTTCCTTCCCACAGACTTCCCACTGAGGTGCCTTGATACAGCACTCTGGGAACAGCCTATTTGTTCAGAAATTTCTTTCTGTGTCTTACCCTCTTGCTTGAGGGTGTCAATGATGGCCTTCTGGACAGCAGTCAGGTCGGCAGTCTTACCCATGATTGCGGTTTTGAGTAATGAAACAGGCTGGGAGTTTTTAAAAGCCTCAGGAATCTTTTGCAGGTGTTTACAGTTAATTAGTTGATTCAGATGATTAGGTTAATAGCTCGTTTAGAGTACCTTTTCATGATATGCTAATTTTTTGAGATAGGAATGTTGGGTTTTCATGAGCTGTATGCCAAAATCATCAGTATTAAAACAATAAAAGACCTGAAATATTTCAGTTGGTGTGCAATGAATCTAAAATATATGAAAGTTTAATTTTTATCATTACATTATGGAAAATAATGAACTTTATCACAATATGCTAATTTTTTGAGAAGGACCTGTAAAGTCGCAATTGCGAGATATAAACATGCAATTCTGAGGAAAAAAGTCTGAATTGTGAGTTTAAATCTCACAATTATGACTTTATAACACGCGATGGCGACTTTATATAACTATACATATTGTGAGACAAAAAGTCGCAATTGTGTGACTTCACAAAAGTCAGATTTGTGAGATAAAAAGTTGCACTTACCTTTTTTTGTGGGGGAAACAAGCTTCCTGACGTTTCAGTGTGTATGAAAGCGTAAGTAAATGTACGTGTGGTAGAACCACACTATACAGGTGCTGGTCATATAATTAGAATTGTTTTACTTTTTGAATGGAATTACTGAAAGAAATCAACTTTTGATGATATTCTAATTATATGACCAGCACCTTTACATAGAAATACACACGAATACTCATGAGATCACGTCGTCAAATCCATCACACTGCAGGAATGAGGCATTTTGGCCTTTTTCACAATTGATGTGGAGACAAGAAGTCTAGGATGAGACTCTCAGACACAATGACTTACAAACTCTTTTCTTTTTTTGTAAGAAGGTCATTCAAGGCACGAAAAGTGCCTTTTTATATAATTTTTAAAGAGCAAAAGTTAACATAAAATGGCATCCGCGGCTCATTTAACTTTAGTAATGTGACATACTTCTGAGGGCGGGACTTTCATCCAGTAGGAATTGATTGGATCTCGAGCATCTCGATACACTTGTACTAATCTATCATTATTTACTATTATTGCTGTATTTATTACATTCATGTTAACCAAAATTACGTAACTGTGTAAACTAATGGCAAGATTTAGTAAGTAAATATTTTGGTTTTATGGGAACTTTAAAAAATATTTTAACCATGTACTGTTTAATAAAAAATTCTTCCAGTGAAACGACTCTGTCTCTGGTCAAGCATGCCGGACTTATCCAATAATTGAGTTTAAAATAAACCCCACCTCTGCACAATTGTCTGGAATAATGTGCACTGATGATATGTTTGACCATGCAAATGTACTGAGAAAGTAACAAGGATCCATTATGATTTCAAAGTTCACTTTCAGGACGATGGCTGAAGAGGGAGAAATATGAGCC
The DNA here is from genome assembly GCA_026230005.1 of Gila orcuttii. Classification (NCBI taxonomy): domain Eukaryota; kingdom Metazoa; phylum Chordata; class Actinopteri; order Cypriniformes; family Leuciscidae; genus Gila; species Gila orcuttii. Next base: position 34,941,519 of record JAPDVR010000021.1, read on the forward strand.
ATGTCAAAAATCAAGCGATCCAGTTATCTAGGCTGTTAAAAGGCTGGTTTGCTGTATCACTATGTACAGAGCGCTGGATTCTGTGAATTAGTGTTGACAGAGTCAACAAACACGAGCTCTCTAATAAAAGTCGATATCCCCTGGCGCTTCTGAATTTCATGAAAACCAAAAACTGCACAGTTTCATTTTGCTCTTGCAATCGGCTCTGAATATATTTCAACCGCGGTCATCACTCTTTGTTAAATCTGACATGTGGCGATACTGTTGCACACCGCAGCATGTCGGTTCAGAAACCTGAAAATCAAACGTTACATGAAATGGTCTGATATCACAGCGAGCTCAGTTGGGCTGAATGTCACGCTAACGTGGAACGACAGTCATTTTGGCTCTGCTCGTGGGTATTTATAATCAGCACCAACTGAAGAAATGGGTCATCTGACGTTCCTTGTCATTTAGCAGAAGACTTTCCCACACAAATTCATGAAATGGTCCCACTGGAAAAGCAGAAGTGCCTTAATCAACGGTAGTTGACGGGAGATAAGGCAGAAGTGGGAACTGCATAACTCTCTGCTTTCATAAATTGGCCACACTTGGGCTCTGTTCCAAAAACAGGGCTGCTTTTTAAGACTTCATACGGTAGGCACGTTCCCAACGCTGAGGCTGTTCCAGATGACAGGCTGCTTAATCCTGCTGCCTTCCAAGACACCTTCTTTTGTTTATAAAGACAGCATCACATGTATCTTTAGCAGAAAATGTACTGCGACAAATTCAGTGGAAAATAAATCCATCTTAATGGATTTTTACATTTCCAGGATTCTTAGAAGCACAAGTCATCATAGTTGGGTAAACTATCATTTTAGCATTCCCATTTTCCCGAATAGCAAAAGCAAATCCACAATAACTTTTATTTGACTTTGCCTCCGCATTTTAAACCCCCACCGCACAACACTGCTTTATATGTATATGGTCAGACACTTACATGTGTCATAATATTTGGTAACACTATTTTGATTTTAGACATTCATGTAGTTGCAACTACATGCCAACTAAGTAACTTTGCAACTACATGTTAACTATCAGTCATTAGAGTATTAGTAGACTGTCTGCTTAAAGCCACACTATGTCATTTTTCACCACTAGAGGTCGTTTATTCAAAACAAAGGCGTTGCTTGAGGACGTCTTTATTTTTCATGGAATCATGGGAGTTGTTGTCTTCACCTCTCCATCCTGTGAAGAATACGACGGGACTTGGGCAGAAATCATAATATTAATGGATGGCCGGTATTAGGTATGATAAAACATGGTACTCGCTGTAAATCAAGAAAACAAGATTTAAACAAAAAGACTGTGTTGAACTGTAAAATAAAGATTTGTTTTCTGTCGATGAATGTATACAAACAGTTGCTCACCTTGCTCACAATAAAACACATAATATATTTCTTTAGTGTCTTTAGTGTTTGCATGGTTTCTACACAATAAAACCGGAAATCGAGGGCTAACGCGGGTATGATGTCATTGATAGGAGACGGACGGCCACGATCCGAGTCCTGGTTAAAACTGCTTATTTCTCTGGTCTTTGGATATTTTGATCCAAAAATCTTACATAGTGTACCTTTAATATCTGCTAACACTTTATTTTGATGCTCCTCAACAGACGTTCTACTTTGCAACTACATGTCAACTTATTCTACTAACCCGAACCCTAACTAATACACTAATGAGAATACATTGAGATAGTTACAATATCCCTTTTAGATAGTCGAATGTCAAAAGCGAACCATCAAAATAAAGTGTAACCTTATATTAATAAGATCTTACCAAAATCATGTTAAGAGTTTCAAGTTACGAGGTTTAGTCACAAGCTCTTTTTAATACCTTTCATTGGTTAAATATTTGCAAAACCCACACAGATTTCACTCATGCTCAAGTTAGATAACACAACTGACCAACAGAAAGCTGATAGGTTTGAAAGTAACTTCTGTATGAGCTCAACTATTGACAATGGACCTTATTTGCAAACGAAATTTTGCTAATGTACCACACTTTTAGAAAGCTGATACGAAGGTAGTAGATGGCAAGAAACCTTCTAGGTTTTGGAAGAGAGTTTGAATCTTTAGAGTAGAGGCTTGGTAGAGATATTTCAAGATATATCCACATTTCTGTACAGACAGAAAGTATGCATTATGAAACGAGACATGCCGACAATATTTGACACACTTGTCGATAGTTCTTCAAGCCCTGCACTGTGAATAAGCTGGTTGTGTGAAGACTGTAAAAGCTCTTCGCTGAAGAAAGTTAATGACTGGAAATGGCAGAAAACCAGAGCCTGAGGACAGTCCATTTAAAACAACTGCAGATATCACATGCTTATATTCTCCTTCAGGATGCTTACGTTTCCATGTTGTCTCCTTCTAGGACCGTCTGGACGGGCAGGTAACCCAGGCGAGGGTGCTTCGCAAAATACTTCTTTGAGCGGAACTTGTTTTTTAGGACTTTGGTGAAATCCCGCATGTCTTCTCCTGAGGTGGTCTGTAAAGAAGAGGAAGAGAGATGATGGATGTGGAAGTGGATTTACTTTATTAACAATTGTTCAAAGCAACTTCAATACAATAAAGGCTGAGAGTCACTAGTGGTTTGAGCTTTGTTGTGTAGGCGTTGGTAGAGTCTATTTAGCAGTTTCACTCTGAATCTTTCACACTAGACTTTTAAGTTCATTACAGTACGAATTCGTCTTCTTATCTAAACACTTGCTGTTCCAGTGCAGTTACAAAATAAAATCCAACAAAATTGAAGAGTTACTAATATAAACGATTGTTCAAAAGTTTGGGGTCTGTAAGTAAAAAAATAAATTGTGTAAGAAATAAATTTTTACATCATTACATTACACATGATCCTTCAGAAATCATTCTAACATGATGATTGGATGCTCAAGAAACATTGTTATTATTATCAATGTTGAAAACAGTTGTGATGCTTCATATTGAATGGAAAATGTGATATGTTTATATTTAGAAGGGCATAAAATAAACAGCAGAAGTGTAAGCAATATGCACACACAAGGGTTACAAATGTATACACTCAACATTGGGTTTTTACAGTGATGCCATAGAAGAACCATTGTTGTCTTAGTATGAAGAACATTGTAAACATCTATAAAGAATCTTTTGTGGAATGGAAAGGCTCCGTGGATTTTAAAGGTTCTTCATGGAACCATGAAGCAAATAAACAATCTTTATTTGTAAAAGTGTGCACCCACACACACACACACACGTTTTGGGCCAGTTTAAATAAAATACAGTATAAAGAGAGCACATAGAGCTCATTAGCCCATCATTTCTGTACTATTTTCTCTCTCACGCACTGGCAGACTCAAAGCACACACGTCCCCACAGATCCCACACTGATCCATCCACACGCATCTCATCCTCCACTTGTCTACTGAGCCGAGCTGAGGTGTCTTCTTTATCTGCATATATTAGCAAACCAAATCCTATTTCTCTTGCAGAGTAGAAGACCAACCGAACAACAAGGTTGTGACAGCCCATATATTACAGAAGGATTGTGTCTCCAACAGTTTGCCTTGTTAAACTCAAGTCAACCTACAGACCAACAGAACCCATGAACTCCAGATCTGACACACTCATGAGAGTTTAATATGGCTGAAAACAAGAAAATCTCATTGTTTACTTACAACAGCAAATTGCCTTTACATTTTCATTTAGGTTTTCTTACAACAGAACATGCATGAAAGTGAGCTAAACCAACCTGAATAATTTATTTTTTAGCCTTTTGTGTGAGGAACATATCTCTTTTGAGCATATGCATATATAAACATGGTGCAGAAAGATGGATCAAAAACACACCAATGATAGCGCCATTGGTTTTATGTTTCTCTTAAAGTCCCCTGTGGTGAAAACCAAGCTTTGAATGTTGTTTGTCTATGTGGTGTTTTTAATAAGCTTTAAGACAAACCATGTGCAAATTCATAAGTCAACAGCATTGCTGAGTATTTTCTCCTTAAAACTGCAGTGAACAAACGACAGACTCAAAAACACGGTTTGAAATCGCTGGTGTTTCTGACGTCACAAACTACCTTGTAACCAATCAGATCAACGTGTGCTCGTCAACGAGTGGATCTCTGAGCTGGTGTGAGTGAGTGGAGGCGGGGCTCATTTGCATATTCATAGAACCGCGTATACATAATGAGGGAAGGGTGTAGAGTTACATTCAAGCTATTTTAAGGCATGAAGAAAAAAATTCAAGGAAAAAACGTTTAAATATGTAATTTTGGTGATCAGAGATGAGTTTTGAGAGATAAAATGATTGACTACAGGGGGACTTTAAATGCATGCCAACAGTGTTGGGAAAGTTCACTTTCTACATGAACTAGTTCAAAGTTCAGTTCACAAATTTTAAAATGAACTAGTTCATGTCATAGTTCATACTTTAAAATTTTGAACTAGTTCATAGTTCTTTTTTTCCATATGTTGCTGCAAGCTATTATTTTTTCAAAATTATTGCCACCACAGCCCATATAGAACCACAAACAGCAATTATTTTATCGGCGGGCAAAGTTTGCACAGAAATGTAAGATTTTTCCCATCCTCACCGATCTTGTCATAAAACTCATTTAAATGATCATACGATCCTCCTTGCTGCTTTTTGTTTTGATGTTGCAGCGTTGCGACACTGGTGGCTGGTGTTGCCAGATTGGGTGTTTTTTTCCGCTACAAATTAAGTCCTGTTTACGGTGTGTTTTAGCCGTGTTTTCCCCTGTAAGGCTCTACAGAAATCTGGCACCCTACTGAACGAAGTTAAACTGAGAGAGCGTGCCGTTCACAGACACCAGAATGAACGAGTTCACAGTAACGTTCATCAGGCAGTAATACAGTACGTTCAGTTCACGTTCGCCCAAAATATGAACGAGTTCATGAACTATTGTTCAATGAACGCGTTCAGGTACAACACTGCATGCCAAGCACCTAGTTTTATGAAGAATAGCAAGTATGCTTTGATATTTTCATTAAATAATGATTTGAATTTGTGTCTGCTCCTCATACAGCTATCATATGGCATCAGACGACTTTGAATTAGGGCTGTCACGATATCCAATTTTCTTATTATGTTATTTTCTGTCATCTCTTTTTTGGCTAATGAGTCACATTTATAATAAAGACTGTAGGGAGGCAGAGAGAGTTTGTAACAATTGCTAAACAAAACATTGCTTTTTTGAGCTTGATACACCAAAACAACACGCTTTCAACTGGCCTTATTCGATTAACATGAGAAGAATGAATCTTGTCCGTAAATCATTCTTGTATGAATTTACACATTGTGTTTTTCGACAGAGGAAAATTTATCAGACAAATAAGGCAGCATGAGTAAATGGTGTTTTTCATGTTTAGGTGAAGTTTTCCTATTAAAAAGGACTCTAAAGTTCCCGCTGTAAGCGCGAGTTGAACACAGCACATTACTCATTTAGACTGACACTGGGATAAAGAAACTCTTCGTACCCCACAACTAATAAAAACCATATCACAACAACAAAAGCAATATTACCACAATGAAAAAGCAATAACAGTGTAACAGCCCAACTGAGGGCCACAAAAAGCATATTCTGTTCAATATTGATCTTCTGCTCTTTGAATTCTGATGACAATATTTACTGTTGAATCGCAATGAAATGCATTTTATAGACGTGTATGTGTGTTTGTGGAGTGGGGTATTTCTGGGATATGTGGGTTTGAAAGGAAATGAAAGGCATTCTCTTCCCTCTTGAAGTAGCTGGACATTTCACAACAACTGGTGTGTGTGTGCTTGAGGTCTGACAGGAGTGATGGATACAGGATTACTGCTGCCTCCTTGCATGCCAACAAAACACAAATGCCAACAAATGACAGGACAAAGATGGTGATGATGATGATGATCCAAACAAAAAACCAATAAATCAGCCTGTTGAAAGTATTAAACAGTGGCTGGTGGTCTACAGAAAGCAGTTTCTAGCTCTGCACTGTCAACACAATCTTATTATATAACAGTTAGTTCTGGCCCAGTAATTTAATAAGACGAGGGTTGTCTGTGCACTGAAATGTTTCACTGCATCACTTCTCTTACCTAGAGTTACAATTCTATAGATCGCAACATTGTAAACCATTTTTGTTGGTGAAGCGAAAATAAAAAAGCCGGCCATATTGGGTTGGGAATGTCACTCGATATGAACTTCTTTATATAACTGTTTTATGAAAGTAATATGACACACATGATCAATATTCTTGGGCCTGTGGAACGTTTGTGTTATGCTTCATAGAACAGCGCCATAAACGTATTACGGGAACGATCCACATGGAGTGACCTGGGGCTAAAGTGCTTTGTTCAGGGTCACGGTGGTGCCTCACTGCTAGCATGGGTTGAACAATGGGGGTTCTGGTTACAGCAGTTTTGTTCCTCTTTACTGTGGATTTCAGAAGTCTTATAGACAACTTTTATGGTGCATCTCTGGAGCTTAAAGTCGGCATGAAATTAAAGTGGCAATAACATGCCCTTTTACAAAGTCTTGATTTTTTTTAGGTTCAACTGGAACAGGTTTTCATGCTAGAATGTTTAAAAAAAACTATGATTTTTCCCATATTTGTCATTGTTGCAGCTCCTCTCTTCTCAGTCTGTCAGTATCACTCTGTTTAGTTCCTGTCTCTATGAAGCCACTCCTTCTGAAAAGCACAGTGTGCTCTGATTGGTCGGCTGGATCAGTGTGTTGTGATTGGATAAGCACTTTGAGCATGTTTGGGAAATGCCCCTTATCATAACCACGAGTTTCAACACACTACTAACAAAGTCTCTTTAAGACAAGTCATTTCCCTCGGCGGCCATCTTTGAAACGCCTCTCATGTATGCAAGTGCAGCTCCTATCTCTTTGAATGGGGAAACATCAAATTCTCCAAAACTGTTCGCCAAGCTTACAATTAAATTTCATATTTGAAATCACCAATGAAATCTGACAACAACTGTCTCATAAATTTTGTTTCTAAATGCTCAAATTATGACAGAAAACGACATTTTTCAGGCTGGATCAAGCTAATGCGCAGTGGAAGCGCGTCTGACTGTTTCTATAGGAACCGGAGCTTCTAACGGCTGCAGTGACGACTTTACCAATCAGCGATTGGCTCTTATTTAGAATACTGAGTGTTGCACTTTTTCCCATTCAAAATAATATGAGTTACGCGTCTTGTGTAATTCTATAGACTACGTGCACAAGCGTAGTTTCGAACTTCCGCTATGGTCAGAAGTCGGCATATCAGTTTCCGGTTTACGACTGTTCATCCGCATCCGCTATAAACAAAAAAGATGAGTGCTGCTGTTGTACGAAAAAAAGAGTTCTTAAACACATCTAAGTTTTTAAGAACTGTAGGTGGATCTAACGCCCGTTTCACACATAGCCTACTCCGTTTGCAGTGCAGGAGCAGCGCGTGCTATAGTGCTTTATCATATGATGCGTTTGCAGGGAATAACTTATCCGCGGCTGTACCACAAACACATACTTACTTTTTTTATTTAAAATCCAGAAGTTATGCTGCAACTTTTATCTTATAAAAGCGATTCTCTTGTATACACTCTTTAATGGACGTATGCACGTTTAAACACAATTTAAACAACGTAAGTTAGGGCTATTATTCCATGCATTACTTATAGCTACTTATATTAAGTTGCTCAAGCAAGTGGTCAAATATTTACTATATTAAAATCGCAAATATTTTAAATAAAAACTTAAAATTGACAAAAACAGCCAACTCACATGCCTTTTCTTTTGCATTTAAATTTTATTACAATAGATAATAGATAATGGGGAAAAAAATGACATTGTAGCCAATTATGTAGTTGGGGATATAGTGGTTAATCCTGTACATGAGGAGAGGAACGTAGGTGTTGTGGTAGATGGTTCACTTGAATTCCACACACATATTTCTGAAAAAGTTAAAAAAGCAACATCTATGATTGCAATAATAAGAAGAACTTTTGAAAATTTAGGCAAGGACATATTTTTACCATTGTATAAATCCCTGGTAAGATCACATCTTGAATATGCAAGCTCAGTCTGGTGTCCATATAAATTAAAATATGTGGAAAAAATTGAAAGGGTCCAGAGAAGAGCTACTAAATTAATTCCAGGAATGAAAAATATGTCGTATGAAGATAGATTGAGGAAATTATGTTTGCCGACTCTTAAATTTAGGAGATATAGAGGAGATATGATTCAAGTATATAAACTTGTACAGGGAATATACGATGTAACAGTTGAACCTATCGTTCAGTTCTGGAAAAATAGGTACGAGACACGAGGGAATTCGTTAAAACTTTACCCTAGAACATGCATGTCCGAAAAGAGAAAGAACTTTTTTACACTCCGTGTGGTAAAATCATGGAATGAGCTTCCAGAAGAAATTGTGTGTTCCCCTTCTATTAACTCCTTTAAGAACAGGCTGGATGCATTTTGCCTGTCAAAAGGTGTTATGTATAATTATAAAGTTTGTCTGTAACTAATGTAATTAATTTTATGTAATTTATTTAGGATGTTAGGAAAACTTAAATTATGAAATTAATGTGTTTTTTATAAAATCAAAATGTGAATTTATATGTATATATATTTAGTTTGTGTCATTTAGAGTATGGAATAGAGGACTGTATTATCCTGTACCAGAATTTTTTTCAATAAATTTCAATAAATCTTGCGTATCTCAAAGAACTTGTTTTTCCACCTCCACGAATGAGACGAGTGTTGTTCATGTCGCCTTGTTGAAGTTTTCCTTGATTTACCCCGGTCTTCACAGTCTTCAGATGACTGTGAAAAATAGTAGTAACGGTATATAATTAATGCATTTATGGTGAGATTACTACATTTTATTTAATGAAACGCATTTATGGTGAAATTACTACATTATATTTAATGAAACGCATTTATGGTGAAATTACTACATTTTCAGGCATGTGAGTCGGCTGTTTTTTTTTTTTTTTTAGTTTTTATTTAAAATATTTGCGATTTTAATATAGTAAATATTTGACCACTTGCTTGAGCAACTTAATATAAGTAGCTATAAGTAATGCATGGAATAATAGCCCTAACTTACGTTGTTTAAATTGTGTTTAAACGTGCATACGTCCATTAAAGAGTGTATACAAGAGAATCGCTTTTATAAGATAAAAGTTGCAGCAAAACTTCTGGATTTTAAATAAAAAAAGTAAGTATGTGTTTGTGGTACAGCCGCGGATAAGTTATTCCCTGCAAACGCATCATATGATAAAGCACTATAGCACGCGCTGCTCCTGCACTGCAAACGGAGTAGGCTATGTGTGAAACGGGCGTTAGATCCACCTACAGTTCTTAGAAACTTAGATGTGTTTAAGAACTCTTTTTTTCGTACAACAGCAGCACTCATCTTGTTTGTTTATAGCGGATGCGGATGAACAGTCGTAAACCGGAAACTGATATGCCGACTTCTGACAATAGCGGAAGTTCGAAACTACGCTTGTGCACGTAGTCTATAGTCTTTACAACTAACTAACTGAACCAGGCCCCGCCCCTTTATTCTGCGTTTGCCTTTGGCAGGAATTATTTAAATGAGGAATATTGTGACGTGGTCATTACTGGGAGAAAACTCAAGACTACAATGGAGGCGTTTCAGGGAGTTCAGAAGAGAATAAATCCCTTTGGAGGGACTTTGTGCTTTGTAACTTTGCAAAGCTTTTTATGCTCAGACAGCAACATTAAAAACGGTTGAACAGCACAGTAGTTCTTATTTTGAATGATTCATACATGTATGATTCATTTTATTTTTACTCCTTTTTTACATTAAAGTTGAATGAAATTGCCATAACTGGATCCTCTTGTGAAATCGACAGACTTGTCTCTGGTGACGTATGCCAGCTTCTCCAGTCAATTAGTTCACTTAAACCCGCCTCTTTCTTTCCATCGTCTACAAAATTGCATTCATTTTTAGTGCCACACCCACATCTTAATACCCAATCAACAACTGATGTGTAGAACCGACAACATTTTTTTTTTTTTTTTGATAAACCATTATACTTGAATGTACATCACAATTAGGGAGAAAAGATCTTTCACTGCTTCAGTTTTATTGTGACTTTAACATCTTTCGTTGAATGGAAAAGAGCAGCATGAACATTCTTCGAAATTTCTCCTTGTTCTTTCTCCACTGTTCTACGGAATAACAGGTTTGTAATGACATGACGGTTCATTTTTGGGCGATTCAGCTGACTTGTGGTGTTCAGGGTCCCTCAGGGGGTCCCGTCAGCTCAACCCTCCAGTCAACCATCTTTATGACTAATGAAAAAGGCAACATTTCTTCACAAGTGCCGGTGTTTAAAGTTGAATCGTTTTTAAGTTGCATCATTATTCAGTCTAATTTGTCTGAATTTGCACACAGTCGAAGAGAGCAAAAACACATTTGTTTTCCTTTTGTCATGCTGATCAATGACAGTGACAGCTCTTCAATTTCATGCTTCGAAAATGAACTGTCGAGTTAAACACATTAAATTTCAGGTTGCACACAGCTTCTGTTATGGAGGTGGTAGGAAACCCTGCCGTTGACGCCAATAGATCAAGGCCTTCAGAGTTTTAACTGCTCTCCATCTCGCCTGCAGCGGTGGAGCAGAAACTAACCTACTCTCGTACCATGAGCTCCTGTTCACCAACCACAAACTTCACAGTACCAGCTGGAAGAAAAACTACACAGATGTACTCCTGATGCGAAGTCTGTTCCTAAAGCCATTTTTTGGCAGGATTATGCGTCCTACGAGAGCTGAGATTCAAAAGCAGCATTGCAGGTTTCCTTTACTTAAATAGAAATGTATCTTATACTAAATATTTGTATTTATGTAGGCAGTAGATAGTAAGGCTGCTCACTAGGTTTTGGAACAGAGCCATAACTCTACCACTACTGAATGCCCAATGTAACATCCATTCATGCGAAATATCTCTTTTATGAGCTCCAGTTTGCGAGCTTCATTACACATGCCTTAATTTGATGGGTAGAGAAAGGCTGTAAGGTAGGCGACTAACTCACCGGTGTGCAGTACTCCACCATTGGGTAGTTCAGTTTATGACCCTTCGCCGTGCGACCGGAGAAGAAACAACTCTGGCAAACGTCATAGTTGAAGTGCTTCAAACTGCGATATCTGCAAAGAGGGAAAGAAACACTTACTATTAGTATGATAACATGCTTTCATTGTACGGAAAAGCAGCGTGAACATTGCACCTTTTCTGTTTTACAGAAGAAAGAAAAATAGAGGTTTGGAGTGACATGATGAGACAGAATTTACATTTTTAGATTGTTCCTTTAAAATCCTTAATTCCAGAACAGCCCGATATTCTGTAGTTCCGTCAAACTATAATCCACTCGTTATTGAATTTGCCTGATATTCAGTCCTCTCGAGAATATTCATCCACTCCAGTCACGTCACGCTTGATTCAATAACATCATTAAAACACTGTTGAAAAGTATTTTTATTAAACAGATTTTTTTCATATAAATGTAAATTGAGTGCGGAGGAGGACAGCGCTGTGTGTGGTGTTTGTTTTTGGTTTCTTCTGGTCTCTCCAGGAAATGCAAATTCAATAGAATTGAATTCCTTCAGTGTGCAATATTTCCACCGCGCTGCTGCATAAATGATTAAATGATTTTATATTATTTTCTGTGTGATATGGGTAAGAAAAAAAAAAGATAAAACTGTTATAAAATACAATTTGATGAAGTCCCTTTATCTTTTATAACATGAGATTTAGGCCAAATGACACAAAATTGAGTACCCATGTAGCTACAATAAACTTGATAAACTTTATGTAATGCTATGCACTTACTGCCATTCTAATGACAGACAAAACACGCAAGTCCACATGAAACACGTATGGAAATTCAAAATAAAACCATTTAAATAGGACTGTCAGTTGATAGTTAATTAACTAAACAAGTTGTTCCACACTTTATGGACTTAATGTTACATGGTAAAATGTTTTTGCTACCAATCTGAAGTCCTCCCCTTGAATTTGCATTTCTATAACGAACCATTGCAAAATTACTGCGGCGCACAGTCTCTTGAGGATTACTGCTTTAACGAACAGTAACTGTTAATTAATGACATATGCATGGCTTTGTAAGTGAATTCATCAATGTAACAAAATTATGCCGCAGGATTTCTTCTCCATTATCACAAAGTTTTTTTTTCAATAAATCCAGGTTGACTGACTCAGACTTTATTTTTCTCCGTGTCTCTCTCTCGTTCAATTTAGTTTTCTCTACTATCTATCACTGACAAAACACAGTCCGTATCTCCTCAGTCAAGCGTCCAGCTGAATCTCACCACTGAGCTCTGCCTCAAAGAAACGTCTCAGAAAACAAGAGGGTCCGGTCTGATGCGGTCAGTCCTCGAGAGATGGAGGAGGTTGTTAGTGAGACTTAGCCAAAACTTCTAAATATGGCAGCATTATCAGTAATGCATGGGCATAATGTATGTATGCATGACATTTGAAAAGGTCACCACCTATTGTGACAAGAGCACACAGTGTCTGTTTAAAATACAGCATGGAGGCGCGTGATGACGGACCGACACACACACACACACACACACACACACACACACACACACACACACACACACACACACACACACACACACACACACACACGCACACAGACACAGACACCTTCACTAACTCTGAGCCTGGGAACATTGATCAGCATGTATTTATGGTGCTGTACATGTACACACTTCTGATATTAATGCTGTCCATAAATTTCAAAGCAAAGACGAAAACATTATATTATTAATATTTCATAACATAATAAAAATGTTGTATAGCTATATAATTTATTTATTTTGTATATTTATTTTTACTGATGAATGATAATAAATAAATTTACCTTGTTTTTCACCATAAACCATAAAAATCCAACTATGGGATTGCTGTGTGCCTAACTATAAATTATAAATTATGAGTGCTTTACAGTCTATCCCAGAAGAAAATTCACAAAGACGAAGCAAAAATGTAGGATAAAATATTACATTTGTTTCAGTGAAGTTACAAATTAAAATATGGCTACCATTACGAATATACATCTACAAACAAAGAAATACAATTTTTATTATTATTATTATTACTATTATTTTTAATACCTTAGTCGAACAAGATTTGATCTTGTGACCTTTTGTACACAATGCAAGAAATCCCTCTGGGATGCATCATATAATATTGAAGGGTAAATGTCTGAAACCCTAGAATCACCCCATCCTGCTCAATGACAGTACACAGAATGAATTCAACTATTAATGCATGAACATTGACAGGCCTAGCTTACAGCTGAACTTTGAAAAGTGTCAGAGCTGATCAGAGAACAGACTGAACAGCACTGACTGTACGTCTGTCCCTTCCATCCGTCTCTCTCTCTTATTTAGAGTGCTATCAGATGCTGACATTTAGATGAATGTTGGGCCTCAGGAGTGAATCTAACCTTTTCGCACTCATATGTGTGTGTGTCTTAAATCTCTCACAGATCTGCTTGATATCACGCTTTGACTAGTGCAGGGGTGTCCAAACTTGGTCCTGGAGGGCCACTGTCCCGCTAGCCTCATCACACCTGCCTGGAAGTTTCCAGTAAGACACTGATTCGCTGGTTCAGATGTGTTTAATTGCGGTTGGAGCGTAACTCTGCAGGAGAGTGGGGACTGCACTGAGGGAGAATCGCCTACTTCTCAAATCTGTCGCATTGATGCAAGAACCGCTACAATTTGTAAAATTTCTTCTTTTCTACCTAATGTACAGTATTATATAAGAAATAATGTACATCCAGCCGGTTGTTATCTCAGAATAAATCCCGACAGGATGATCAGGACCCCGATGTGAAGGTCTTGCATCAGCCTGAAGGGGGTTTATTCTGCGATAACACCCGGCTGGATGTACATTATCCCACTTATTACACGGCTACTCACCACATACGTAAATAATTAGACACGAAATATTGATATATTTTATTAGCTCTTTAACCCTCTGAGGTTGATAAATGCGCCGGCGCGTTTTGCTAGATTTTTTTTACATAGCAGGAAAATAGACTTAAAATACTCCGTCATATTTGGTCATACAGACTTAAGAAATATAAAAAAAATAAACTGTTGAATGTTTACTTTTTTATGTTTCCACTTACAATCGAAATAAAACATTGTGCTTTTGTAAAATAAAGAAAATAAACAGGGTGTGCTTTCTGCCTCTCTGTCTCCGTTAACCTTTTTTCTGGAGCACGTCTCTAAACTTAAACAAAACTCAGCGAATACTATTCACCCAGGCATGAGCAATATATCTTTATAATCATTTAAGTTTGTACTTTTAAAATATCTAATTCAAAACTAAAATAAATATTCTCTGTTTATGTAATCTATAAAAAATAGAGAGGTGTCAGCCGATCTCATTATCGTTCTCTCAGCTCATTATTCTGCGAATGTGACACGCCCACGGAGAGCGCGCGTTATTCAAACGCAAATGATCTGAAGCAACACATGCAAACGTGTAAACGCCCCTCATAAACGCGATAACACAACAAATTTAATCATCAGATTAATGATCAGAGCTGCCAACTCTCACGCATTCACCGTGAGACTCACGCAATCGACCCTTTTCACATGCTCTCACGTCACACATCCATTTTCTCACGCAGAGAAAAATCGCGGACAAAGAGGACACTGACACCGACAGACAAGACAGAGAAGGTTACTTTTGATATGGAACAAATTCTCAGCTGTCAGATTCTGTCAATATTTTTACGAGATTCACACAATATATAACGTTTTTGCGCTTTTAAACGTGACAGTTTGCTGTAGCGCGTCAGTTCAAACGGCACGTGATATAGTAGCCTACAATCCCCAAACCCCCCCAGTCAACAAATCCCCCCCCACATTTCATAGTTTTGGATAGATTATGAAGTTTTTATTCTAAAATATCAAATAAGATTTTGTTAGCCAGTTTCTGCTCATATGTTAAATATATAGTATGTAGTATATATATAAACTCATCAACTAAGATGTTATTATAGTGTTTGTTCCAATGTAAGCTATATCAAACTAATGAATCCTTAACTCTAAAATATGTATGATAAAATGTATTGGCCTACTTTTTAAAAAGAATACTTTATAAGAAATTTATAGGAAAAGACCATTTTCTTTTCAAGATGTTTCCAACTCTAACTTTGAACAAATTCTGTAGAATGGCCCATATAGCCTATTTGAACAGGATTTGTTTCCAGGAATGACTGTACTAAAAATGTGCTTTTTACTTTCATTTATATTTGGATTATATATATACACTGCCATTCAAAAGTTTGGGGTCGGTACGATTTTTAATGTTTTTAAAAGAAGTCACTTATGCTCACCAATGCTGTATTTATTTCATTAAAAATACAACAAAAAACAGTAATATAGTGAAATATTATCACATTTTAAAATAACTGTTTTCGATTTTAATATATTTTAAAATATTATTTATTCCTATTATTTATTTTATTATTATTAAATATTATATTTATTATTTATTAATTATATATATATATATATATATATATATATATATATATATATATATATATATATATATATATATATATATATATATATATATATATACACATATCTATATATATATATATATATACAGGTCCTTCTAAAAAAATTAGCATATTGTGATAAAGTTCATTATTTTCCATAATGTAATGATAAAAATTAAACTTTCATATATTTTAGACTCATTGCACACCAACTGAAATATTTCAGGTCTTTTATTGTTTTAATACTGATGATTTTGGCATACAGCTCATGAAAACCCAAAATTCCTATCTCAAAAAATTAGCATATCATGAAAAGGTTCTCTAAACGAGCTATTAACCTAATCATCTGAATCAACTAATTAACTCTAAACACCTGCAAAAGATTCCTGAGGCTTTTAAAAACTCCCAGCCTGTTTCATTACTCAAAACCGCAATCATGGGTAAGACTGCCGACCTGACTGCTGTCCAGAAGGCCATCATTGACACCCTCAAGCAAGAGGGTAAGACACAGAAAGAAATTCCTGAATAAAAAGGCTGTTCCCAGAGTGCTGTATCAAGGCACCTCAGTGGGAAGTCTGTGGGAAGGAAAAAGTGTGGCAAAAAACGCTGCACAACGAGAAGAGGTGACCGGACCCTGAGGAAGATTGTGGAGAAGGACCGATTCCAGACCTTGGGGACCTGCGGAAGCAGTGGACTGAGTCTGGAGTAGAAACATCCAGAGCCACCGTGCACAGGCGTGTGCAGGAAATGGACTACAGGTGCCGCATTCCCCAGGTCAAGCCACTTTTGAACCAGAAACAGCGGCAGAAGCAACTGACCTGGGCTACAGAGAAGCAGCACTGGACTGTTGCTCAGTTTTGCATGTCATTCGGAAATCAAGGTGCCAGAGTCTGGAGGAAGACTGGGGAGAAGGAAATGCCAAAATGCCTGAAGTCCAGTGTCAAGTACCCACAGTCAGTGATGGTCTGGTGTGCCATGTCAGCTACTGGTGTTGGTCCACTGTGTTTTATCAAGGGCAGGGTCAATGCAGCTAGCTATCAGGAGATTTTGGAGCACTTCATGCTTCCACCTGCTGAAAAGCTTTATGGAGATGAAGATTTCATTTTTCAGCACGACCTGGCACCTGCTCACAGTGCCAAAACCACTGGTAAATGGTTTACTGACCATGGTATTACTGTGCTCAATTGGCCTGCCAACTCTCCTGACCTGAACCCCATAGAGAATCTGTGGGATATTGTGAAGAGAAAGTTGAGAGACGCAAGACCCAACACTCTGGATGAGCTTAAGGCCGCTATCGAAGCGTCCTGGGCCTCCATAACACCTCAGCAGTGCCACAGGCTGATTGCCTCCATGCCACGCCGCATTGAAGCAGTCATTTCTGCAAAAGGATTCCCGACCAAGTATTGACTATTGAGTGCATAACTGAACATAATTATTTGAAGGTTGACTTTTTTTTTTGTATTAAAAACACTTCTTTTATTGGTCGGATGAAATATGCTAATTTTTTGAGACAGGAATTTTGGGTTTTCATAAGCTGTATGCCAAAATCATCAGTATTAAAACAATAAAAGACCTGAAATATTTCAGTTGGTGTGCAATGAATCTAAAATATATGAAAGTTTATTTTTTATCATTACATCATGGAAAATAATGAACTTTATCACAATATGCTAATTTTTTGAGAAGGACCTGTATATATATATATATTTATTTTTTTTTTTTATTTTTTTTTTTTTCTCCTCACATTCTTTCTTGTGTGACACACCTGAATGAAAGGCTGATTATGCGAGTCATTGTCTTCTCAGGTGTGAATTA